>KZ651244.1:616215-637662 GCA_001010745.2 Gerris buenoi
GGGGGGGGGGGGGGACTCTGTGGGGGTAGCGTAAAGGCGGCACCACAGATGCGGAAAATTCAAAGTACCGATTATTCTCCTTTCGCCGAGTAGTTCGCTTACTACCTCCATGCCTCTCCCTCTCCACTTATGGTATTTCCCGAGCAACCCCCTCAATATATGGGAATGGAAACTAAAAAGAGACGAAAAAGCGAAGAGCGAAAGCGGGGCGAATAGCCTGGCACCACAACAAGGAAGTGGTGAAGTCCCTACATAGGATGAAACAATGTTCGTCTGATGTTTTCCTTTTGGCCAATTTGCCCTATATATATACTTATTTTAAATAAGTAAAAATCCGTTATACAATAATTGTACTAAACTTTAGTATATTATATAATAATGCCTTCGACCATATCTTCCATTTTATGGTTTAATTTAGTTATTACTATCGTAAAAAAATGTTTTTCAACAACTGGGATTAAAGAAATTTGTACCTTACATTACAAGAACTAACTGTATAAGCCTCTGTACACTTATTAAAAAACACGTGGGATACTAGGAAACCCACGCTGTATAATTGTTGCTGGAACTAGGGAGAAAAAAAATCTATTAACCAATTGCAAGTGTTATTGCTTTTTTGTGCAACGAATATCGAATATCAATTAGTTTTTTTTTTAATAAAAACTAAATGGTTACAGCTTTATAGGAAAATTAAGTTGAAACATACTATTGTCAGTAAATGATTAACTTATCTCAAATAGATGTTATCCCACATTACGAGAAATAATAATATTTTATTCCTTTTTGACCTTGGAGTCTAACTACTTAATGCAACTGAATGCGATTGACGTGGGATAACATTTTTTTCACTATTCAATTTCGACTTTCCGGCATTTGACAAGTAAAACAAATCACAGGGAAGCAGTGGCGGCGATAAGGGGCCCCGGGGATTTGGGGGCCCCTGGAGGCACCTGGAAGGGAAATAAAGGGGCCCCCACAACAAAGCTTGCGGGGGGCCCCAATATCTTACCGCCGCCACTGCAGGGAAGTAAGAATCCAAGTACGTTTTAGGGTTTCGTAGGGTTGTAAGCCATATACATTATATGCTGAAATAAATTATTATTTCCCCATCCTGCCCTCTATGAAATTAAAAAACAAATAAACAGAGTAGAGTAGGGGTCTCTGATTCAATCCCCTGGGGGTTTACAATGTTTTTTATCGGTAATAATGAAAAGTTACCAAAGTACGACGGACGGACAGACACATCACATCCTGGGGAAAAGGGTTTCGAGGATGATCTACGAAATCTTAAAAAAGATCGGCGATTTTCAAAAGATCCGGAGTTTTTGGCACCCCTCTAAAAACGGCGCCCAGCTCTTTAGTGGATCAGGGCCTGAATATACAGCATTGTTATGATGGCCAATACTGATACTTATACAACATATCTTAAAAACTACGGAAACTAATCAGAAATATATCAAAATATGTAACGTCAAAATGAGAAAGATATTAATAAAGTAATGTTAACAATTAACTTGAATTAGTACAAAATACTGCATAGAGCCAAAATATCTGACAATTAAAGTGGCACATAGCATCCTCGCGTCTTTTTATCTGAAAATGCGGACACATGGTTATAAAATAAATTATAATGAGATATATTCAATTTTTTTTAAATTTTTGGTAGTTTTATTACTACGGAAAGATTAAATTTTAAATAATCCAAATTACAATTATCAATAACTACGGGAGACATACAGAGAAAAATTCACCCCCGCACCGGGAATCGAACCACGGGACCTCTGTTTACCGTACAGGTGCTCTTACCATCTGAGCTATACGGGAGGACGATTCTTCTCTGTCGTAACTGATTCATATTCCCGAATCCACAGAGTATTTTTCTCTGTATGTCTCCCGTAGTTATTGATAATTGTAATTTGGATTATTTAAAATATTTNAAATATAATGTCAGACTCGTTTAAGATTTCGAAGAAAGAGTTTCATTATTTTTTGAGTTAAATTAATTTAAGATATTTTAAGTGTAAGAACTTATAGTTACGTAATGTTAACAATTAACTTGAATTAGTACAAAATACTGCATAGAGCCAAAATATCTGACAATTAAAGTGGCACATAGCATCCTTGCGTCTTTTTATCGGAAAATGCGGACACATGGTTATAAAATAAATTATAATGAGATATATTTCAAAATATATCTCTAAACAAATCCACGGAACTAATTTGAATCCGCTGGTAATCGAAAGTTGGTTGTTTTAATTGCCAGCAACGGGGACTTCATTTTTATTTTACAACTATATTAAATCTCAATTGAAATAAATAAAATGGATAATATGGCCCACCTGTGGGCTACTTTGAAAATTAACTGTAGCATTTTAATAAAATCGGGCATGCATAATTTTGACGACCAGCATTTAAAGATTTCGTAAACATTTTGCAAAACACACACGAGACCAAAAATGATCCCTGATTTCCGAATAGCATTTCTACCTATAAAAATGTTATCTAGGAGTAATAATTTAGTTTAGAATTATAATAACGTTATCTAATAAGCTAGAAAGCAAAAGTGTTTTTTGAAGATGCATTCCTCGTCATAGTACCATGATTGTTAGATAACATGTGTGATTGATGGTGATCAATTGCGATATGATGGTGTTTATATAGTGAATACAAGGCTGTATATTTTATGTATATATTTATAGTACACGATAATATATACTGATGTTATTTTATTTTATTGATACTTTATTCTAATTCATAAAACTTAAAATAAATAAATACCGTAATTAAACAATACTCCTCACTTTTAATTCACACTCCAAAAACACCAATTAATACTTCGTGGAAATAATATTATCATTAAGACAACATGATATTATAACAAGTAGAAAAAAATGTTTTAAATAATCAAATAATTATTACTTGCATAGTGGAAACGTTTTTATCAGCACTTATCACTATTCTAGTGTTTAAAATATAATTCAAAATAAAATACAATCGCACAAGTATAAAAACTGAAAAAAATCTTTACTAAAGACTTCGATGAGAAAATAGCAACCTTTAACGTAATTTTAGTAAATTTTTTTCAGTATAATACTAGAGTATAGAACTATGTGGGTTATATGAACGACAAGCGACCGAATGATGTATAACACACTGAATACCAGGATTAAATTACCCTGAATGTAATCAAATCACTATTCTCCTTGACCTGATATTTTATATAAATAAGACAATTTCGCTGTAAAAAAATTGTTAATTGCAGCTTGAATAAATACAGCCGTAGCTATTTTTCTTCTTATCTTTGCATTTATTATCTTACAAACGAAAATGATTCAAAACATAAATTGCGTGTGATTACTTTTAGATTGAATATATGTATTGTACACAAGATATTATACGCATATGTGACACCAAGATATTATTTGGCAAGATTTTCTATTTTCCCTCAAACATTCTGCGTTTTATTCATTTACAAATACATATATTGGTACGGGTACTGTAAGCAATTATTAAGTGTGTACTAAGTGAAAGAAAGGTGTTAATTAAAGTGCACTCATACAATATAGAATTTAGATTAAAATATAAGAAAGATTTAAAACCTCATATAAACTCAAGATAATAACACTCAGTTGGCCTATTAACCTTAATTAACTAAATACACCACCGAGAGCACTCAATATTCATACATCAATAGAAACCACTTCCCCCCTTGTCTTTCATCTTTACGTAGAGCGAATTACTCATCCGATCCGTCAGATAATATTAAATCAATTTTATATCTAAAATTTACACATTAATAATGCCAAGATAATAAATTGAACATTATATATTATTACAAGATAAACAATGATATAAAATGTTATACAAAGAGGTGATATTATGATGGAAATCTTTACTTTACAACAAACATCTGATGGCACGCAAGTACCCGCACCGCAAGTCAAGCACGGTCATACCATTCTTAAGGCCGGGCCACACCTGTCCGCACCGTGCCCGCACCGTATGACGGCCGTGTGTTGGACAACTAAGGAAATGTCAAAAAGTAAACAAACAAATAAAACGTCGGTGCGGAGAGGTGTGGACCATGCCTAACATTTCCTTAGGTTTATTCCTTACCGAGTGTTGTCCAACACACGGCCGTTACACGGCGCGGGCACGGTGCGGACAGGTGTGGCCCGGCCCCTACTGGAACCATCTCAGGGACTTTGGACCCCCTAGAGAAGATACTTACATATATTTATATAAGTCATTTTAAATTAGAGGCCATTAAAAAAAGAACCAGGAATAAAAATTTCAAGCCTGTAACCATATGAGGCTACATTTTTGTTATTTTGACGCTGACTGACTTGTCAAAATTCTAAGGAACTTATAGCAACCCTAGAAACTTTTGTATATAGGTAGAGTTTAATGTACAAAAAATAAAGGAAAAATTAAAAAATCCGAAAAAGCTGGCCCCTTGCCCCTATAAGAAAAAAATCGGTCCGAGACAAATTGGACAAACATTCTCATATATACGAGTTCATAATCATGCACTTAGCTCAGGGTTTTCAATTTATTAGTTTTCGTATGTCATATGTACACTTAATTATTACTGAATATTTCATTAAAATTTCGATATCTTAAATTTTTAACAGAATTATCTAATATTATTGTTTAAGACAAGATTTTGTTGAACTTACTCCTAACCTAATGTTTATTTTTGAATTATTGTTTTTGTGTCAAAGAAAATATAATGTCAGACTCGTTTAAGATTTCGAAGAAAGAGTTTCATTATTTTTTGAGTTAAATTAATTTAAGATATTTTAAGTGTAAGAACTTATAGTTACATTTGAGTTGTTCTTACATTTATGGTGACCGTGACAGGACAGAAGAGTGAATGTGTTAAGTCTTGTTCTTAAACGTAAGAACTTATAGTTATATTTTAGTAGTTCTTACATTTATGGCGACCGTGAACATAAACATGGAAAGAACTATGAAAGCGAGGAAGATTGCACGAGCGAATCTCACGAAAATATTTAACAAGATCGAAGAGGAATTAAAGGCTGCAGTTCTATCGTGCGTGATTCTAGAATCTCAGTTAGAATGACTAGAGAAGAGGTTCAAAGAATTAGACGCCTTGCAGACCCAGCTTATCAACCTGATGATGGATGAAGGTGTACCTGAAGAGGAGATTGAAAAGGAAATCGATGTGGAATTCGAGGCTAAGTATTTTGAATGTAGTATTAAAGTTAAGAAAATACTTGAGGGGGCGAAGACATCTACGGTAGTTCAAAAAGGCTCTGGCTCCCTTAGCTCTCGTAGAGTAAAACTTCCTCCGATCGAACTTAAAAAGTACGATCTTGAGGTAATAAAATGGTTAGAATTTTGGAGTGGATTTCAGTCGATCCATTTAGATAGTGAGTTGACAGGGGAGCAAAAATTCCAATATTTATTACAATCTTTTAAAGACGGGTCTAGAGCAAGAGAATTATTGGAAAGTTACCCTCCAACTTCAGAGAATTATGATAAGGCTCTGGATAGCCTTAAGTCTAGGTATGGGAAGGTAGAACTTTTGATCAAGGTTTATGTTCGAGAGTTATTAAACCTAGTTTTAAGTAATGCAAAAGTTAGGTTATCGCTTGCATAGCTGTACGATAGGTTAGAGACGCAGCTAAGGGCTTTGGAATCACTAGGGGTAACAAAAGAAAAATATTCAGCTATGTTGTACCCACTGGAGTCTAGCTTACCAGAGGAGACGTTGCGGACATAGAACATTGACGTTAGCGAACCCTGAACTTAGAGCAGCGGGGGGAGACACTACAGTTAGTAAACTGATCAAGCTAATTCAGTTCGTAAGATCTGAAGTAGAAAGTGAGCAGCGCATACAGTTAGCAATATCAGGGTTCGGAATGTTAGATAGTTCCGGCAAAAGAAAACATTCCGAGCATAAGCTATGTGCTACTGCAGAGAGTAAGGTCACTACACCAACTGTGGCAAATTTATTAGCACCGATAAGAAAAGAAGAAGTAAGATCGGGAGGAGAAAGCAAGTTTAGGAACAAATGTATTTTTTTTGAGCTGTAACATGAAAGTAGGGACTGTCTTAAGGCGAAATCGATATCTTTAGAAAATAGAACACAAGTTGTAATTACCAAAAAACATTGCTTTCGTTGTTTACGACCAAACCACTTTGCAAAATTTTGTAAGGTTCCAATAAGGTGTATGGTTTGTGATAGGGGTCATTATGAGTTAATGTGTCCTGAAATTAATAAAAGTAAAATTGCTGAAAAGAACCGAATATAAAAAAGCCGGAGAAATCTTTATGGGAAAAGAATTCCAAAGGGATTATATTTAGGAGTCAAGAAACACATGCAATTTTTAATAACAACAAAGAAAATTCTGTCACTTTTCAAAACAATCAGGTTTGACAGCAAAATATAAACAAAACAGAATAATAAATAATTACTCCAAATCCAACATCCTCCCCCCTAAGCTTGGAGACGTTAATTGTTGCGTTAAGTAATGGTTAAGGTAATTGTTGCGGAGAGTCAACTTCAAGACTGCATAGCCTCTGGAAATAGACGAATCAACTCTCCCTTGATTTTGATTTTATACCTGTGTTTATTCTTGAAGATCTTACAGCGATGGCGCTTCAAGCCTAAGTGTGTGTTTTCAATATGCCTTTTCAATCTGCTTTTAATCCTCTCTCTATAAGGATAATGATGATACGTATAACAATTAGTATCATTCTGGTCGAAAACTGATAGAGCCTTAATTGATTTCTTAATGTCAAGGCGGCGAGATTTGGAAGGAAGTAGGGTTAGATCATTGTCATTGCTTCCTGATAAATATATGATTTTAAATGGATCATTTTCAGCATCAACAACTTTATTGCAGTCCAAATCAACTAAATATAAGGGGTCAATCTCTAGCTCTTGTTTTACTGAGACAGGGAATGCTTCATCAATGTAATTTCTAACATCTCCATCTCCATGTTCAACTGTTAAAATTAAGGTGTCTGTCATGTCATCCTGAATATAGTTTATAGGGTCTTGTTTGATTTCAATGACATTATCCGAGAAAGTTCTACTGCATTCTTCGGGAATAGTATCAAAATTATTTTGTAAAACTAAGTCATCTGCATCGCCATTCTGAGTAAAGTCAGTAGGTTCTGGCTTAATTTTAATTACATCATTAAGATTTTTGCTATTATCGTTGTTGGTTAAAGTTAGTGACTTACCGTCATATTTCGGAAGTTCCAACTTTGGCAAAGCTATCTCTTTCCTGGCCGGTTTATCCGCCTTTTTATTTTCTTTCGGAGTGCCGCCAGTATTTGATCGCTCCACAAAGTCTTTAACTCTCCTTTTCTTTATGAGGTACTCATCCCGGTATTTCATCCCAGTATCATAAATGATTTCCTTTTCAGTAGAATCCACGTCGGCCGAGATACCTTCCAAAATCTGTTGATCTAATTCGAACAAAAAGTTTAGTCTTATCCTCTAAAATGATTAAGGTCTCGGTCAACGCCTGTACTCTTCCTTCCTCTTCTTCTGTAACTAGAAGTGAGTCCAGCTTCTTGAAGGTGAGTGTCACAAATATTCTAGCACCTGTTCTTTGTTTCTTCAAAGCTTCGATATTGCTAGCCATATCCCTTTTTTCTTTTTTTTCTATCTTCTNAGAATTTTGGAGTGGATTTCAGTCGATCCATTTAGATAGTGAGTTGACGGGGGAGCAAAAATTCCAATATTTATTACAATCTTTTAAAGACGGGTCTAGAGCTAGAGAATTATTGGAAAGTTACCCTCCAACTTCAGAGAATTATGATAAGGCTCTGGATAGCCTTAAGTCTAGGTATGGGAAGGTAGAACTTTTGATCAAGGTTTATGTTCGAGAGTTATTAAACCTAGTTTTAAGTAATGCAAAAGTTAGGTTATCGCTTGCATAGCTGTACGATAGGTTAGAGACGCAGCTAAGGGCTTTGGAATCACTAGGGGTAACAAAAGAAAAATATTCAGCTATGTTGTACCCACTGGAGTCTAGCTTACCAGAGGAGACGTTGCGGACATAGAACATTGACGTTAGCGAACCCTGAACTTAGAGCAGCGGGGGGAGACACTACAGTTAGTAAACTGATCAAGCTAATTCAGTTCGTAAGATCTGAAGTAGAAAGTGAGCAGCGCATACAGTTAGCAATATCAGGGTTCGGAATGTTAGATAGTTCCGGCAAAAGAAAACATTCCGAGCATAAGCTATGTGCTACTGCAGAGAGTAAGGTCACTACACCAACTGTGGCAAATTTATTAGCACCGATAAGAAAAGAAGAAGTAAGATCGGGAGGAGAAAGCAAGTTTAGGAACAAATGTATTTTTTTTGAGCTGTAACATGAAAGTAGGGACTGTCTTAAGGCGAAATCGATATCTTTAGAAAATAGAACACAAGTTGTAATTACCAAAAAACATTGCTTTCGTTGTTTACGACCAAACCACTTTGCAAAATTTTGTAAGGTTCCAATAAGGTGTATGGTTTGTGATAGGGGTCATTATGAGTTAATGTGTCCTGAAATTAATAAAAGTAAAATTGCTGAAAAGAACCGAATATAAAAAAGCCGGAGAAATCTTTATGGGAAAAGAATTCCAAAGGGATTATATTTAGGAGTCAAGAAACACATGCAATTTTTAATAACAACAAAGAAAATTCTGTCACTTTTCAAAAGAATCAGGTTTGACAGTAAAATATAAACAAAACAGAATAATAAATAATTACTCCAAATCCAACAATTGCTAAAGGAAATTTAGATCAGACAAAAAATAAGTCACAGTTGGAGAGAGGTAAAAAAGAGTATTTTTTAGAATTGGGTAAATTTAGCACTGCGCAAACACCGGTCAGACCAGTGTTTGATGCATCTGGTAGGGAGAGGGAAAATCCTTTATTAAATACGTGTTTAGAAAAGGGGCCAAATTTAATTTTTGGTATTAGGTTAATTAAAAATTTATTAAAGAAAATAGTAGGTAGGGCAGTTTTAAGTTTTGAGGAGATGAGTACAGTTCTTTGCGAGAGCGGGGAGTCCAGTTCAGCTGACTTGAACGATGTCGTAACCCTGAATAAAAGACTCCGTCATCGAAAAAAAAAAAAAAAATATTGAATTGCCTCAAGAAGCAATGAATATATCAGAATTTTTAACACCGAGAGACCACACCAAGCAGAAGACTGCATCTCTGGAGACATGAACAAACCTGTACGAAGGTTATCATGCAGAAGATTCATCTAAAGAAATGCAGGCGGGTCCAGCTTCTCGGTGTGGAGGATGTTGGATGTTGCTAGGGTTTTTTAATGTTTATTTTTGAATTATTGTTTGTGTGTCAAATAAAATATAATGTCAGACTCGTTTAAGATTTCGAAGAATGAGTTTCATTATTTTTTGAGTTAAATTAATTTAAGATATTTTAAGTGTAAGAAGTTATAGTTCCATTTGAGTTGTTCTTACAGAATATGAGTCATAAATATAGCAAAATTGATCAGATTGTCGAAATAAAATAGCACTTTCTATAGCACCAACAGTTACTAGAAAAGCGAGTTTAAAATATTCATAATTACTTATTCATTTGTTCTTCTGCAAAATTTTTTAATATATTTTAAAAAATATTCATTAATTTAATCATAACTAGCAACATTAATTATAACAAGTGACTATATTATCATATACAGAAAGAAACGTAGAAAAATTTGAAAACGATTATAATAAATATAATAATTACAAAAATAATGATAAAGGACATAAAATTATACACGCAATAAAATAAAATAATAATATTAATGGGCAGGTAATGAAATAAAGTAGGTGCTTAACAGTAATTGATAAGTAGAGGCCATCCAAAATTGCTAATATTATCACGTGTTAAATACTTTTTAAAATGCGTTAATTATTTTTAAGAAACATGATTAAAAAATATGTCTATAGTGACTTGAAATGTTTTTATATCTATCAAACAAAGGTGGCGGATGAACTTTTTTTCAAATTAAAAGTATATCCTAGACAAATATTTCGAGGAGGGAAAACAGGGAGGCAATAGTTATTTACGCACCAAGGGAGGAAACAAAGTCATTACTCCCTGAGCGTTATTGTTGGTTCCTGAGGCGAAGCCGAGGGAACCATACTGTCTAAATCCCGAGGCGAAGCCGAGGGAGTTATTTAGTTGGTTCCTGAGGCGCAGCCGAGGGAACCATGAAGTTTAATCCCGAGGCATAGCCGAGGGAGTTAATTATAGCGAGGGTGCTATGACTTTTTGCTCCCGTGGTCCGTACAAGATTTTTCCTCCAGAAGGGTGGAAAACAACACAAACAAACCTAAGATTTCGATTTATCAATTTATTTAGGTATTAAAAACTAAGTTTACAAATGTTTATACCTTTAATTTGTTTAACGACTTTTAAAAAAAAAAAAAAAAAAAAGTTTTATAACATCTTATTGTAGAAAAAAATAATGTAAATTAAATGTGCAATTCATCAATTCCAACTATGTTTTCTTTGATTTCTATAATAACTTAAAGTTATTATAGAAATCAAAGAAAACATAAAAAATTTTCCTCGGGCCCCTAAAAGCGCGGGGCCCGGGGCGGTTGCCCCTGCCTAAGGGCGGCCCTGATAACTTTCAATAACTATGTAATTATAATAATAACTCTATAACTCAAATGTTTAATAATACACAAAATGTACTACAAAATGACTAACTGAATAATATTTAATTTATTTGTGTTTATCTCTAAAATACGAGAAATCAAAAACAATAATATAACCTGATGGGATGTAACCTACCTCTTTTCTACAAGGACTCTTTTCTATAAGTTTTGTTTAAACTCAGTTATGAAGTCATACGACATTTTAAAATGACGATAAAAATTAAAGTATCACGGCAATCAAAAGTACGTGTCATTTAAACTCTGTAATATTTAATAAAAAAGCTTTTAACCTGTCGAGTCATTGAGTTAAAAAAAACTGCTATTAGTTACGAAACAGGCAACACTGATTTTTTTAAGAATAATAAGTTGGCTCTACTGTTACTTTCCACCACGATTTTTACTTTCCGCCACGATTTCTACTTTCCGCCACGATTTTCACAACTAGGCTGTAATGGGATCCTTTCCTCCCTATAAACTAGGGTGGAAAGTTAATTTTTCCTCCCTTCTGGAGGAAAAATATTATGACCTACAGTTGTAAGAAATGTCAAATACATATATTCGCCAAGTATAAGTGTAAATTAAAGCTAACCATATTAAACATTAAATTAAACTTAAGCCCATTTATTAAGAATATGTGTTAAGTATCTTATGTATCTAAAGAATCTGCAAACATATGTCTTTAAAAATACCTTAGTAAAAATAAAAAGAACATGGTTGCATTTCTTAAACCAGTTAACTATCAAAGATAAATGTAATAAATCATAATCCGATGAAAAGGTTAAATTAAAATCATTTATGCTTTTAAGAACTATTCCACAAATTGCTCCATATAACAAGAAGAAAATAGCGCAAATCTGGCAAAAGACCTTGTCTATATTTATCAATCTCAAGTAAATATGTTACTGCAACTAAGCTCTGCGTGTTCTGTTTATGTGTAAATAATCTTATTTCAGACAACACTCAAGTCTGAAATTTATTTTCTGGTATCACATATTAATCTATCTACCATTAATTATTCATTTAAGTAATTGACATTTTATTTTATATGAAGTTATAATAATACATAATACATAGTTACATGTATATATTTTAAATAATTTACAATAGTAGGTTTGTTCCAACCACACTTCAAACTGGTTTGAAACAGTCCGACGCATGCGCATCGGACCACATTTATAGTTTTTTTTGCTAATGCGCATGCGTCGTACAAATTGAAACTAGTTTGAAGTGTGGTTGGAACAAACCTTATTAAATTTCACACACTTTTACAGAATACATTTTCTTCAATGTTTATTACCAGTGTGATATAAAAATTTATCATATAATATATTAATACATATTATTATTATATATAATTTATTAAATTTCAACACCTCTTGGTTCTTTAAATTTTTCTACAATTCTCTGTCAAGTCAGGAAGACGCTAACTAAAACAAAGGCACTATAATTGAGTTGAATCTATATCAGACCTTGAAAACAAATTTACCGATGAGTTGTTGCTGTTTTCACAAATGTTCGATTACATTAAATCTGTGATATGATTAAGCTGCAAATAAACAATAAGCTAGTTACAAGTTTTCCAAATGTCAAGATTGTTCTCAGGATTATCTCCATCACTCCATATTGGTATGGCAAAAAATCAGAACGTGAACGTTCTTTTTAAAAACTGAAACTGATAAAAAATGATCTGTGTTCTTCGATAGGACAAGACCGATATCAATCGAAAATGAATTATTGCGCATGAGAATTTGAAGTTGTTATACTTTCTTTAGTAAATGCAGGATATCGAAAAATTAATATTGCCTAATTATATTATTTTGGAAAGGTAGACACAAGTAAAGAAGCCGTCGGGATTTGGAAAATGAGTTAAATAAATTATTATTGGAACGAAATTCCTTATGGCACGTTCTGGAGCCCGGAGGTGAATCCGAAAAAAAACTACCAAAATCACCGTCACAAAATAACTGTCACAAAATCACCGTCACGCAACCTAAGCGTCACGAAATGACGATAACTAGTGTAACAGTTGACCGACTTAGTTGAAATTTGGTACACATGTTCATTTTATTTATGCGTAGGCTGCGTTCGTTAGACAACGTTATCCGCCCAAGCGTTCACGCGCAATGCTCACGTAAACGTAAGCTTCAAATTTAAAATTGGAATTTTAGGACTAGAAAAAATTCTAACTTTATCTATTTAATGAGACAAACAACTTTTGTAAATATTTTTGGAACGAAGTTCCTTATGGCACGTTCTGGAGCCCGGGAGTGAATCCGAAAAAAACAACCAAAATCACCGTCACAAAATCAATGAGGATATATTATATGAATACAATAAGATACTTAATGAGACAAACAACTTTTTTAAATTATTATTATTATTTTTTTTTTTTAGTAAAACGAACTAAATTTATTAAAGCGGACCTAAACGATTAAAATAAAGAAAACAGAGTTTTTGCCAATATCTTACGTTCTACCGCAAAGATTTAAATGAAACTTTGTATACATCACCTATAGTACAATTGAAACAGGCATGTAAAATTTCAAACTGATACAAGCAGAAGTTTTAGTGAGTTAGTGATTTATATTTTTTATTATAATATTTAATTGGAGTAATATGCCGACGGAGTCTGAGAGGACAGTTCTTTTTCGTCTCCACAACCATCTGCTTTAACTATAAATTCATCATTAACCTTTTTCTCAAAATACAATACATTATTTATTGAAAGACGGTTTGGTTGTTTCCATACAATTTCAGCCTGTTATTAATACAAAAACACAAACTTATGCAGGTATAATAAAAATTGGTCGGCAAATATAGTTAATATCCAATAAATACGATAATAGGATCGTAATAAAAATACGATAATTATAAAAAACTATTCAAGATAAATGATAATTAAAAAAAAAAATAGATTAAAGCGTCTTCAACGATACCCCCAATTAAAATATAATTATTAAAAGTTTATAATTGCATTCACATTGCTGTGACTACAATGCCATGTTGCATAATGCAGTCAAGAACACGCTTCGTCCATAAATTATTTTTTATTTAATTATCCTTTTGAATAAATTCAAAAACACTAAGTCTTCACTTCACCCAAAGCAAGTTTAGGTTACATATATGTAACCTAATTTACATATTTTACATATTAGCCATTTTCTTCTTTATTGAAAATTATTATGAGTAAATATCACACATTGGAGATGCAAACAGTTGATGATCAATACAATATATTCGCTTCATTGTAATATGTGTAATACTTCAAGGACAAATTACAGATATAAAATTAACATAATAAGACACATAATTATATGTTCATAATTTGAAGACAGATATAGGATCCATAATTATTAAGAATGTCCAAACATGAGAATATAACTTTTTAAGAATATGAGTATACATGTTATAAACGTTAGTAGGTAAGTTTAAAATAGAGGTATAGAAATACTTCAAATAATATATTATTTGGGGCAAAATGCTTTAATCTTTTTACTATATGCACAACATGAGTGAGAAAAAGGTGGTCATAAGAAGACTAGTTATTTCTAAGTTAAATAAATTACTAAGCTCAAAGAGTCTAGAGTCTAGAAGATAACTCGTTATGTTAGTGGTTAAGACAGTTTTTTATGGTATCAGAAAATTCTAAAAGATTGAGAAAAACATATTGGTATCTATTCATTTTTATAAGGGTATATTTTTGCTACGGAGTTACAAGTATCTACATGTCAAAAATTAACAGAGGAAAAATGTTTAGAGAATAAAAATCAATAAAAATCGTTTGCCAATTAGATTGGAATATAGCTTCCTCGCTACTTTTATGATGTTATGTTTTTACAACTTACAACCCATTAATGTCTAAGTCTAATTTATTACTTGCAAGGTCAGATGGCTAATAAGGTGTCCATTTTTTAAGAAAACTATTCCTCCATTAATGCAATTAAGGTTTCCGGTTTCCAAATTCCAAAAGTATTAAGCACAAGCAAAATTATAACATTATAACAATCGGCGTCAAAATTCGGCATGGTCTAAAGATAAATTTAAAAAGAAAAACATTTTTTTAAATTGATTTAAGGCGTCTGGAATGTGTTAAAGGATTTACAAGTTTAGCTACCTTTACAAAAGTAATAGAATATAATAATAAATAATAATTGATGCACGAAGCGTGCATTCTTTACTGCACATTGTAGGAATAGCAGTATTAATGCAATTATAAGCTTTTAATTGGAGCAATTGTTAAAGATGCTTAATGTTTTATCATTAAATTGTTTAACTATAATATCAAGCCGAAACCAATTATTTGTTGTATTTATTAATACAAATACTTAGTGTGAAGACAGTATTTTAGTATTTTTTATTCAAAATGATAATTGTATAATTAATAATTTATGGACGAAGCGTGTTCTTGACTGCCTTATGTAACATGGCATAGTACTGACTGCAACACTAATGCATTATTAAAGCAGGTTTTTAATTGGATCTATAGTTAAAAATGCTTTAATTATATTCTTTAATAAACTGATTTTAATTTTTGTTTTTTTTGCAATGATCATTTATTTTGAATAGTTTTTATTATCATCATATTTGATACAGTATGAAATATATTACTTTATATACGTGGTACTTATAAAGTTATGAATTATTCAAATGGTTCACCAGCAATATTTGCTGATCTGATCAATTTTGATTATATTCAATGTATTTTAGAATATGAACTTACTTCCTCAAGAATACTGAAAGATGTTCTCTGATATGTATTTTATCTATAGCATAGTGGCATAGTGTATATTTTAACTGAAGCTGTAGTTCATGAAAATGTAATTTCCATTTTAATTACGATATATATTTATAACTGTAAAGATTTACTGCTCTTCGCTGCTCAAAGTATAAATATGTGTTAAGAGAATCTGAACACAATAAAATGTATACTACAAGTAACTTATAAATGAATGAACATTTTTATTAAGATGAGGTAGTGTCCTTCAAATATAATTTATACAAAAAAATCATTCTTGTACAGTATCTTTAATGTCATTTATTGGAAAACGATTTATATTTAAATTGAATAATGCGATTTTAATGAAGTCATTCAATTTAATCCATAAGCATGTCAAACCTGATTGAATCTACATGTATCATTATATACTCAGGCATTTTCTTTATATCACTTGACATAATTGATTTATCGTGTCAAGCTTTCCTGATTATCTTACAATATCAAATCCAATAATTCAAGAACCAACCCAAATTGTGTTTTTTATTCTTAATCTATAATTCTTATATTCTTTCATATCTTGCAGGTAAATAAATATCTTCCGTATCCATAAATTACAGCATTGCTATAATCTATGTAAAAGGAAAAAAAATCAGTAGAAGATACCGTCAAAGCATGTACCGTTTTGAACTAACGAATATTTAACTTGCAAATTAGTTTAAACACTAAGTCGGTACCTAAGCTAAAAATGTAAGTCTTAATTTGTTTTCCGTGTAAGTATTCCTTTAAAGTCATCGTTTGTAACCAAGTCACCACTTTAGAATAAAAGCAGTCTTCCTTGTACGTAATTCCTCTAACGTGGTTAATTTGTGTGGTTTAACCCAATAATCAGGTTAGCACAAGAAAAGTGTTCCTTCTTTGCTTTGAAATTAACCCTTGTTAGGATGATTATGAGTAGAGTCCAAAATTGATATGATTTCAGACCTAAAATAAGTTAAAAAAAAGAAAAAAAAAAAAAAAAAAGCTTTTATTCGTATTCTTCTCAGCAACCCCTTTCATTTGATACCCATATCATGTGCGTAATTAAAAAATAAATAGTTCACCATCTTGAACTGCCCACCATATTGGATTTTGAATGACTTCACCTAGATAATCATGCATTCTCATCCACACTAAACGTGTATGCAAAATTTTAATGCAATCGGTTGAGGATAACTGCTTTAAAATTCAGTTGCAAGATTTGACCCGAACATACACACATACAGACATACATACTACATACAAACATTGCAAGTTAAATAAAAGCTTGTAAAATAGTGTACTTTTTATTCAATCAAATAACTGGTAAAAAAATCTACATCAATGTTTTGTATTCCACTGAAATTAAATTATTAATAAGGTTAAGGCTCTTCTTAAAAACAGTATGTTTTAAATCTATATATAATATACCTAATAATAAAATCAAATTACAGAAGAACAAATCCTGTGAATAAATAATGCAATTTAGATCTTTAATTCAATAATAATAATACATCATAATATCAAAAATATAAAATAATAATATCCCTAATTACAAGCCGAAGTAAATTAATGGAGTAAGCGGCTAAAAAACCGGTAATTATCCAGTTTAATTTGCATACAATTCTCAACTCAACCTCCTTGAACAGAGAGGTGAAACTTTCAATATAAGGTGAAATACGGTCGAAATATAAAATAAAAAAATTGTTTTGTGAAATACTACATTCACCATGCAATGAAAAAAACCAATACAGAATCAAGTGGACAAAACTGCATTCTGTGTTGACATAGCAACAAGATTACCAAAGATATTATTAAACCATTTTATTATCAAGATTATTAAACTATTTAATAGAAATAAAATAGAAGCGTGGTATTTATTTATCCCAAAGAACATTGGACATCCCTGTGTCTTAATAGTTACTTAAAAAAAAGAATGATAAAATAATTATTATCCATTTAAAACAAAGCGAGTAACAATAATTTTTTTTACTAATTATGCATATTTTCCTAGTGGGGTCAAAAGCAATATTGTCAGACATCAACAAAATTCTATGCGATCCTGCATATAATATACATATCAAACTACATATGTATATACATATCATATTACACATGTATATAAATACATATAACATCACACATGTATATCACATATCATATCACATGTTTATATATATATATCGCACATATATACATATCAAACAATTAACGGAGAAGGATTACTCATTGATTATTTTACTCATTAATAATGCAATAGTTATCGATTAGACTGTAAAGAAAACTTATGAATAAAAAAAAAAATCCCCTATCACAAATAGATTATTATCAGTCACATGTTGGCCTATATAAAGGCATTGATTTATTGGTACAGTAAAAAATTATCAAATATATAGCTTATCTCTTAAAGCGTGAGAATATTGTGAATATCTCTAACGTGGTTCCTGACATACATTTATAGCAAAATTAAAAAACAAAATATATAATAAATGAATTGAAATAATGGCTTATGTTCAAAAGGTTGCAGAACTGTATAAATAGAGTATTTTAATAAAATGAACCGTAACTTAAGTAGACATATTTCATATTGTTCCACATATATAATAATTTGATTTATTAATTTATGTTTATTTACAATAGACTATAGAATCCGAACATGTTTTAGAGCTGCCACAAGCTGTTCTTTTTTCTTTAATAATTGTTTACACATAAAATTTGTTTGTATGTTGAGAAAAGTACAGGGTAA
Organism: Gerris buenoi; assembly: GCA_001010745.2. Taxonomy (NCBI): domain Eukaryota; kingdom Metazoa; phylum Arthropoda; class Insecta; order Hemiptera; family Gerridae; genus Gerris; species Gerris buenoi. The sequence continues at coordinate 634,347 of KZ651244.1, forward strand.
AGCCTAATTACGTTTTAATCGTTCCAATATCAGACTAATGATGCCACTAGCTACTAGTATAAATAAAGCTTTAATAAAATACCGATTTACAATTTAATAAAGCCCTAAAAATAAAGCTTGAATTATGAATAAAAAAACTATATATTTCATACATAAGTCGATAGGGAACTAATCGATAAGGCAATTAATCGAAGAAACTATGCAGTGACACAATTCCAAAACACAATAGAGCTAACCAAGTTGAATGAATAGATCTAATTACCAGGAATTATATTGGAGCTCCAAACCAGATTATTACCTATCTTATCTCGACAACTTGTTTTCAACACATTTATGATTATTGGATTTATTTTTGAGTGACCATATTAAACTAGTCAAAAACAGGACCTCGCGGATTTATTTAATTAAACTAAACAGGCGGCATTTGGCTCTCTTAAAACTAAGAATTTAAATTTAGTCAAGATTTTGAAATAAGATTATCATTACTTTAACATCGTACTGCTCACTAATAAATCTCTGAGAAAAAGCTAGTTTGGCGATTTTGTGCCACTGCTAAGAATTATTGTCAAATTAATTTAGCAAGATTTAAAGAGCGTAGACGGTTCAAATTAATCTGGGGCTATCTGCCGGCTACATTCGACAAACCATCCAAATTTCATAAAAATCAGATGAGTGCTTTTGAACATATATAAGTATATAAATGTATTTTTGTGCGCATGTGGAAGAGAAAGAAATTGGTGGCGAAGGTTTAAATCATATGTGGACAACGATAAGCTACTAATGACATAACATCCAAATTTTTAAGATTATTGGGTCACAACAATTGAGGGACAGACCGACAGACAGACACGGAACCAAAAATATTCCCTGGTGTCTGAAACGTATTTTTCTGTCTTGGAATTTTTGAAATCACATAAAAATGTTTTGTTCTCAAACCGAAGACATAGCTTTCGTTACCTTCAGTGAGCTAAGAAGGAAATGTTCCCTGATGCCTTAAGGCCCCCATACACGATCAAACTTACTTGACAAACTTGGCTTGTCAAGTAAGTTGGACCGTGTGTGGGTTAAGTTTGTGAGTTGAATGGCTTGATGTGGTGTACACTGGGCATCAAACTTATTTGACAAACAAGGAGTCAAACTAGTTTGATCGTGTATGGGGGCCTTTAAACAGATTTTTGACTTGGAATTATTTTAAATTTGAGACAAAATATTTTCGTTCTTTAGAACGATTACACAGCATCCTCGGAAAGCTCGGAAGCAAAAGCATAATTTTAAAAAACCGATTTTACGGCAAGATAGTATTCACCTTGGTTTGGTGTGCATCAGATATGAGTTTTCACTATCGAAAAATGTTTCCTTGAAGAGCAATATCTTTGAAGTTAAAGGATCAATTATCAAGGTGAAGAAGCTATTTCGATTTATTCGGTAAACAAAAATGTAAATTACTTGATACTTAATTATTAGTTCAATTTGAAATATAATAAAGCTAAGTGAAGTGGCAAATAATCAAGGGTTTCAAAAAATTAAGTTCGTGACCTTGCCCTGAAGTTGATATGTGAAGGAAGCAGGCTGAGAGAGAGGGCGGAAGGTATTTCATTAAGTCGAAATGCTTTCACTAAAGCTGACTTCCCAAGGTATCACGTTCCTTGTTAGTAAGTATACATAATATATATATATAGTTAACTGTAAAGGCACCTACACTTCAATATAAACTTTCACATCACTTTTTCTTTGAAGAAATTTAATAAACACAATAATCAGCCATCCTACTGACAACATTACCACTCACTTCCGTAATCAATCTTAATCATTTATACTATGTATATCCGCAAATTCCAAAAAAGAGCATTTATTTCCACATTTGGTTTAATTTTCACTTTTTTTTTAAGTCTATAACTACAAAAATGAAAACATTTCAGGATTCAAGAAGCAGGGTAGAAAATATGGAAGCATCATAGACAATGGGAAGAGCTGTAGAGAAACAAAATAAGTAAGTAATATCAGGATGAGAAGATTAATGTCAAATGCATCGTTCATTCGGCTTACTTCCGTGGAAGTGGACCGGTAACTTTCGCTGCCCATGCTTGTGCCACTCATGCTGCCCATGGCCTCCCATCGTCGGCTTTTCGTTCTCGGCAGTGTTTTTTAAGGAAGTTAAAAGACAGGCAGCACGAGGTAGGGAGCGTTTATACACTCAGCTCTTTAATTTTGTTACAGTCTTAACAAATATTTAAAAACATGTTCCAAATGCGCTGATTACATGAATTATATCTCTTTATAAGGCAAACATTCCCAGTGAATTTCATTTAGATATCTGCCACCATTTAGATAACGTCGACATTTGAAACATTAACGCTAAATAATTTCGGAACTATTCTGGAAATATCCACAAATGCCAAACTTATAATGCGAAGTTGTAACGTACAACTTAACGCTAACTGCCATTGATGCTGACACAAATGTAGTTTCTTGACTGAATGTAATCTAGGCAATTTAGCTCTGTGATGACAGGGGTAGAGAAGTAAAAACTAGTAGGTATAAAAACTAATACGATTAAAGATGATACAATGGATATATAATGTAAAACATTACATAATTCAATATTTCTAAAAACCTTTATAAAATCAATACACATCCATTTAAATCCATTGTAACTGCATCATTATAAAAGCAACAGAGGAAACATTTATTTTAAATTAACCACTTATTGATGATCAGATAAAAATTGGATTCAATTATCTCTTATTTATTCAACAATTAATTTTACCCTGCTTAGATAATCATTCAAAAATAGTTTAAATAAATAATGCAAATTGCACATAAACGATAAACGCATCTGTATATGAGTAAGATTTGGCAACAAATTTTCAGATTAGAATATCCTACAATTTAATAATAACTAAATAGTTGGTTTTAAATTGGTCCTGATTTATATGACCAATCTAAATCAGGACAAATTATCCTGATCAATTTAGAAATATAAAGAATAAATCTTTATTCGTAAGAAAAAAACAAATCTTATTCGTAAATCATTATTCGTAATAAAATTTACGTAAATAAAAAACGTAGGTTATACACGTTTTAATCATAATGGAGCACTATGTATTTTACCATCTAAAATAGATTAGTAACAAACACTCGCTGGCTTTAAGCAAGTAATCTTAAATGGTCTAGGTTTAAAGTGACCAAAACATAACTTAATAATTAATATAAAAATTCCATTTTTGAAAACTGGTCTTATGTACAATTTTTTTTTTTTTTTTTTTTTTTTTTTTTTTTTTTTTTTTTTTTTTTTTTTTTTTTTTTTTTTTTTTTT
>KZ651244.1:640568-652217 GCA_001010745.2 Gerris buenoi
GGGGGGGGGGGGGCTGAAAATGGTTTATATATTGTTCTTGCACTGACTAAAAGATAATTATCTTATTAACAGGTTAGTTTTGCCTTATATCAAGCGATTAGTTTACTCAGACAAATTATTCACTTGAAAAGTATTTTTTAAGAATGATGCGTGGTGCAATTAAACAGAATAGGGACGAGAGATTAGCTTATATAAACTTAATTGGAGTAATACATAATGTAGAGGCCAAAAAAAGGAGATTCTCAAGGTCTCAAGATCCCTTATTCCGACTAGCAAGAGTTAAAATCCCCTATAGTAGTTAGTTATCTGAAATTAAAATTTCTTAATGGATTATATTAATATTTATTAGTTACTAAGTTATAATTTATTTATGTCTGTTTGGTATTTTAAGTCAAAACATAAATATTTAATTCTTGTTATGAACGTGTCACTCATGTTCTTATATTGGTATTACCTAATACTATACTACTAGATTGTTGTTTTATTTTATTAACTATTTTCCCAATATTAATACTCAAGGTGTGAGAAAAAAAAAATCATATCGTTATTAATATAATTATTGATCAATAAATACGAAAATGGGAAAAAATTATAATGGTTTAACAATTCATAATATGTAACCTTGAGTCAAGTCCGAATTAAAAATCAATTTTCCCAAACTGAATTAAATAGGAAATACAGAAATGACGAAAAAAAGGAAGCTTAGAGTTGCGGTCGGGTCATCCTCCAGCAAGTTTCTCATCAAATTGACCGAGAGTAAATAATGGCACAAAAAAACACTATTAATACATTCATTGGTTACGTGACCCTCAAAGTAAGACACGGTAAAACAAGAAAAGCAATAGTGGCCATGGAAACTATAGTTTAACTGCAGTTAATCTGGAACTACTCGCACTTAACTTGGACTATTATCTTCACTTCAACTAAAAGTGCAAAAGATCAAGGAGAATAATGCAAGTAAAGTTTCACACGTCTCATTGACGTTTTGATGTACAAGGCAAAATCAATCTGCTTTCAACTTTAGTTTTACCATTGCACTTTATATATTATCTAGTATATTCAGTAAAGCTAATAAAAAATATGACACGCATATCTTATATACTATATACTTAATGAAGTTCAAATAACAAATATTTTTATCAATGTTTGTTGTTTTCGTGTTTTTATTTACCCCATATTTTATTTTTATCAGTCACTAAATTAGTCTATTGCATTTAAATTGTGTGAAAAGTATTGAATAAAGTCAAAATCAATTAAAAGTACCGGTGTGGAAATCACATGCCGAGTCAATACGTGAGCAAGAGAGAACTCTGTATAAACTACATCGTACCAACAGCTAATATCGATTATAGTTTTACAACAAAAATAATAAACACAATAAAAAACATGTCTCTATTTAAGGTAGAAGGGATAGTCCTACGACAAAAAGTCATAGGACCCAAGTTGTAGATCTTTTCAAATCAGTTACGGCTGGTGCTATCCGCTTTTCGATACGATTTACAGTTTACCCGCAATTTGGTTCCGAGAAAACACTAAAACTAAAACCTTAAAAAAACACTAAAATGCCAATATCTCCCAAACCGCTTGTCCGATTGTGCTCAAAAAGTATAGGTACAATCTACTATATAGGACACATATATAACCCAAAGGAAATAGAAATCAAATAAATTCTACTGAAGTTATCGTCGACAGACCGATTTTCGACGATAGTGATTAAGTGATGTTTGATGTAGCTCCAAAACGTCGTGAGCTACGATGAGGTTTGCACCATCAGTTTTGCCGACAAAAGTTCTAAAAAATGCTGCAAACCGCATCTCAATACGATGTCTTGAAGCGATGTTATAGAGGTTTAAAGTTCCGAACGAACTTACTTACATACATACATACGTACGCACAGACATGTATGTATAATGAAACGGATATCAATGCTATCCCCGGGCTCAAGACCCCTCCTTTACAGAGATCTCGGAATCACGTTTTGGAGGGTATCACCATACTTCCATTTTCATGGAAGTAAAAAGGGGGAAAAAATGGTTGCATCCAGTCGGTTTGGTTTATATTATACAGTGTCTTTAGAAATATATATAGCTAATAGCGTACATTAGCGGGACAATTAACAAATATGAGATTCATAATATTTGTATAAAAGAAATTAAAATAACAAATATTCTTATCAAAATAAACAAAATTCTAGGGTTTAATCAAGAGTGACAGTTAAACATTTACTTTATTGATACATTTTCTTTAGAAATACATTTTCTGGAAAAACATTTTTTTTTTTTTTTTTAATAAGTTTCCTTTAATTCACTGATTATATAATAAGGTAATGCTGTTAGTTCAATAATCGAGAAATCGTCTACGAAAAATCGTGATGTCACGAACAGCGAACATCACGGCTAACGAGCACGGTAAAGGAGAATGACAAAAAGAACTGTCTTTGTCCACAAGCATATACGATTCTCTATATCAGTCTTGCTCAACTTTCCAGGGATTAATCGAATCCGCCATAATTAATTTAGAAACATCTAAGAAGGGGAAAAAATAATACATTTCTCGCTTACAATAAGTTAATATTAGTAAAAACTTAACAAAATTTGCTAATTTAAAAAATTGTAATGTTATCTGAAATGATTCTCCATCAAATAATTTATTCAAAAATAGTAATTAATAAGTTCATATATTAGTTAAATTTATGACGAACCACTATTCACTTTTAATTAATAGTAAAAACGGTCTTTTAATTAATACGAAGTTATTAATTTAATTCCAATATATAAAAGGAATATATGACTTAAAGATTAACTATATAGAGCGAAAACTTAAATTAATTTACACTATAACACCGACATTTGCCAAATAGGCAATACACAATACATAAACATTATGAAACCACAAAAATTGAGTAAATCCAATAACAAAATATTCACCGTTGCCAGCGAACCTTTTAATAGGTTAACTATTGTAGGATTCGTAGTTCCGTCATATCAAATCATCTACAACTGGCATTCAATTGCTAACAATAAACTAACAAAAATTAAATGGTAAATGAAGACCAATGAATATTTATCTGCGCTCAATGCTCAATACCCATAAAGAAAACACAAATAAAATAACCTTCCTTTTTCTTCAATACACCAAAAGAATAGTAAAGCAATCAAATCGAAGTATATAAGCACAAAATAGTGGAAATAAGACAAATGTTGTTTCCAATCTTAGTAAACATGTCATTTACTGTAAGTTATTAGTTAACTAAACTAAGTATATTGGTGCAGATGAATTTAATAAAATCATTATTAATTTTTTAATAATTTTGAATGATTAGTGTTATGACAAACATTTTTATCACATTTTATTTCTTATTTTAATTTTGTGATAAACGATAAACTTTTTAAAATTTCAACCAAAATATTATTATCTATGCTAAATATTAAAAGAAAATTAAAGATGTAAAGAAGAAAAGTAGTGGTAAACAATAAAAAAATTGGTAAGGCGTGAAGACTCACGTAAAAAGAGTTTCTTTGGTATTGTAAACGTGAAATTTTTTAAAAATAAGGGGGGGGGTATTATTAATTTGTTTGAATAAATGGTAGGGAAAATTAAATATTACCCCTAAGTGTTATATATTTTTAATTAAACATTAAAAATTAAACACTATCCGAAAATTAAACACTATCCCCATGTGTTATATATATTTGTAATATACTCTTTAATACCTTTCATTTGATACCCCACTTAAAATTTTAAAAAAATATTTTTTCTCGCGATGTGAATTATCCGCCATTTTGAATTTGAACATCTGATTATTTTTAGTTCTCTATATTTTTCCTGTGTGCGCGTCAAAACGATTTTTAATATTGGGAAGTTTCACGCTTTTATCTCTTTTGCTTCAAAAGTTATTGGAATCGTACAGAGTGACAGACAGACAGACACAGGAACGAAACTATAAGGGTTTCTTTTGTTTGGTTTTACCAACGAAACCCTAAAAAATGAAGACTGCCATAAAATCAAAAAACTTAAAGAAAAGTAGGTACAACTAATAATATACACATTACACACGTATTTTACTTAGGAAAGGTAATAAGTAAAAGGCAGGTCGTTAATCAAACAGCACCTAAATAATTCCTGAAGTTTCCCTTGCGAGTTTATTATCGACAAAACAAACACACACAAATTGATTACTTATACATATATTTTTTTAAATAAATTGAATTTCATAGTAGTCTGATTTTCATGGATATGATAAGAGTATATTTAGACGACTAAAATATCAGGTGCAATAAAATGAATTCGGTTAGTTAATTACATAAAAGGAAAATATTTATTTGTCATATGGGTTTGGCGAAATATGATAAGAGAACAGTTCTTTCTTTGTGCAGAAATGAATTCATCAATTGGCATTATTCAAAATAAAAAAAAATAAAAAAATAGCTGCACGTAAAACGAATATATCCTCTGTAATTTTATGGCGCCATTACAATTCCGGAGAGAAGTGCGTATGCAGAAAAACACACTGGTCAGGGCATCGCGAAGCATATCGATATAAGTTGGAATGTTGTTTGTCTTGAAGTTTAGGTAGGTCACAGAATGGTAATATTTTAAACTTAAAAAATTGTTATCCGTTTATTGGTTCTCTTTTTCAAATTTTCAAAAAATGCCTTGATACGTAATTTTGTACTGTTAGTTTTTTCGTACCAATAATTTCTGCAATATATTATTGTAAAGCGATAGTATTATTCATGTCGTAGCTAGTTAATAGACCCATATTTTAGTATAATGTTAATATTGAATAAACTAAATTTGTGTTGTCCAATTGAAATTTTGCTCACATAATTGTACTGGCAATTGGCATTGGCATTCGATTTTAAGTATTAAGAACGGATACTTCCTATCTAAATATATATATGTCAATAAATTATAGATGCTACCAATGAGTAGCAATTCGTGGAAAAATTTTCCATTATAGAGTTTAAGATATTACTTTGTATAATATTAAGTAGGTATTGCTTTAAATAAAAAATTGCCACGAGTAACAAAAGTAATGTAGTATTACCTCAATATATGCATAATTTAATCTTACACACGTATCGTTAGAGACATTGTGACATTTCTTACTATATCTAGCATTAGATAGTTTATGTTATAATGACATTGTAATTGCTGAGAATATTGTTCAAAAGTAGATCGATTAACTATTACATAACCAGTCAATGGATATAGCACAATTAATATAAAGTCTTAGTTTAGATAACTCAAAAATCGGCTAAACACTCGCGGACAAAACATCCCGGATTAGATTAACATTATGTAGTATAATGTGAAACTTTAATTAAATATCATAATATCTAATGCAATTAATTTATTATTTAACATGTTTATAAAATTGATCAACAGGAGGTTGCTTATACATTTCTGATGTCAGCGGACACAAATTTATTTTTAGGGTTTGTAGGCAAAAACGAGCACCCTTATTTTCTTAAGTTTGTATGTCTGTCTGCGTTGTAAATCTGTCACTTGATTATAATATAGATTGATTATAAAATTAAATATATTACTTGATTATAAAATTAAATATATTGTATATTTATCAATTTAATGTCTTGGGAACAGATTAGGCTTGGCACTTTGGAGTAGTTTCATTTCGTCTGGACAATAAAAATGTATATGAAGGCATTTGTTTCACGTCATTATAATGAATAGTTCAAAAGTTATAACCAAAACAAACTTTTAAAAGGCCGCCATCTTGATACGGCGATTATGCTGGTTGACGAACTAGTCCTAATTGTTCAATTACCGCTTTGTGAGTGCTGAAAGCATACACTTTGGCCAGTTTGTTTATTATTACCTCGGAAACTAAATTTTTTCCAGAACAGAGGTTTTGGGAATAGAGCTAAAATGGTTGATTTCGTGTACACCAAATTAAATCGAAAACAGCTCAGTAGTTAAGGCAGCACACATTTTTTAAAAACGACTTTTTTTCAAGCTTTTATTTAAGTTGCTATGTTGTCAATGTTGTGTGTATGCATGGTCAATCAAGCAAGGTCAAATCTTGCAACTGAATTTTAAAGCAGTTATCCTCAACCGTTTGAGTTGAAATTTTGCATACACTTTTAGTTTGGATGTTAATGCATGGTCATAGCTAAGTAAAGTCATTCTAAATTCAGCATGAAGGACAGCACAAAATGGCGGACTAGTTAATTTTTAAGCACGCCCATGATATGTGTATCAAGTAAAAGGGTTTGCTGAGAAGAATACGCATAAAAGCTTGTTTTTAAAAATATTTTATTACTTTTATTGAACCTTAAAATAGGTATCTATCTATAATAGTCAAAATCGAAGTTTTTCTCCATCATAGTGCTTTCTAATAATATATTAGAAACAATAATTATACAGGAGTAGCAACAATAAAACCCAAGAGCAAGTTAAACTGTTTTTTAAATATCTTGGTAGAAATATTACCAAAGGAGGATAAATGGATGAAGATGAAGATGTTCAGTAAGGGATAAACAAAGCTAAGTGAGCTAAGGGGGGGGGGAGGCATGGGATAAGGAGGTCTCCACAAATAAGGATATAAAGAAACAAGAAAAATTTGAAAGTAACAAAAATCTAGTCTAGTATAAAGCACAACAAAATCAACATGGGTAAGTTATCTATCCTTGCTAAAAAAAAAGGAAGCTTGAGGAGAATTCTTAATCTAGAAAGAATCGCAAAAGGTTAACTTAGGAGAACTGGATAAAGCCCAATATTAACAACCATAAACATAGGGAAAATATGGTTGTATTAGCTATTGGCAATGTAATTAAATTGTGTGCCGTGTACCATTGTATTAAGAAAAGCGAAAATTGCATTAGTCAAACAGGCCCGATAAAGGAATCCCCAACAGAAATGAAAGCCTGGAAGACCCTAAACTCATGGAGGAAGAATTAAGTTTTTTTTATGTCAATCAACCGATGATTTTTTTTCTCTTTCAGATTATTCACAATTAGTAATTTTTGTATGTCTCACTTAAGAAATTACACAGAAACTTTTTTCTCATTGTGCATCCTAAAGTAATAATACGTTCTGCCAACTAATTTCCTCTGATCATAACTATTAATAAATTGCAATCAGTACCTACAATAAAACTAGAAGAATTTTACATTTATTTTGTTATTGAAATAGAGATTAATTTTTTTGTTATTGAAATAGAATTAATATATTTATTTTGAATTAATTGTAAATAGAAACATTTAAGTATAATACTAACAAGTTTTTGGCAGTTTTCGATGAGAACTTGTCGCCTAGGCATGTTGTTACGAGTAGATCAAGATATTGTAACAGAGTTAGTACAGACCGGGTGTAAAGGCAACGAGCGGTTATTACGAACTGAACACTGAACACTGAACGGCTACGTCCTTTAAACAAGTATGATATACTCCCACCCTGAGAGACGGCCAGCGAACTCACACTCCAGTGGGGTTATCCCAGGGACAGGCCTTCCACACTCGGGCCAAAACACAGGCTCCGGTTATCTCTTTACAGACTAGTTAACCAGTCTACACTTGGCGTCCAATCCTTCTCATCAATACTACGCTAATTGCATCGCGTGCATCCCAACTTCTAAGTCTTAAGCGACTTTATCACTTGAATTCAGTATCGTAGATACCAAACATCATAAAATGTGTCACACATGCTATTTCTTCATTCGATAATAAGAATCAAATTATATTGCTAAGATTTTAATATCAATCAAACCAGTACCAACTTATTCTATAAAATAATTTTACTTTTATAATTAGCTAAAACAATTTTGAATTATCTGTGCAAAATTATCATGTGGGAACTATGTAAGGTCAACATAATAATTCGACTCTGTGTGTGAGTATAAGAATAATTTTCACGTAATTTTCTCAACCTAATAAAAATATATTGCGTTAAGCTCATCAAGAATAGCAAATACCAGACCACAAATTATGTAACTAGGTATACAAGGTTAAATTATTTAAAATCTACAAAGTAAGGTATAAGTCGTACATACGGTATTATCGTTTGAGCTTATATACGTTTTAAGTCACCTAAGCCTAAAAAATTAGTATTTAAAAGTACACGCAATGACCCACCCGTGTGGGGGGGGGGGCTGAAATACACATACTCTAAGTTTTCCTCTCCAATATTATATATTATTTAGAAATTTAAATAAAACGGCAATTGGACTTGTGATTCTTAACACAATTGTAAAATTGTCAAAATGACCTCCTCATTGTTGGGGGAGGCTTGATCACCCAAATTGGGAAACTTATACCCATCATGGATCATAATTCAGGTTTATGAAACAATACCTGAAATATTGATCGAGACCCAAAAGAAAAAAAATACCTGAAATATCATTTCATTATTAAATAAAAAACTTAAAAAACTTAAATAAATACAACTTACCTATATAGATAGAGATAGGTAGTTATCAAAAGAGAGATAAAGATTAGGAGACTTGATCCCCATATTATAAAGTCCCCTAAAATGGCGGATCAGATCCCTCTCTACGATGTAAAGGTTAAAAACAAAAACGAGAGAGCACCAAAGCGTGGACACACACAAAGTAAGCCCATAATGATCATATCACAGTAGATAAATGCTAATCTCAGATTAGCATTGATTCTATTATTAATTTAACACCATTCAAGTTTAACAAATCTACCTGGAAAGATGTATAAATTAGAAAAAATACCAAAATTTAATTATATCCAGCAGCAGAAGAACGTGGGAGCACCTAAATCAACAGTGAGTAAAGGTAAAAACCTTCTAAAAGAGCGCAGTTCTGCCAGCAGATTTCATCTAATCAAAAAGGGTGCAACATTCACATGGTGACAGAGGCGTAGCTATCGGGCCGCAACGCCCGCGGGCGGGCGCAGGCTTGAGGGGGGCGCAAAATTGAAGAAGAAAAAATAGGAAGTTTGAAAAAGAGAGAAAGTGAAAAAAAAGAAAAATAATTAATAAATAAATAATAATTAGGTATAATAATATTAATAAAATAAATAAATAATAATAATAATAGAATAAATAAATAATAATATGTATTTCGTCAAATATATTTTTTATCTAAGTAAATTAAAAAAAAAAAAAAAAAAAATAANCTAAGAAACAAAAAGATTTGGCTAAAATAGTGATTAGTGTTCAACGCTGTTATCTAGTAGTTTAAGTATGTTAAGCAATTAAGCATTTTTTATTCCTTTCTTTACTCTTTACTACAGCATCGGCTGAACGAACCTTTTCAAAGCAATGCTTACATTATTAAAAACTTCGCTACGAAGCTCAATATCGACATTTTGACAGCACGGACATTAGATTTTAACGATATAATTGATAATTTTGCACATATTATTAAAGCGCGTGAAAAAAATTTTCCTTAAACTTTAAAGGTCATTTGTTTTTTACAAAATTACTATTATTATTATTTTTATGTATACAGGTTGACCCGCGATAAAATGTCATAATTATTCATGATTAAACTGGCGGATTCTATGGGTGTCAAATGCAACAAAAAAATTCGAGTAAGCATATGCCCATTTCAAATTTAAAAAACATTAAAAAAAATTTTATAATCATTCATTTATTTCTAAATTATAAGTTGATACGCATCTTTTAAGTCCTATTACATTTAAAAATTAGGATTTTTTAAAATTCGACCACGAAATTTCTGAGCTTTGTACCTACTCTTAGAGGGTATACAAACTGTACTCCTTATAACTACTCTAGGGGGATGGTTAGAAGTGTGGCGATTTCAGGAAAATTCAAATGGCATATAAACATTTTGGTCAGGATCACAACCAATTCTTCTACAAATGCAAAAAAGGTTTCCCCGAATAAAACCCACAAAAATTTGGGTTCTTATAGGAAATTTGACGCTCAAAAAAAAAGTTCCTATAAAAATGGATCCAGAGCAGCTTTGTTTTGGAGGTATTCGCAAAAAAAACATAATTGCTGGACGGAAGAATTTTTCAAATTCTTCAATACTCGGCTTCTGATCATAAAACACCTCAAAGAAAACCTTAACGTGTAGAGAAAATAATATTTCGTGGACTGATATCAATCCCAGCACTGTACAACAAACCCCCGATTTTCTGCGAAATGTCGAAATTCTACGTCCCTGTCACTTTATCAGTCAATCTATTAAGGTGTTCTCCTTCAACGCTCAATTGTAAGGATTTTGATGTAGAGAGCTAAAATTAGTATAATTATACTCTCTACAAGATTTGCTTCAAGGAGTATTATGGTAACTAGCGTAGGTATTTGAGCATTGTAAGGCTAAACGCCCAAAAGTGATGTATGTTTTGCGAACATCTCGAAAACGAAGCTGATCCAGGCCGATGTTTATAGGACCTCTTTTTTTCAGCGTCAAATTTCCTGTAAGAACCCGAAGTCGAAGTGTTGTGGTTTCGTTCGGGTAAACCTTTTTTTGCATTTGTACAAGAATTTGTTGCACATTCAATCCACTATAATATAGGATTTTTATGCTCTTTAAAATTGTTCCTTAGCCCGATTTGTCTATTTCATTTAGTTTTGAGATATTACGCTTTTTTTTTTTTAATTTTTGTGACACTTTAAAAATAGAAATACAGTAAAACTTGTCTAAGGTGGAGCATGTGTAAGCTGGAAACCTGTAGAGGTGGAAACTTTTTCTCGGAACGGAGTTTTGTTCTAAGTAAAACACCTTGTATAAGCTGGAAACCTGCCTAACGTGGAGGTGGAAAGAAATTTCTGGAACCATGGGAGTCGATAACCTGTGTAAGCTGGAAATACCTGGATTAAAAGTACCCCTAGCGCTACCTAGTAGAAGTGACTAGCACTTTCTTCTAAGTCTTCCCTTCTCTGCCTCCTACTGCTGTCTAGTACTATTAACCTTTACTCCTTGACACTATCTTATTCCTCCCCCCTCCCCTATACCTTACTATCATCCCTTATCTATTTATACTCTAGACTCTAAGAAACAATCAGTGAAAAGTGAAACAATTTCAGAAATATTTCAGGTAGACTTAGNATTTGAAACCCGTCAAAATGAAGATCGTAAACATGGCTCATGTCAAAACAAATAAAATAATTTGCGGATTTTTTCCGAACTAACTTTCCATACAGCAAAATTTGCTGAAAACTAATTAAATTCTGCTGAAAGATGTCTAAAAAATAATGCTTTGTCATCGTGTTCTGAGCTATTCTAAAAGTTTCAAATGTCTAGCTACTCGGGAAGTTAGTTATGAATCGATTGCAAGATTTGTACCGGACAAACAAGAAACCAAGTTAATAAAAACGTAGTAATAAAAACATAAAAGACTGGGTGTTGGTAAATAAAAGGATAATGACAGTGCATTTCACAAAAATTGGTAAAATTAAAGACTTGACATTAATCACGGCATATGGGCACAACGAAAACCAAACTGCGGAGGTTAGAAATGAATTTTTTGAAGCCCTGCAGAAGATAATCGACGATTCAGTAGGAGAAATAGTCCTCAAGGGGGATCTAAACGGAAGAGTGGGGAACTCACCGAAAGAATTTGGAGACGTTGTAAGGCAATATGGTGAGTCCACAAGATCAAACAATGGTATAGTTATTTATGTAACTAGGCAGCAAAATGGAATTTTACTGACGAGTGATTAGGTTAGCCTCCGAGCCGAAGGCGA
>KZ651244.1:664660-685962 GCA_001010745.2 Gerris buenoi
TTTAACATTCACTTCATATTAAATTTTTTCCTCAGAAATGCATAAAAGCGCTGTTTTGAGAGGTCATATTTTCAAAAATTTTCAGGGGGAGGACCCCCAGACTACCCGCCATAAATTCACACCCCCAAAAAAATTAATTAACTGAATAGACTCGCCCATTAGTTACTGTAAGATATTGTACTGCAGGAAGCTTCAGCATAACATTTTATAACGATACACGTTCTAAAAACAGTTGTTACTTGGCGCGCAAATTTTTTTGTTTAATCGTTGAACATTTTTTTTGGGGGGGGGGGGGCTTCTTTGTAAAATAAGTAGTTCCCTTTTCTTTTTGCCACTACGAATACCCCTCCCCCTCCCTTCTAATGTGAATGTGCCCCTTCCAGACCTAGCCGCTGAATACGCCAATGCGTGGAGGTGTAGAGACTACACGCATTTTTGAGATGAGTGTTGATAGAATATAAGAACAACAAAAAGTATGTCAAAACAATATGTTTTAAATAGGCAAATAAAAACTGACAACTGAATATTTAGTTTAGATGATGATGATAGTAAACAACAAAATAAGATGTAATAGAATTGAACAATATGGAGCAAGAGCAAGCTGTCACAATTGTTGCCTTCAAGATCTGTTTTCACGTGATCTAGGCGAATTAGTTTCGGGTGGGGGGGGGGGCAAAAGGGAGTTACTTTAGATTTTCCTAAAAAATGTTGAAACTGCAGGATTCAAAGTTAGACTTCAATTTTTAAAAACTGTAATTCCCGAAATAAATATAAACTCTTCAGGAGTAGCCAATTTTATATTTATTAGCTTTATCATTATTATACGAGTATTTAATAACTTATTTACTTATTATTATAACATTAAGACATATTTTTACAAATTTTTGGATTTTTGAAAGGTTCGTTATTAAATGTTACACTGTTGTATTACTATTTATTTTTTCTTCAATTTATAATCAGTTCAAATCCAAAGAGCTGTTGTTGGAAATGTAGCTATGTACTATGTATGTAAGTTCCATAAATAAATCAAAAGGAAAGTTAGTGTTATCAGTTATCATGTTTTTTTATGTAGAAAGTGGGTGTAGAGGGGAATAAGTAAGGGGTTTAATGTAAAACCCTAAAATAAATACATATAACAACCTTTCGTAATCCCTCGAAAATAACCTTTAAATATTTATTCAATCTATTAATAAACACTCCCTTCCTACCTATAATAAATTTGCTTCAATAGTTCATAAGGAAATTTAATGTTAGAATAATAAAGGGAATAAAAGGGTATTCATGGTCATTAAAAGCTTAAGTAGTTCCCCCAGGAATCTAAGTTTAACACAAGTTAACTCAACAATAACCTGCATTTATCTCCAGGAGAGGGGACACTTTTTAGGGTTTCGAGGTCGTCCTAGAAACCCTTATGCTTTTGGTAGAGCGTCCGTCCGTCGCATCTTGTATTATATCTCCCAACCTACTGACGCTATAGACTTGAAATTTGGTATATAAGTTAAACTTTTTTGCCCAAAAACAGTAAACCTATTGCGAACTTTAACACTCCAAATTTCTGCGATCTGCGATCAATTGCGATCACCGCGCAATATTTTACATTTTTTGTNCATTGTTTTGGTTTTGGTGGCATTTATTTTGAGGCCCCTAGATTCGAGCTCTTCCGTCCAGACGTCTACTATTTTCTGGAGCTTTTCTGCTGACTCCCCTACCAGAACAAGGTCATCAGCAAAAGCCATCGCAGAGAGAGTAACTGCCTTCAGCATCCAGTTACCAAGATGGTAGCCTCTAATTCTAGCTTTGCAAGACTTAATTACATCATCCATTAGAGTGATGAATAAGAGTGGGCTCAGGATATCACCTTGTCTAACTCCGATGTTTGTGGAGAATTCTTTGGAGCTTGAATTGGATGTACGGACAACATTTAGACAATTCTGATAAAAGCTTTTGATACGCTTGACTAAGCTCCTTGAGATGCCCCTGTTCTCGAGGGCTGCCCATAGCGAAGGCCATGGTACACTATCGAATGCCTTCTGCAAATCGATAAAGCAGCCCAATAGGTCCGGTCCTAAAAATAAGGCAAAGACACAAAATTATGCGTTTTTGTAGTCCAATGATATTTCCGGGAGTTGATATAAAAAAGTCAATTTTTATAATTTTAGGGGGGCGTAACTAGGGGGCCCCAAAATGTTTGTCATTTGAAAAATGAAGTTGGGTATAATTTTAAAGGTATTGAAATTTGGTTCACAAAAACATATCGTGTTTCCATTTTACCCCTAAAAGTATTTAATAAGCGCATACCGAAGATAGTAAAGAATAATAATATATCCTCATCTTGATTTTTAAAAGTGAACAATAGATATTTTTGTTTAAAAAATATATAATATCTAATAATATGAATTAATTCTTATGACTGAAGAAACCCTTTTAGTATCTTGCTGGCAAGTACTTGACGGGATTTTTATTATTATTACTCCGGGGGCTTTTATTTTACACTCCAAGACGCAAGCCACTTAGGTGGGCCCATAGAACGAACCTGGGTTAGGGACCGAAATCTTCTGACACTCGTGTGAAGATATGGTCGTTAACCATGTCTCCTCTCCTAGTTGTATAACAACCAAGAGTGTAATCATCATGGTTTCCAGACTAAAACCTGGTGGCGCCACTCTTTCAAGGAGCTTCCCATTTGTTTAAACAATGCTGGGTGGACATTGAGCGGGGGGCCCAGTCCGGGAATCGAACTCAGAGCTGTGGTCACCTTCTGACCCGGCTTGATGCTGCTTAACTTGCCTTATCACAAGGCGATCGCTTTAGCCTCCGAGCCACCCAGGCCCCATATTACACATCCTCAAATCCTCATGTGACACATATTACACATCCTCATACAAAATAAATTACACTATTCAAGGCTAACTGTTTAATATTGAAATAGATAAAGTCTGTGATTAGGTATCAAGAATGCCTGGATTACCAAACGTGACTTCTTCTGTTTTTGGTCATTGGGCAGACTAGTCTATACATGTCCAGACATGGTTAGAATTGTCAGACCCTTTTTTGAGTGAACTGTTGTTGTTCGGTTTTGCCTTCACTTGTAGTGGGGGCCGGTTTTTTCTCTTCTCCGCCACTCCACGGACTGGAGGGGATAGGCCCTGTCCCCGTCGGGCGTGTTCCTGTCCCCACCTTCCGTGCGTCAGTGGCCATGAGATACACGAGAGAAGTTACGCACTTTATCACTCTCACCTCAACACGTACCTCACCTCAACACGTACCTCACCTCAACACGTACCTCACCTCAACACGTACCTCACCTCAACTTTCCGCACCCTCAATCCCTCACCTAGAACCTCACCACTGAACTCCACAGAAAACAAGCTACCGTCAAGTACATCACTGCCTGGACACTGGAGGGCCCTTCTCTGCGTTCACGGCAGGTACAAAACACCTCACCAGCCCAGGTACCTCACCTTCCCAATTTTTATTATTTATCTTTTTTCCCCTTACATAAAATTTATGTATCACACAGTTGTCATTTTTCTTTTAATATTATAATCAATATCTTAAGTAGAATCTCTAGTAGAAAATAAGATTAAGATTCACCAGAAAGGGGAATTGTTGTAAATAGGGTTATTTGAGGCCAATGAACTAAGAACACATTCAACAAGGTTTTTCCATTGTTAGAAATTTTAGTTTGTATAGGAGCTGCATCAAGTAGGTATTTTGTATGAAATTAAGATATTTTTATACCAGCGAGTCTATGCTTTAAAAACAAGCCCAGCATTGAGCATAATATTTATCAACTGTTTAAGATTTAAGAGTTTTCATAATTTTAATTTATTTTTGTAACATTAATTTAACTATGTCAATTGACACCAGTAAATTTTATCTACATTAAATTATACTCTTAATATTTAGCTAATTGGAATTCGGTAATTTTTTCAAATGTATAATTTCTTTTTTGAGAAAACACCGTTTAACCTTTAAATAAAAACAGTGATGAGAAGTTAAATACACATTATCAAAATATTTCTTACTACTATGAATAATGAAATAATGACCTAATTAAAAATAATTATATTAATGAAAATAAAAATCAACAGAGCGGAACAGGTAAAACCTTGAGATATATTAAAGATGAATCTATAGTACAGAAGATATAAAACTAATATTTTTTTTTTTTTTTTTTTTTTTTTAAACACCAATTATTTCATCATCATCTGCAGGAAATAGACAAAAGTGAATAATCTTCAACCTTGAAATAAAAAATATCTTGCATTCAATGTCACGGATTATGCACCTACAACCTACATTTTATTTCAAATCTCTATGTATGCTGCTAACAGGCAAGACGCACTTGTCACGCTGGTTTAGTAGAAAATGTCACACCTGTTTTCAACTACATTTAAACTCATCCTAATGGGTGTTTCTTTTATAAATAACTAGGGATATGTCTAACTAAATAAAAATATTAGCAGAACATTAAAGATTCAAAGTATAGAATTAACAAGTTAAAAGTTATGTCATTGCTAAGCAAACATTTGAGAGAATTGCTTCAATTTTTATGAGAGAAAAAGGTCGCTTGAGTGGTAACAGCACCATTCTCCATTCACCACTAAAACATCTTTTCCAAAATCTGATGTCAGATGAACAAAATGTTTTGTTTGCTTCCGAGCTTACCCAAGGTCGGAAATGGAAGCTAGAATGTGATTATTCTGAAAAACAATTTTTTATGTGTAAATAAATCTGTTTTAGACATCAGTGAACACTTTTGGTCCAGTGACTTCCAGTTTGTTTATCTGTCAGTTGTTATCTGACATTAATTCAGGGTGTCCAGCGATCGGGTATTAAAAAATTACCTGACTTTTCCAGGTTGTTAGGGAAAATTCCCTGACCCATGATATGTCATAAGCATAGTGACTTGAATTGAATTTTGAGTTGAATTTTAGTGTTTTTAAGGTTTGAGTTTAGTGACTCAAAATTTTCAATTCTTGTTTTATCTGTTATACATATTTATTTCATGTTTGGTTTTTTCTAGTCAATTGTAATTTTTTGTTGAATAATATGTTAATATAACTTCTACTTCCAACTTTTTCTAAATGTAAGTTTTAAATTATGTGCTTTCTAAAAAAAAAAAAACCTTTTATTTATTTTGTGTTATTTCACTCTTAACAGCATCTTTATAAACTTTTTTTGTTTTGTTTTACATCCTTTGATGAAGGTTTGAATTAAAGCGAAACGTCAGGTTTTTTGAGTATGTTGTGAGAGATGTGACATTTTTTATAACCGAGCCTTGGGTTCTTTAAATTTTGTATAATATATACAGGGTGCCAAAGATGTTTGTTCGAAGATGTAACAAATGAAGAGGGCAGATTCTACCCATCATTTGCTACAAAAAACACTATATATACCATGGGTCAATTCTCAATAGTTTCACCACAATATTTTTTTTTTTGTTATTTTCCAAGGTATGACCATTTTACTGTAAAAAAAATCTATCTCTGCTCCTTAAATAATGATGAAAGAGCTAAAATGAGGAACCGTTGAAAAGAGGAGACAATTTCAGTTTAGAAAAAGTTTATTTTAAATGCTTTAACGGGGCAAAACATATGCCTAAATTTCATTTTGATTTTAATTTTATTAAAAAAAAAAAATTATTTCTGTTTCAGCCTGTAATTATGCCAAAACGGCAAGTGCTACAGTTTGCCAAATTCCAGTAAAACTTTCTTAATATTTCTCCTTCAGTTTGAGTACCCTAACACCATCAAATAATATGTAATTTTTTTGAGCTATGATTGAGTTATTGTAAAAAAACGACCGTAAAAACGCGTACAGACCACCTTACGTGTTANAAAAAAAAAAAAAAAAAAAAATCTGCTGCTGGTTTGCAGAGCCCCTGTATTAAAAAAAATCTGAACTTTACAAAAATCTAAAAACATAATATGGGAGTTGCATAGCCTTATTACTATTTATATACCCGTAATATTAACAATAAATTAAATGAAAAAAAATCCAGGTTTTAAAATAAATTCCCTGACTTTCCCAGGTCATATAAAATTCCCTGACTTTTCCAGGTATTCCAGGTCGCTGGACACCCTGTAATTATTTGCTAGCCAACATATTTTAAAAACTACGTGTACAATTTTAATAAATATTTGGATGGAATTGGTAGTTCATAATTAGCCCAGTCTTAGTCTCATGACTGTCCATCAGTTTATCTGTCTGACATTAATTTTTTGCAAACTGACCCATCTTAAAAACTACATGTCCGATTTTAATGAAATTTGGACGGTAGACGGTAAGTCATAATCATAATAACCCAGTAGTGTTGAACCAATGTAAGTTTTAACCTTCTGTGACTATTTATTTCTCTTCCATGTGCACAAAAACATTGATTTACACCTATATCAAATATAAATACCTTAAAAATGAGAAGTTAATCATATTTTTTTTCTAATTCTTAAGACTTTTTTTGACACTATAAAAAAATGTCTTAAGCATTAACGTAAAAGTTTTCTTCTGGACTCTTAAAGCTTAGCAATTCATATAACTAAGAGATAGCGAGTCTTGTAATAACTACGGTTTTTTCACTGTCACTGCTTATAAAAAAATGTACAAGCAATTTGCTTGTAATAAAACTCAGTAATGTTTATTTGATTTGCCAATAAAATATTTTTCTTCTTAACATTAGCAAACTTAAAAAAAAATATTTTCTCTTGTTAGGAAGTTCTTAGTAATTATGGAGCCTATATCTATCTTCAATTATGATCCAATAACTATGTTTACTATTGTTCATTTTATACCTCTGATTTGCCCCAGAAGTATTGCACACAATACAATGAAGCGAATATTGTTGTAAATATAAAACAAGTTATAAAAACACATTGTTTAAAAACACTAAGTAAAAATGTCAGTCTAATTATATTTTAATATTTTGTCAAATTGTCTTATTGCATTCAATAAAACCTTGATAGCAAAACAAATATATTGTATTAAAAATAATCACCCGACTGCTTCTCCAATGTGTGATGTTTACAAATAATTATTTTAAATAAAAAAGAAGAGGACTAATATACAGCTGAAACCTGTTATTTGATGCAAGTACTTTGTATGAAGACAGCGATTTATTTTTATTTAAAATTATGAATAAGGGTAATAATTTATGGTAGTAATAATAATAAATGTTGGTTGTTTTGACTGAGATTTTGTGGTACCACTTCATAATTATGACTAGAGAGGTTACTAGAGAGAGAAACACAACAATATTGTCACCACAATTTTATATTTTACACAGACGCATTTCGACATTTACATCATCTTTAGTGTGTTAACATAGTATGTTTACTAATTCTAGGCTACATATTTTACAACTTAGAATAACAGTACAAAGTGGGGGTAGAGCAGGGTTGTAGGAGGATTAAGGAACAAAGGGTAAGGGGTACGGAGGCTAAATCAGGTATACATTTTTATTTCTACTGCTTAAAACTAAATGATAAAATCCTATTTTTTTTTTCATTACTAAGTTATGGAGTTTATTAAAGAAAAAAACAAAACTAATGTTATTTTACAAAGTTGCTTCTTATTGGCTTTACAAGGGCGGAGTGAATAAGGTTAGCTCTTTCATTAAAACATTCTATATTTATATCTTGGATAGCTCTTTGAATCTCTAAGTTTTCCAAAAAATCTAGTTTCCTATTATTTTTTTTGACATGTATGTAGCAGTTCGCAATTATTGATATCAAAAGTATGATCAGTTTCTAATATGTGGTTAGCAAAGCTGGATACATTTACATGTTTTTGGTGTCTATCATTTGATATTTTTTGCCATGATTTGTAGTGTTCAGCAATACGTGTACCTTTACATGACTCGCATATCAATTTGTATACGCAGCTTTTATCTTTAGTTTCAATAGGTTGTTTAACTGAGCCTAGAATGGTGCCTAATTGTTTGTGTGATTTGTAACTGACTCTCAGTTCATTATTGTTTTGTAGAATTTTTCCTATTTGTTCTGATAGCTTCCCCATGTAGGGTAAGCTAATCCAGGCTTTAGGGTTTTGTTCTATTGGTTCTAGATTTGTTGAAATATTAATTGCTAATTTTTCCTGTTTTTTATTGATAACTTCATCTATTGTTTCTGTGTTGTATCCATTGTTTGTTAATTTTTAATTTTTATCTATTTTGAAGTTATTTTTAATAAAACTGTCTATGGAACGATGTGTGGACGTGTGAAGGAGTATTTTAATTAATGTATTTCATTATTTATTTGACAACACCAACTTAGTTTGAGTATAATGTGACTAATTCCACCCTTCATAGGCATGATTATGTCCCGGAGGGGAACGAAATATAGCCAATTTCTACCCACAATGAGTTGTTAACTCTTACTACATATATATACTACCCTAATTGACCTACTTAAAAATATGAAGATATTCCTTTTCTTGATAAATTTGGGGGATTATGTTTCAATTTTGCTGTTTACTGAATATTCTTCATAAATAACTTTCAATACTGTAATGGTTTCAGTAGTTCGAATGTGTGTCTAAAGGTTAATTATCTAGGTCGCCAAATAAATAACCGTAAATACATTTTTGGAGGGGTTTTAATTTTGAAGTATATCGTACATGTACAGTTCTTTTTCGCAATAAAACCCTATTACAAAATTGGAAAATATCCTACACATTCTTTGAAGTTCAAATGTATGTACGGTTATGGAAGGTTACGATGGTTCGCTCAGTAGTAAAGTGTAACACCGTCATTTTTGATTGTCTAATTTGTGTAGGACTTTAATGCAATTTGGGTTGTAAAAGAAAATCTGTATTTTACCTTGATTCTGATGTTGTATCATCCTGTTAATCAACTAGTTGGTAAATTTGAGGACATTACATTTTTAAAAACCTTCCAGTTCCGGGTGGGAGATGTAGGTAGATGAAAATTTGATGCTGTGGCCATGGAAATGTATTAAAGAATCTCAATAATGAACGCAATTAGACTTGCCTGACACACTCATACAATTTTGTCTACTAAATATTATAAGACCTTACATTTTAACTTAATTAGGAAGAAAGAGGACGTTTTGATACAGTACTCTGTACAAGTCCAGGACTTGTACATAGTATTGTATCAACTATCAACTGAGGCCCAAAATCCTTAGCTTTAGCCCATATCATTAAATATGGTTTTTATGAAAAAAGTACTCGTTCAAAAAATGTTCATCAAAATTTTTAAACAAAGCTGAAATAGATAAATAAAACCAAGGGTACCATCGAGCCATTTTTGGCTTTTCTTGTAATGTTCAAATAAAAACCATAGTTTTTTATTTAAATAATCAAAAATTAATAAATTACCTGGTAATATTTGGTCATCTTTGACTCTTATGCACTTTAATGGCCTTGAATAACCCACTTTAATGACTTTAAAACAGTCTAAAATGCAGTTCAAGAGGGGCTAAAATTAAAAAAAATTCCGAAAGGAGCCCAGGTTGTCATTACGTAAATTTGCTTTTAAATGAACTTATCAACATTCCTATTTGTAAACTCAAAAATTGTGTTGGTCATTTCCTTTGACTTCATTATCATTATAGTCGAGGGGGGAGGGGGCGCTGAAATATAGTTATCATCCACTTAAAAAATGTCTAGATCCGGCTCTAAAATACTACATAATTAAAAATCCTAACGTCTATAGATGTCTATGTATCATAATAATCTGTACAAAGCTTTTCTCATAAGGCAATATGAGACTATTTTTGTGAAATCGAACTTGAGCTTTCACAACAACAAAATTTTCAAACCAACAAAATGTTGATGCCCCACCAAGAACAAATGACTGATATTTTTTTCAGCAATGCAATCCTAGGCTTCTCCCATAGTAAAGATATTGCTATATATATATTTTGGCATGCCTATCAACGTTGCTTCTTGATAAAGAAGCTATTCTGTGTTAAGGCTGTTTTAAACATAGCCAAGAAACACAATGGGTCCAGTTCTTAGGAATCCCCCCAAGAAAATTGTCTGTGTCTGTCACTGGGTTCATATTTTTTATAATGAAGAAGAAGAAGAAAGAAACGTATATTTAAGAAAAATACATATAAATGTTTACAGATAAGTATAAGAATAAAACATTGTAAACCTTGGACTACCTAGTCTGTCGGCTGAGTTCCACCTTTACAAAAACATAATTTGGCTAACTATAAAAACTACAATTATTCTTGACAGTATCATACTTTAACATTACCACAAGTATCAATAAATACTATACTAATATGTATAAAATATAAATTATAAATTAAATATAACCGTATACATTCAAGCAGAGATGGATGTATACGTAACAGCTTTTTTAAACGATTACTTTTTGTTTGTACTATTTTAATTCGTATATCACCTTAAATATATTATTATCACAAACTAATAAAAAATAAAATATTTAATTTACTTAACAATTCTAAAAATTAACGAGTGAGTTAAAATAATATTATAGATGTATACTTAAATACTTATGCATATACATACATACATAAAAAGACATTGACTTATATATATCGATGGCATTGCGCGAAAAAGGCATAAGTGACTTTTTGGCGAAAATGAGTTAAGTGCACCAGGTGACTTAAAACATTGAACTTAACAATCTGTGCAAATCTTGAGTTCAAAAAATGGTGGGAAATCATAGAACTTGAATGCTCTTTTGGCATAAATGCCCAAAAAGGAAAATCGTTAAAGGCTAATCGTATTTAGTAGCTTTATCACTATTGGCTTTTAAAACAATGTCTTCACAATTGTCTTAAGAGCACTTATAACATTTTCGCCCTAAAATTATTTGTCACAAAATGAGATAAGATCACTTATGACATTAGGCCCTCAAGAGTTTTACCTACACTACAGCACTATTTAAGCGCTTTATAACCTTGTGAGTTTTCATTATTATAATTATTTTTGTTGTATTTTTATTTGTTGGCGTTAATTGCAGTTTTTCTTTTTCTGCCCGTAGTAATTAGTAACAATAACAAAATGTATTTGGGAGGAAATTTAATAGTGGAAATGTGTAGAGAGAGGGCAAAAGCTGAAAAATCAGCTAAAGAAAATCTATTTTTAGTGATCATATTATTACTTTTAAACAAGCTACTATTTATCATGTTAACCTAAACCATAAGAGGTTACATCCATAGAAAATAATTATACATTAATTTGAGTTTACAGGGGTGATTTATAAGTACATTTTTTTCAAAATTTGTTTTTGAAAAAGGTGATATTATATCCCTTAATTTGGATATCTTCAAACCTCGTTATGAAGGAAAAGTTACACTGCAATAAGTGATAAGGTTGTTATTGTTTACACGGAGGGAGCGTAAAGAACAAGTGGTTAAGTGAATACACTTATTTGGCTTCAATATTATAAATTAATTGTAATACAAAATAATTAAATAATGGTGAAGTAGATTAATATTATATTATGTATAATTTGAGAATAGATTGTTATAATTATTACAGTTAATAAATAAATAAATTAAACATGTGTAGGAGTTAATCTCTAGGCCACTACATCTTCAGATGTGTCGAAGGATTACCTGGGATATACTGGGAAGATAGGAATTTTACAAGAGGATTGGGATTATGAGATAAGGATTCATGGAATTTTTTATATCGGGGTACGAATAGATTTCGGACAAATGGAACATTGAAAGGTCTTTAAGAAGATTAAGGTTTGAAACATAGTAAGGAGCATCGGTTATTATTCTAAGTATTTTTGACTGTAGGGCTTGGGTGCTACCCCACACTTCCCAACCGTAGGTCCAAGTTGGCTTAAGAAATACGTTATAATGCGAAGCTGGTTTTTTAAAGATATCTTAGACCTACAATCCAGAAGACCGAGCAGTAACTTGAATTGTCGTGCAATTTCAGTACGTTTTGTTTTGGTCTGTAGTTTCCACATTAATCGAATTTACATGGTCTGGGTCTATTACATTAGGATGTGGGGAAAACATTTCGGTTAGACGCTGAGCAAAGACTTCAATCTTCTCAGTTCCCGACTTAGGTAGCATTTTGGAGTGGGGAAGGATTCGATTTATTGGAGAGAAGTCGTCGGGTAGCGTTCCATAAAGCTTTGTTTCCCTAACCATTAGGTTTGAAGTGAATTCCTCAAATCTGTCATCGTTTCAGTAAGTTATTATGTTGTCTTCGAATATTATTGAAGTACGTTTGTCTGATGAATATCGAGTTTCTTGCCAATGCGCTCTAGCACGCCTTTTTTCAGTAATAATTGTTTGTAAGTCGGTCGGCAAACTTTTCCTAGGATCTTTCTTGTAAACATAAGGTATTGTCGAGTCCCAAATTAAAGTCTGTATCGTGTTGGTGGAAGAAATCGACGGAGTTCATTATGCTATGTCGATTTCTTCCTGTGTTTTTAGTGATAAGTTAAGGTCAAGTCTCTGTTCAATTAGAGTTTCCACCATCACATTTGACATCTTTTGATTTCCTATTTGACGCAATATTTCTTAAAAGAGAGTTTTGAGGCAACGTTTGCAACTCCGCTATTCTGACGTTACAATCACCTATAATCATCAAGTCATTAACGTTTTTCTCACCAAACAATTCGCAAACGCTTTTAAAATCATCGTTCCAGTTATTGCAATTAATATATAAAGGGAGCAAATAAATTTTTTTATTATTAAAACCAATTAATATTTCTACGACTATTTTATTATTAAATATTTGAAATTTTACATAATTTGATATTTTCTTATGAACCGCGATTAAACAACCCCCTTGGCTCGGCCGGGCTTATAAACTTCTTTGTCAGCAGGAATCCACCGCAGATCAAAATCATTAAATAAATTTTCAAAATGATGAACCTCGTGCAACATTACAAAAGTTTCGCTGAGGCAAAATACATCATAGCTTTTTACAAAATTAAGGAAGTAAGTATCTGCTTTTTTACCTTTTAGGCCTTGTATGTTATATGCAAATATTTTAAGCTGTAAGGTGGGTTGTAGAGCATTGTTGTGTAGCGTTGTTTCTTTTTTTTTTTTTTAACCGGCTGTTTCTGACGAATTTTCGGCAACACATGAGAAGGCCGAGATTCGTCCGCAGAGTACCATCAAGAGGACTTAATATTCTTCTTTTGACCGCTGCGGAGGTTATTAGAGGAAGTTGATTCCTTACTGTAATTTCCTGCACGTTGAGACGTTCTTTTGTCCTGAGATGAGGGGCCGTCTTGCTCAATTCCATCGCTATTTTTTTGAACCGCAGGCGTACTACAGTGTGAGGTACTGATGGGTTCAGACACGGGTACTACCAGATTATCGCAGCCCGTTATAGCTTTAAGCATTTCCTCGCCATTTTTCCCATCGAATTCAAGACCTGTTTCCTTGGACCACGTAAATGTTACTTTTTGACCGTCAGGGCCGGTAATGAGCAGTTTTTCCATTTTTAAGTTTACTCTTACATCCGGAGCTTTCAGTTTGACTTCTCTCCTCACACTAAGTAATTTTGCACGCTCCGCATGAGTTTCTGGGGCGAAGTCTTCGTGATTTACCAACCCAGTGTTTTTTTCTCTTTTGACATTAGACATTATGGCTATTACATCCGCGTACGAGGCGAATTCAGCGAGTACTGCGCTTGATTCAGCATTGTATTTTCCAATAGGGAATGCTCGGATTAAAGTGATTTCGTTTTGAATTCCCAAAAGATTGTTACAAATATCAAGAATGCATTTTCTATAATCATCTCCACGAGGAATACCACGAAATATTAAATTATTTCGCCTCGAACGATTATCATGTAGCACTACCTTCTTTTTGAGTTCAAAGTTTTCCTTTTTTAAGAGTATAACATCACTGCTCAACCTCTCTGAGGTCACTATAGCTTCATCTATTTTATTATTTATTGCATTTAAATCCTCTTTTGTAGCTACTTCATTTAATTTTGAGTTAATTGCTTCTAACATATATTTTATTTCGTCTGCCCACTTTGTTCCATCCTGATTAACCGTTTCTTGCTGAGATGCTAATGTACTCATGATTCCGTCTAAACAAGCTATTTTATTGGTGCAAGAAGATGTCTCATACGAAGTTGGGCTACGGCACCTTTTTGGCCTGTAATAATTACTAATCTTTTTCATAGGTTCATTAGTCGAGAACTATGATTACTGTCAGTATAAATAAGGCTAGTTTGTTTAAGACTACTATTGATTCGTAAGGATCAATGCCCTTTTTAAAAGTAGACAGATTCTTTCCGTTAACAATCAAAATAAGAAATAAATAAATAAATAAATAAGAAAAAAATTGTTGTTTTTGTTTTTGTTATGATGTTTTGATATATTATATTATGCAGACAGTTGAAGATTAAATTATTTATTTACTGTTTTGACACTGTGATAACTGATAGATAACCGAGAATAATAGTAAACAAAAAGTATATAGCTGACCATTTAAACACTTGTGGAACGTCTATGGTTTTAACCACGCCTTCGATCCCTTCTTCTGACCAGCTACTGGCGCGCATGCGCTTTCCTTCCACTTCCAACTGTTCTAACCGAACTCTGCAAAATCTTTTTTATAGCAAAAAACAGCTTTTTTATAGAGAAAGTTTTTTTACAAATTATTCAATTCTCACTACAAATTATGTAAAATAAACTTCGATTAAAATAATAATGAGTTTATAGTTTTCATTTGGGCTAAGTTTCAACTCAGTTCATTGATTATTACACATTGAAAATGACAAATATATACAGAGCCGATCTACACCGTGTGCCGTTAATGGAGGGACTCCTATTTTTTATAATGTAAACTTATAATATTGTATTGTGTATTATGTGTAATTCAACCATTTTGAAGGTTTATATTTAGCTATCCTGAGTGAATCCCCTATACTAACAAACCCCTTTGTTCGCAACATTTCCTGTAGGTATGTATTTTGATAAATTCATATCGTATGTGCCAGGCTGAGATTTAAAGCCACCTCTGACCGCCTCTAACTACCCTTTAGGAAATTTCTCTGGCACGAATAATATGAATTAGCCGATGTTTTATTACATATATATATTTTTTCAAACACTATCCCAGGTCAGAAGTTGTTAAATTGTAAAAAGGAACAGTTTTTAAAAAACGAAGTCACTCGTTAAATTAGAAATATGTGGGAGTTCAAGTGCTTATTTACCATTAAAATATAAGTGCATATAAATAAATCCATGCTACATAATAAATTATGACAAAAATAAAACCAGCTGTTACTCACAGTTTTTTGCTTTTTAACGATTTCTTTGTCACCTCCCGTCATATTTTCGATATTCTGAACCAAGTCTAAAACAGCAGTAATGACCTCAGTAGTTCATTTCATTATAATAATACACAGAATAACAGTTAAACGTACAGAGCACGGAGCACTCGTCAAAAAAATAAGATCAGAATGACGTCAAAACCGAAATAAACAAGAGAACCTTTTAAAGAGTAGGTAATAGTAAGGTTGTAGTAATAGAATCATCTGTTGTTAATTTTTGAATGTGCTTCAAACTCGAGCATGTACAAATTACAATCCAATATCTATTTTGAAAACGTTTTAATATTTGACCGGTTTCGA
Source organism: Gerris buenoi (assembly GCA_001010745.2). Taxonomy (NCBI): domain Eukaryota; kingdom Metazoa; phylum Arthropoda; class Insecta; order Hemiptera; family Gerridae; genus Gerris; species Gerris buenoi. The sequence goes on from KZ651244.1 coordinate 680,228, forward strand.
CGGTTTCAAAAATCGACATTGAATTCGAGGCCACCTGTCTGGTATAGAAATTTTCCTTTTTTGTGCGCAATTCTTTAATTTTGTTTCCAGTTAAAATTATGAAATACTTACTAGTTACCGGTGGTGTTATAAGTGGCGTGGGTAAAGGTGTTATAGCGAGTTCCTTTGGTACGATTCTGAAATCTTGTGGGATACACGTTACCTCCATTAAAATAGACCCTTACATCAACATAGACGCGGGCACGTTTTCTCCTTACGAGCACGGCGAGACTTACGTGCTTGACGATGGTGGAGAGGTGGATCTAGACCTTGGTAACTACGAAAGATTTTTAGACGTAACTCTTCACAAAGACAACAACATAACTACAGGTAAGATCTACCAACATGTCATCTCTAAAGAAAGGAAGGGCGATTATCTTGGGAAGACAGTTCAAGTTGTTCCTCACATCACAGACGCGATTCAGGAGTGGGTCGAAAGGGTGGCCAATGTTTCGGTAAGTGAGGACGGAGAAGAACCGGAGGTATGTATAATCGAATTAGGAGGTACAATAGGTGATATCGAAGGAATGCCTTTTGTCGAAGCTTTTAGACAGTTCCAGTTCAGAGTGAAAAAAGAGAATTTCTGCTGTGCCCATGTGTCCCTGGTTCCTCAGCCCAAATCTACAGGTGAACCTAAGACAAAGCCTACCCAAGCATCAGTTAGAGAGTTGAGAGGTCTTGGGCTGTCACCAGATCTCATAGTGTGCAGAAGCGAATTCCCTATCTCTGAACAAGTTAAGGGTAAAATCTCTATGTTTTGTCATGTTCCTCCTGAACAAGTTCTCTGTATTCACGATGTATCTTCAATCTATCGAGTTCCTCTCATTATGGACAAACAAGGTATCGTTGACTTTTTCAATGAGAGACTCCATCTTAATATTCCAACACCAAGGCCTAGGAAATACATGCAGAAATGGAAGGTAATAGCTGATAGATTTGACACAGTAAGAAGAGAAATAACCATTGCGCTTGTAGGTAAATATACCACACTAGAAGATTCCTATACATCTGTGACTAAGGCACTTCAACATGCTTCTTTATCTGCCGGTTATAGAGTCAATATAACATTTATAGAATCTGTAAATTTAGAAAGACAGACTTTGCAGACAGATCCTGTGCTGTATCATGAAGCTTGGCAGGCGCTGTGTAAAAGTAACGGTGTTGTGGTGCCAGGTGGGTTCGGTACTCGTGGTGTCGAAGGGAAGATAGAGGCTTGCAGGTGGTGCAGGGAAACCAACAAACCCTTCCTGGGCATCTGTCTCGGCCTTCAGGCTGCAGTCATTGAATTCGCTCGCAATGTTATCGCTCTTGAAGGAGCTAATACCACAGAAATTGATGAATGCAGTAAAAACCCTGTTGTTATAGATATGCCGGAACACAATGCAGGTAATATGGGTGGAACAATGAGACTTGGCAGAAGAACTACTATATTCAAAGGACACAACTCTATTTTGAGACAGCTTTACTCTAACAAAGACAGGGTAGACGAGAGGCACAGGCATAGATATGAGGTCAATCCCACTTATGTCCAACAGTTTGAAGCTGCTGGAATGAAATTCACTGGAGAATGTGAAGAGCACAAGAGAATGGAAATAATGGAACTGGAAGGTCACAGTTATTTTGTAGCTACTCAGTTCCATCCTGAGTATCAGTCACGTCCACTACATCCCTCACCTCCATTCTTAGGTTTGGTTCTAGCTTCAGCTGGAAAATTGAACTCTTACCTTGCCCGTGGATGTCGTTTATCTCCTAGAGACCTTACAGATAACGATTCTTCTGATGAAGATGAGCAGAACGATTTAGTAGATAGTACCGGCCATCTCTGCGTATCATCCCCTTCACCATCTATGAGAACCAGTGGGGAAAACACTCCCAAAAATTCCCAAGATTCAAACTAGATTGTCTATTATGGTTAAGTGGGGCTGGTGTGAAACAGGCCCTATTAAGCCTTGAAAGCGAATGTGATTGGTAACTTTATTTTTTTATGGGACCGAAATCTCTGTTATACTTAGTACTAAGGGAAAGTTTGAAGGATAGTTGAATTTTTTATTCAACATCTTTTCATATTAGTATTACTCACGATTGTTTTCTTCTTTAATTACTATCCTTATCTTATAATTTGGCCTTCATACTATAAAATTAGATGAACCAACCAATTAAGGTCATTCCATGAATTATTTAAAAATATTATATAAACATCATTGTTACGGTATAGCTTGTAATTTCACAACTATAACTACCTACATTTCTATATGTAATTTGATATTTTAAGTTGAACCAAATGGAAGTAGGTTATACTCCTTAGTTTTTTTATTTGATCTGTTTTATCAAAGTGGCACTACAAAAATATGTTATTTTAAGTATTTTACTTTTCTAGATGCACCAGTATTGATTGATTTAGAGTTTTCTATTTCCTGATTAAGAGGTGACATTTGGATTGTTTTTAGGTTTTTTTTATTTTTTTTTTTTTTTTTACAAGGTTTTTTCCCTGTTAGAAAATATGTTTTTAAAATTTGATCTAGTCAAAGATATGAATTTCAAAACTAAAGAACTTTGAATAAACCAAATATGTGAGTTTTAAATACTGTATGGTGCACAAATAATTAACATTTTAAGACAACTTCTATAACCATTTACAAAACAATTTCTTGTTATTCCTTCCTCCAATGGAATTTATTTAAAAAATATAAATCTATTGTACCTTCTTTATTTATCTCTATCTAGAATCTAAATATTTATGAATGTTAAAAAACAAAGTTCAATATTTATATATTATCTATAACTCCAATTGTTTTACCTTTTGGTTATTGTCGTGTCATATGAATTTTTGTATTGTTATTATTGCAAATTGCTTCTTTTTTTTCTTTTTTTTATTATTACTAATTTTTTTTTATACATTTAGATTAAACATACTTTTAGGTGATTTATAATTTTATTTGTTATAGTTATAGAAGGAATTGATGTATCAATTATCACTTAATATTTTTTTATAATTTAATTAACTTTTTTTTCATCTGCTTGGTACAGTAAGTACTTGAATTAAATATATAAAAAAGTATATATAGTATTAAAAATAAGTTTAGAACGTTGGTTTGTCCCTAGATTTTAGTTTAAAAATCCAATATTTAATTAAATAAATCATATCTTACCTATTATCCGTCTAAAGTTACAACTACTTTTATATCTATATTTTTGTTTTTTAAAAACATATTTTTAAAGTTAAACGCTTCTAGATAGAACAAAAACAAGCTGATCTCAGATGAAATTTAATCGAAGCCATTCTATTCTCTCTTCTCTTTATATGCGTATTTATATTATTGCCATTATTTTTGTTCGGTACCCTTTAGTATTTTACGAAAGAAAATGTTATTTTTTATTATATTGAGAAATTCTTATTGGTAGATTAAAAAAAAGAATGTTATGAATATATTGTTACATCATGATATATTCAAGAAATAAATTATATTTCTATTAATACGTTGCATATAATTTATTTAATATATATGTCTTTGTTGATTAAAAGAAAGAATTAAATCTTTATGGAAAGTTTTCTGTGTAATAGAGCTTCCTTCTATTAATATTTATTAAAATAAAATGATTTATCTTTCCCAGCAATTTATTTTTATTTATTTTCCTTTTTTCTCTTTATAAATGATATACATCCTAAAAAATTACTTAGGACCACCAAAAACTAGTTTATGTTAATTCTACAGCCTATTTGCTAACTTGAAGCCTTGCCAAGGTGTTTTTATTATGCTGCTTCTCACATTGGTTTTTACTTCTTACACAATTTAATTTTTAACTTATGTTTAGTACGTGTAGTAAGCCTTTTGCACAGTCTGTCAGAAGTGGCAGTCTGAATGAACAGTCAGACTGTCACTGCTGACTTCAATCATGAGGTCCCCTACACTTATCTGTCAGAACCAAGTACCTAGTAAACTTACCAGTCTGGTTGAAGCAAGGATCTTATAAAATACCGATTGAGCACTAGGCGATAAAAGTGTTGCCAGGAACTTTGAGAATCTAGTAAGATCCGAGTAGGATAGATTACCTTCCCGTATGATTGTACAGTGGTTATAACTGTAGAAGATCAAGAAGAATGGGAGAAATTCGATCAGGTTATGCTTTTTCTTCCCTCGAGTTTCAGATTTTTCCTTGTTTGTATAAAAGTCGGGAAGAAATTCGTCCTAAAAATGCGCACACTAGGGTGTTTCATTTTGTAAGGCAAAAAATAAAAATTTAAAAAAACGCAGACTTTGCTTATGCCCCGAGTCTAAGTGATGTAAAAGATATATATGCAAAATTTTATGAAGATTGGATAATATTTAGAGGTTGCACATTTTGATCAGTTTTGTAAAAGTAGGCAAAAAAATCCGTTTTTTCTATATTAAATATTTTTATTGGGAAAACTAGAAATGAAATACTTAAAAAAATATAAAAACTAGACAATAAGATTATAATAGGTAATATTATAGGTAAATATTATATTAATCAACTTTTAACGATGCAATATTTTCTTTTGTGCGCATGGTGACGACTTTTCTGTGATGTTTGCCTATATCAACAAGAATAATTGTTTTTGTCCATAACTGATTCGTTGAAATTTTTTATCAGATAAATTTCCGTTTCTGCATTATTATTTAACACCTTAAGAGCGTGTACCATGGAGCATGCTACTTAGATAATCGTAGTGGTTCCCAAACAATTCAACGAACCTTTTTGTTTTAATAGTAACAAAAGTTTTAGGTATTTTCCTTCAAAAACTAGGTTTTAAACCAGGGGTGGCCAACCCGCGGCCCGCCTAGAACATTTTTCTGGCCCGCGAGGTTTATCATACTTTAAAAAAAAAAAATTGTGAGGCTCTCACGCATTAGAAGTGAAACTTAGAATGCATTGCTCTCTTTCATTTTTTTACGAATTTATTATTTCAGGATTAAGAAATGATTATGGGAAATTTAATTGAAGAAACCTATTGCTACACCAAGGCAGGCACATTTATTCCAATAAAAATAAATGTTTGTCTTGATTAGCTGGTCTTTAAATAGATATAATACAATTAATCTATAAAAATGTTACACTTGGACAAGTCTCGAATCGGAAACTTCGTTACACGATTTCACTATATGAAAAAATTCACTCTACCGCCGCCAAAGAAGTTTCACTTCAAAAAAAGTATTTTATATAAATATAATGGCCAAAGTAGTGAAAGTCAATGTACTTATACATTATTTGTCCATATTTTCAAATAAAAAGATGAGAAAAAATTAACTTTGATTTTAAAATAATATTCTTGGTAATATTATGACAGACATTGCCTGTTTTATTTGTGACTTTACAGTTGTGATTTAGCGGATTAATTAAATTATATTCTGCGAAATATTGTTTGGGTGATTTGGCCTATACGTAGCCTTGAAGCAGCCTCTCCCTTCTCCCCCCTCTGTTTGGTACCTTACCCCTACTCTGCGTACCTCTACTTCATTGGTTCCCAAAGTGGGGGGCGCGCCCCCGGAGGCGTGAAGACAAGTCAAAGGGGGGCGTGGGACCTCGAGATCGAGATAGCTTTGCAGTCCGAACGTCTAAGCAATTCGATTGTATATATATTTACCTTTTTCAAGCACTTATTTGTTGTACTTGTTAACAGATTTTTCAGCCCATGTTATATATAATGGTATATTTTATTTTTTTTCATTATCTCA
>KZ651244.1:699493-716615 GCA_001010745.2 Gerris buenoi
AAAATAGAACCTAACTAATAAAGGCTAATAATACTTAAAATACTTTTTATAGGACGCATATTGTTTATTTTTCTATGTTATAATTATTAATGGTTATTTTTGTTTAAGCTGGCATGTCAATTATTCTTTGAATGTATATTATGGTCAATATAAATTGCCACAAGCAAATTATATTTCTATTTATGTATTTTTTTATTTTCTATGCATTTGTAAGTTAATTAGCAAGGGAATCATTCCTAATAATTATTTACGTTTTTACAAATATTGTTGGTTATATTAATATTGTAAATATTAACTCGATACTCGAGTCATAATTATTATAGATCTAAAGATGATTCAGTTTGCTATTGTATGTATATATTCTCAATTATGATCTTTTTTACTTGTCCATCTAATTTTATATTATGTATTTGCATGTAATTAGTAATAGCATGAATGATAATTTGTTATGTATGTTCACAGGTATGCGTGAAAGAAAAAATATTGAAAAAAAAGTGAGAAAGAGATAAGATGTTACATTGTTGTGATTGTTGAATGAAGAAATCTATGAATTCTGAAAAAAAGTCTGAATTATGATGTAGAACCAACTCCGGCTCACGGCCAAAGGCCAAGCCTCGAGGTTTATTTATTGTTTTGATGAATGTTATACGAATGTAGATTAAAGTGAAATAAACATATAAATAAAAAATAAATGTGTAGACAAGTCTCAGTGTGCTCTCTGATATTGAACGGAGTAGACCTAGAGTTTTTCTTGCTGTGCAAAGAGTGATTTTTTTATCGGTGTAAAAATAGTTTTAGACATAGTGAATTTAGAAGTTACAGTAGAATTTACTAAATTGTTCAATACAAATATTTTACTTTGCTTTTAAGACTAATTACACTGTTCTGCAAAAAAAAAAACTNGTTAAAATTATTAAATTTATTTAGAAAAAGTGGGTCAGCCATAGTGAAAAAATTGTACTTTAGAGCCTTAAAAATATATAATAATTTAGTCACAACCAAAAAGAAAGATTACTACTCAAGCCTAGTGACAGAGATATCTAATACTAGCGATTCCAAACAATTTTGGGAAGCACTGAACCAGTTTAAAACTAAAAAGGCGTTGATTGACGCAAACATTACTCCGACGGCGTGGCTTAACCACTTTAAATCTTTACTTAATCCTCCAATTATTTTTAAGCAGTTTACTAATGATAATATTGGTCCAATAGTAATAGACTATGTGGATGGTAACTTCGTCTTAGAGGAATTTAAAGTCTTACTAAAAAAGGTCAAGAATAAGAAAGTTCCAGGCCAAGATCGTGTTCCGTACCAATACTACAAAAATTTACCGGAATGTGCACTTCAAGCAATCCTAGATATTTTTAACTGAATTTACGTTGAAGGAAAAGTACCGAATTCGTTCAAGGAGTCAATTATACTTCCAATTATGAAAAAAGGAGACCCGAGTGAAGTTGGCAATTACCGAGGCATTAGTTTTATAAATGCCATTACTAAGTTGTATACTGGACTATTACTAATGCGACTCGAAATGTGGATGGAAAGAGAACAAGTTTTGACTGAATGCCAGGCAGGCTTCCGTAAACAATACTCTACTACCGATAACCTGTATAATCTAGTTAGCATAATTACCTTACATGTTCAAAGAAAAGAGGCAAATTATGCGCCTTCTTTGTCGATCTTTCAGCAGCCTTTGACAGGATCGATCGTAACGCACTATGGCATAAACTAACAAATATGAAATTGTCCAATAAATTGATAAATGCATTTATTAACTTATACGAGGATTCAAGATCGGGTGTCTGGTGTAATCAAGGTGTTACCGAGAGTTTTCTAACGAAGTCAGGACTAAAACAAGGTTGTTTACTCTCACCGGCTCTTTTTAGTCTGTTTATAAACGACTTAGATGATGTACTAGGAGGAGGCTAAACCATAGGAAATAAGCTAATTCGAATTCTACTATTTGCGGACGACTTAGTGATTTTGGCAAATAAACCAAAAACTCTTCAATTAATGATAAATAGATTCCAAAAATATTGCCAGGATTGGAATTTGAAAATCAACCTCGACAAATCAAAAATTGTTGTATTTAAGAAAGGGGGAAAACCGGGTTCCGATGAGAAATGGCTATTCGAAAATAAACCGATCCAAGTAGTAAATAATTATAAATATTTAGGGCTAAATTTAACTTCCAAACTCAGTTTTGAAGACCATTTTAAAGATAAATTATCGGTAGCGAAATTTGGAATAAACTGCACGTGGAAGAATGTTGTGTCTCAGACAAACATGGGGCTAGAGGTAAAGTATCGGTTGTTTGATGCGGTTGCCAGGTCTGTTATGGGGTATGGGGCCCCTGTGTGGGCCGGTCAAATGTATGCTACAGTGGAAAAACTGCAATATTACTTTTTTAAAAAAATCTTTCGGCTACCGCGTAATACACCAATTTATTTCTTACTACTGGAGACAGGAAGAGACCCTTTATTTGTATTTTATTTAAAACTCCAGATCAATTATGTCTCCAACATTTTGGAAATGCCAGATGATAGACTGCCGAAATTTTTGACTAGGTTGTTACTAAAAGAGAAATTATTTTGGATAGACGAGTGGAGAGATCTAGCAAAAAAGTACAATGTCTCTTTTGATATAATCAATTTGTTTTGGGGGGTTTTTGACCCAATTTTTTGCCCAAAAATATATTGGGCGTTTCAATATCTTTAAACTATTAAGAACACGAATCAAAAGTAAAAAAAAAATCTGTTGACCTTACTTTTTTAAGAAAAATGAAAAATAAATTGATTTATTTTTCAATTTATTGGTTTTTCCTCATTTTGAGTCTTTGTATTTCTATTACTTTTTCAGTGGTATAACAAATTTTTGTGTTTTGAAAAACTACATTTTATTCTTACGGTTACAATTAAATCATGCGTATACGAATCATTATAATAACATTATTACATAGAGATCTTTTAATATATGATACATAGAAATCTTAAAGAAGTAATTATACAGGGTGGTCCAAAAGTCTCCCCCCCCCCTCTTAACTTTTGAACAGTTTGAGATAAATTAATAAAACTTGGGGGATCTCTACCATGCCAAGGGAAGTTTGTTTTCATGCTATCGTTCAAAAGAGAAGAGGGGGGGGGGGGGAGACTTTTGGACCACCCTGTATATTGTATCTCTTATAATACAGAATGTTCTATAATAAATTTGTATATTGCAATTAAAATTCTTGTTGATTCTTGAACAGTATTAAATATATAATGATAGGTGAAAAGTGGTTAGTATAATCTATTTTTTGTAACAAAAGCTAGAGAAAGATATTTAATCAAGGATTTTGTTAAAGCTAATATCAGTTGAATACTGCATCAGATAACGTTTTATCCTGTTTAATTAGGTCCAAATACAGTTTGAGAGCCAAGTATTACAAGAATAAAATTATTAAAAATGATCAAATACGAAATATGCTTGATTTCTATGTACCATTTATTCAATTATTAGATGCAGGTTTAAAAGGCATGAAAAATCTCCCAAAGTCACTTTCGAACGTATCTTCTACTTCTACAGATGTTGACGATTCTCAAACAGAAACCCTAAAAGACATGAAAATTCTCCCTAAGGCACATTCAAACGTATCTACTTCTACAGATGTTAACGATATTCAAACAGAAACCCAAAATATTGATCAAACGACATTTCTGGAGGACAATGAATTTATGGAATACAATCCGGAAAAATCTGTGCAGGATATATTTGGAGAACAATCACAGTTACTTGATAACCTTCAAATTATTTCTAGGCCTTTTATCGAAATGCTTTTGACAAATGACCTTACATTAGATAATGTTTATGGTATAAGTTTAAATGAAAATAACGAACTTCAAATCAGTGAGAAAATTGTGGAAATAGATGATTTAGGGGGTGATATATTACTAAAAAGAAAAACAGAAGATGGTAGTGGAAATGTTCTGAATGAAACAATAGCAGAATATGAAGGGTCCCCCGGCTTATACTCATTGTTATTTAAAAAGAACCCTGGTTACTATACCGAGGATGATAAAAATAACTACAATAATATTTTACATTTATCTGGAGCTATAAAAATGCCCTTGGGTTGAGGATTGTCCAAAGGTTGTTTAGGGAAAAAAATAAAACAAACATAAATATTAAATAATTGTATTTTTTTAAAGTTTTATTGTTACCCAAAGCTATAATGATATTTAGATTTTCTTTTTTTCATTAGCAATTGCATATAAAGTATGTTTAATAAATTAGAAACATATTTTGTGTAAAATAAAGAAAACACGATAACAATAAACATTAAGAGAGAATGAATATTGAAACATATATTTAAAAAAAAATAATAATAAAAATAGGTAACACAACGAAACTACTTCAGATAATATCTAATAAGTGCATAAATATTTACTCTTATTAAAATATTGTTATTAATGTAACAAAGTTTTATGATTAAAAAATATAGGATTATATCAAATATCTTAGAATTTGTCAACTGATATTAAAACACAGCGCCCAAAACTTTCTCAAGTACATAAGTCCTAATGTATACTTTAAATTAGGTAATACTTTAAAAAAAAGATTTACATTAAATTATAACTAAGAATTTTAGGAAATAACTACATTATCATTTTTTTTTTCATAATAAATCCTTAAACATTTATAAATCTAACTCAGTCGAAAAAAGAAAATTTGATCACTCCGATATACATTTATGTTTTAAAAAGAGGAAATTAAAGTCGACTCAATCTCTACAGGTTTATTAAATTACTTTAAAAGATAAATAAAATTGCTTACGCACAAAATAACAGAGGCAATAAACTTTCTTATAATAAAATTGAACTTCTCAAGATATTAGTAAACATTATTAGAGAAACAACTTATATTCTTAGAGAAAATAATAATATAAGTTAAATATTAAAACATAAAATAAAATAATTTAAAATTAAAAAAAAAACATAATACTGGCATATCTGATTGATTGAAATTAATTATATATATAAAATAAATAAGAGTTAAACAAAATAATAATGAACATTTTAAAGCATGATAAAATAAAATAAAAATAAAAAAACTTGAAAACTGCATGAACTGTTTATAAGATCAAATATTTCAACATAAAAATTCAAAATAAAATAATATTTTGTAAGAACTTAATATATATCAGATCTATCAAAAAGAAATTATAATGCTTAATAATACTACAATTCCTTAACATACGAGAAAGTCAGTAAACATTATATATCAATAGATTAAGTGTTAAAACAATGCTGGTGTGACAAAGGGGTTTGTTTCTCTCAGATTATAAGTGCCACGTTTATTTATTAAAGTTTACTCCATTATAATAATTATAATATTTAAGATAGGTCTTAAAATGTCTTAGAAGTAAACAAATATATTAAAATTTCTTAGTACCACAAAGTTACGATATGACACCTCTCAAAGAATGTATGGCAAAGAGAGGTGCAAAATTCATATGCAAATTCTTTCCAAAAAAAAAATTTGAGGCATAACGAATCTAATATTCCACCACGAAACTGCACATTCTTCTCCTAATATTCTACTCAGTGAAATTATGTAATAGTTAAGTATGTGTATTTTGTCATGATTTTTTATAATAAGTCTAGTAAATAATGCCATGTATGCTACAAAATCTGTATGCTCTGTAAGTAATCTCCATGACATATTTTTATCAGTTAATCAAGCTTAACAATTTTAATATGTTTAATAAAAATTATTACATTACCTTTGGGATTATTTATTAATAATATTATCAATAAATCGTTTTATATATGTCACAATTAAATAAATTAAAACATTTATGAAAGAAAACTGACTTGTTCTCTCTCCATAGAAAAGTTGAAAAAAAATAAAAGGCAACATTAAGGTTTATCACAACAAGCTTCATGAAAAATCCAAGATTTACAGTAGGGAAGCTCGTTCAGAATTACTCCTAATAAATAAATAATTGACTGATAGTATCAATTATTAACAAAGATCCAATTAATTAGGAGTTAAATATTTAAACATCTACTCAAAAATCATGTACTTCCATAAGAAGTACATGATTGACTGCTATTTCTAATTCGATGGCAAATTTATACAAAACAGCTGACATGTTCACTTCAAGTGAACATTAATATTGTTTAGCTAAAACTGACTACACACTTCTGCTTAATTAGATCATTTAGTCAATTTTCACACTGAAAAACATTAAAATATCAAGGAGTCTTGGGGAAGGAAGAATGGAGAACTACTTGCTTCAGGTGAGTGGCAGTTCCTAGGAAAGGCGATATCACCACTTCTGTCTGTTTAGAGACATTCAATTCAGTTGTCACTAAGTGGCAATGAGATTGCTTTCTATTTGAATTTATTGATGAGAGCATCGATGAATTTCAGCTTGGCTTTGGTGTGTTTGTAGTCTGTGTAGAGTTTGGGGTCCGAAGGTGGTGGCCTATCAGCACGTCTTCCAACACCCCTGGCACCAACTTCTAACTCAGCTTGACGTAGACTCCTTTTAAGTCTTTTCTTCTCCTCCCTGGTAGTACGTTGTAGTAAGACCAGTTCTTCATGAGGCAGCGAGTGAAGGTTGTCAAGCACAACTGTCTGTGCTATAGTTTTCCTTGGAGTAGTGCAGCCAACTTCTTCCTCCTCTTCTTGAGGAGGTGGAGAAGGAGGGGGGCTAGGTGGAAGGTTTCCTCCACTAGAAAAGTCCATGGCTTCATGCTCCAGAATAGTTCCAAGCTCTGATACACTCTCCTTCATCTTACTCTGAAAGCACAGCAAAAGAAAAAAAAAATATTAAAATCTAATGATTCATGTATCATAAAATCATAATCTATAAGAAAAAATATTTTACTGATAAACATAAAAATAAAATGAATGTCTAAAACTCACAGGTGTCTGTTTAAGGAGAGATCTCTTGAGCTGCCTATATCTTTCATAGAGTGGGCGTACAACATCCCTGTCTTTTTTGGAGGATGGACGACCATAAGTGGCTTCTAGCTGGAGCAGAGCTTTTTGCATTGCAGCTTTCTCTTCAATAAGCTGTTCCAAGGACATTGTTTCCAGAGAGTCTCCTCTTCCTCCAGTTGTTCGCTTATCTGATAGTCTCTGCAACAATCACGACAAATTAATAACACTGAATTTAAACAACTTTTTTACAGTGCTTAAATAATAAGAATAAAACAAGTATTGAGGAAAAAATGCATTAATAGATAAATACCCTTTCAATTTCTTTGACAGTATCTTCAGTGATTACAGGTGCAGGTGAATTTGATTTCTCTAAGTTGGCAACCCTTGCTTCTTCTTTTTTATCTAATAAACACAAAAGAACTAAGTCAGGCAAATAGGTAACAAAATAGCTTAGCAATAATAATTATATGGAAATGTTTTTTGTAGTGTCTAAAATATAACTAAACTTACATCTAGCTTGTTTTCTCAGTTTGCTTATCAGTGAAAGTATTTTTCTAATGTCACTGTTGGCCATTTTGTCGCTGTGAGATGGTTTGAAACCAAATTCTCTCTCGAAACCCTCTTCATATTTTTTCAGTTTCTGTTTCAAACTGTAAAAAAAGAAAAATATATCAATTAAATTAAATTTATAAATAATGAATAAACATTTTTAAAAATTCAGTGATGCACTGTAACAATTATTAATATTTGATAAAATACCTGTGGATTTGTGCATTTATATCCAGAATGGTGATACACTGATCAGAGGGAGGGTTTGGGCCAGCTGTGTAAAGCCTTCTACTAACCACCATGGAATTTCTAGGAGAAACTAACCTCTCATCACTCTGCAATAAAATAAAATAAACTTATGAGACAAAGTTGATATGTATGCAACAACAAAATGTAAGACTATCTATAAAATAGGAACTTCGTTTAACAACATGTAAAATTGTTAAGAATACATATTTTTCACAGTAATATATTTTGTTTTGTATGTTCAATGAAGAAACATAAATATAAATAAAAAGTAATAAATAATAAATCCTAACCCTTCATTACATAAATACAGTCTTCATTATCATTATCAAACATAAACTTAAGTTAAAAAGTAACCATCAGAGAAGGACTTACAGGAGGTGGAAGGCTAGCCCATAATGGTGTGCTTGAAATAGGTTCAGAAGAAGAGAGTTCTTCTCCTCGTGCTTTCATGTCTAACATTGGGCTTGAAAATCCCATTATTGGAGACAGACATTTGTCATCCCCATCATCCTAAAAAAGCAATTAAACAAATATTTATATTAATTTTATGTACATACAGTTATACTTAGAAGAGTCCACAAATCAGGCTTAGATGGGACCGGACCCTGTCTGGATGAGTGGAAGGCTGGATAAAACAGAGAGCAGAATCTGTTTTAAAATGTCTTGCAACAAGTTTTTGTTGGGTGAAACTATTAAAATTGATGTTTTTATCAATAGCGAAACTCAACAGTAATTTATATAAAATACAGTGGCGTGCGGTGGGTGTAAAATGTAGTGAAGCAGGACGGGGGGTCCGGGGGCCCTCCCCCAGAAAATTTTAGAAAATAGGGTGCAAACGGTGAATTTTAATGCTATTTGAACCCAGTTCTACTATATCTTAGTAAGCAACGATACTCAAATAATTGTTAACAAGTTAATAAAATATGCATACTAATAAATTTAATTAAAACACGAGAGCAACAAGGAGTAAAACAAACTTAGGTCTATTATCTGCGTTTTGAATTTTTTACAGTAAACCCGTTTTCCGTTTTAAAAGATTACCTGATATATCTGTGATTTTTATGCACGTTTAAATATCGTAAAATGCATTAACAAAATATTTTAGGGATTGTGTTAGTTTTAAATTCCAAGTTTACTGATTCACTGATTGTTACTTTAGAAATAGTTGGTTGTTTTGACTGAGATTTTGTGGTACCACATAGAATTACTTAGAAATATATACTTGGTTACAAAAAAAAAATATACTTATTATTTTATTTGGCTATTTTTTTGGCTTATTACACAGTTAAAGTTTTACTGCTTGTTACTTAAGAAGTATATTTGTAGGCCTATTTATTAGAGGTTTAAAAAAACTAAGATGACAATTTTAACAGCTTTTTTATTTAGTATTAGTACAAATTTATTAGTTTTAGTACAAGTCTAGGTCTAATATGGGATATTATAAATGAACGGTCATCGGAATTTGAAGTCCATTGCAGTTACACTCAACGTTAATAAATAGACAGTGAATAATAGGCTAAGATAATAAATAGACGCTAGACGCATTAAAACAAAAGGAATAGAGCTTCAAGAGTGTCAATAGAATAGAGTGAAACGTGGGATTGACTGGCCCTTAGGCGGAGGGGGAGTCGGGTACAAAAGTCTGAGTTCGTGCGCACTCGGATTTACTCGGCTATCTTCGCCATCGGCTGAAGCTAGCTTCAGTTGCCTGCATATCAGAAGGCAACCCTTCCCTTCCTCTGTCTCCGAGTTAGATTGCGCGCGCAGCCTTTAACCCACGCTCCCACTGTTCCGCTTCACATGAATACGGATTGGGGTATTTCGAGTCACCGTTACCAATGACAGCGCGCTTTTAAATGGAACGTCTTTTAATTAAATGAATCGCGTTTTACGTTTGCTGTAGTTTATAATTTAAACACATAATATATTCACATAATATTATGTGAACAAATGAATTTTACATTTTACTTCAAAATTTCACTGAAGCAGTGCTTCCTTTGCTTCCTCCCACCGCTCGCCACTGATAAAATACAGCAAAACTAGGATTAAAAACTAAGAGATGTTAAAGAGTACAAACCTGATTCTCATCAAGTTTGAGACTTTGTTCGGAAGAGCTGGTTACAGGTGTTGTACTGTCACCATCCAGATCAAGAAGAGGTAAAGAATCATCCAGAGTTAAAGAATCTTCTCTCATAAAATAAGACTCACTCTGAACCAGAAGAAGGAAGTCACCTTGAACTTGACCACCTTCTAATACATCATCAGATGAACTGCAGTCATCTTCATTTCCACTGACTTCACTACTTCCAGTGCCGCTGTCATCAATTATTTTGCTTTCACCATTATAAACCTCTTGGCTCTTCTTCATGAAGTCTTGGTCAAGACAGGACTCAGGAGTAGAATGCCTACTTTCAATCTCTTCGCTATCAGCTTTAACACCGTTTTGACCGTCTTTGCGATCTCGACTAACTCCATTTTCCTAAAAAAATTAAAATGAATTACTCTTAGAATTAGAAACTCTTGGGGGTTACTCAATAATTAGATGAGATTTTCATATTTAACTAGAAAAATACTAGTTCCACATTAACTAACCTTAGGATTAGAACGCTGTGGTGTGCGGTGTTTAGGACGCCTATGACGTCTGTTGCGCACAGTGTGTGCCGGTGCAAACCTCTCACTAATTCTGCGCATCTCATGTTCATTTTCATCATACAGATCACTGGCATAGTCAGCACCTACTGGAGCATACACTTGACTTGGAGCAATATAGCTTTGACTTGTGTACGTCGGACTTCCTACTTTCATGGGTACAGCCTCACCCACATGAGAAAACATCAGGCAATGATGGTGATCAGGTGATCGTGCATTCCTCTCGTGTAAAGGCTGCACTAATTTACGCACCTAAACACACAAGTAAATGAATTTTCATAAATATTACTAAAAGGACAAGTCACCCAAATTCAAAATTAACAAAAAAATTATAATAATATAATAAATCACTTAAAATGCATTTCCTATTTCTATCTATAATTAGTATATATTTACAAGAAAAGTACAAGTACAAAACAAAAATGATGAACTGATGTATTTAACTATTTATACCTAGTAAATTATACAAATTTTCAAGCAAAAGATTTATTGTATGAGCTATTAACATATGTTTTGCAACAATATTAAAATATAGTTAAAACTATATTAATAATAAACTTTTGTATAATCAATCAGTAAAGGTGTAAATAAAAATTATATTTACATTTGGACAAGCTAGGAAGAAAGACAAGGATGCCCACAGTGGATCTATGGGCAAATCCATATTAACTACTTGTTGCATCAGCCACTGCTTCATCTTGAAGATTTAGCACTAACTTACTGTTACGGGAACATCACCCCAAACCTTTATATACTGAAGTCTGGTAAAGAGAGAAGGGGTACCACTTGAAAAACATCACTAATCTTAGCGTAAGATTTTTATCTGAGTAGAACAAGAGAAATACTCAAAATACTCGCGATTAACACCTCCCCACTCCCTAATGTCTGATTGTACGAGGTTCTTATTTACTAATCCTCTTTATCTTTGTTTTACCAAGGCATGTTGAAGCATTTATATTTTGACGTCTTTCATGATTAGAATTACTTTCGCTGCATCAGCTTTTGACGTAAATGCCAAATTAATACTTGTTTATTGCAATAAAGTATTTTTAACGAAGACTGAGGGATACGTTTAAGGCCCTAAAATGTTATATGTTGCCAAACAGACTTTAAAAACAAACAAATAAATATAATAGGTTGCTATATTAATTTAATTTGTATAATTTTTTATTCAATTAAAATGTGTATGCAGGCTATGATTTTAAGATATATATTACTAACAAAAATAAATATATCATGTGTACACAATTTAACAAATTAGTAATATATAGGCAAATAGTCAGTAGGCAAAATAGGACAAATTCGTTAACAATCATAATCGGCCCAGCCATATCAAGATGCTGGCAATTTAATAGGTTGTTTTAGCTATAGCTTTTGAACCAATTATTATGAAGTGAAACAAACATCGTTACAAGCATTTTTATTGTCCAAACTCAATGAAACTACTCCAAAGATATGCGTCTGAAAAATTCCTTAAAAACCTTTTTTTGCTTAACTAATAACTATGATATTTCCTTAGATTTTTTTTTCATTGGCTTGTTAAAAAAATAGAGGGTGACACATGAAAAATGCAATTTTCAAGGGCACATGGCACAAAGATGAATTAGTAAAAAAAAAAAAAAAAAACACCAAAAATTGAGTCAAAAATACTGTTTTAGAATAAAGCTGGTATGTATGCATGTATATATCATTTATCAATCACTTTAGGGGACAAAATTTTTAAATAATATATTATGATTACTCTTTCATGAAACATGATTTATTCCTCATCAGACTTCCCTTTTTAATGTTCCCCCAATTTTTCAATTTTTCAATTTCTTTAATTGGTTATTAACATAATATATTTTTTTTTTGTGTCCTCTACTTGTCTTTGAATAGTCAAATCAACAAGTTAGTTTATTTCTGAACTTGTTAATTAACCCTGTGTAAAATATTATTCTCATTAGCAGCTTTTACGTTATGTTTTTGTTTTTCCTTCTTATCCTTTTCCAAATGTTTTTATGGCACTTATTAAAAAACTTATTTTAAAAATTGCACTAAAATTAAGAAATGTGAGCTTATTAAACATAGGAGTAGTTTCAATGGCTTAACAAACATAGAATCTTCAAACAAAGATAAATAGATTTATTGAAAAAATGTTTATATAATTAAAAACAAAAGAGAAAATTTGACCAGTGGTGGTAAAGTTTAAATATATTCTACTTTTTTTTTCTTTTTTTTTTTAATTTATAGAGAATGACTAATAAAAATAAATAAAAAGTAGTTAAGATTTGAGAGCTGAATTTTCTTGAATTAATGTTTAAGAAGATTAAACTTATATTTGTTTTGTTTTTATTAAATAACCAGTTGATATATTAAAACAATAATTTTAATAATAATAATACATGTTATGAAAAAAGGTAGAGAATGGTAAAAAATAAGTAATTAAACAATAAAATTTTATCAATGAACATTAAAGGGGAAAACATATAAATAAACAGCCACCAAAAGAAATGTTACAATTAAGATTACAATGATCATGTAAATCAAACAAAAAAAAAAGTCGATCACTTGTCTAAATAAATTTAGCATTGTCCATTGCAAAAAAAATCTATGTCTAAAAATAAAGATAAAAAAAAAAAATCCATGTAAATAATTAAATGAGATGTATGAGGGTCAAATGAAAGTCAAGATGTACAGAGTAAAATTAACAGCATTTAATGAAGACAAGAGATGGAAATATGAATTTATCTTCATAATAATTAATTAAAAACAATATGTTTAAAAAAGATGCCCTTCACATATACTGAATGCTCCAATATGAGAAATAGGTGGGGCTCACAATGCTAAAGTCAAGAGGATTTTATATATATTTACACATTATTATTATTAATTACTATTCCAGGCATAATTGTATTGTTTAAAGATATTGGGCTATAAAATATAGATGAGTCCCTCAAGAAAAATGTTTAGATAGAAAATTAATTAACAACAAAAGAAGAGAGCCCTAGTTATTAAAATATTAATATTCATGACAACATCAAACAAAATAAATTATAATTAATCTTCCTACTTTTGTTTTGACTTAATTTGTTTATTTTTTTTAATTTCATAATTATTATTAAAAATGGTAAATATATTAATTTAACATTTATTTAAGAGAGGATTGATGTAGCAAAATGGTGAGTGTATTCGCCAAATCTTCGCCTGAAACAATTTCTGGCGATGGTTGGAATCCCAGGGAGGTCATACATGTTTTGCACTGATGATAATATTAAGTGGATTTATTGTAAAAATGGTTGTTTCAGATTTAGCTAATTTAAAAAAATTAAGCAAAATAATTATAATTTATTCAATGATACTACTAATAATTTTATTCCTTAAGTAATTGGCCCTTCTTTCATTGATATTATAACTTCTAGCTAACACAAGAAGTAATCTTAGTAACAATATAAGAAATTATCCAGCTTGAGAGAATTTAATAAAAATCAACACATCGCTAAATTTACAAACACACAATTAATTTCTCGTAATTAGGTAAATTTTATAGTATTATTCAAGTTTCAAGTAATAAATTTAATGAAACAATAAATAACACTTCTGAAAAATTCATTGAATTGAGTGAAATTATGCAATCATATGTTTAATTGCATTTAAAAGGTAATATATTGTGTTAAAATTTATTAATAAATCAGGATTGAATTTATAAATATATTATACTCAATACTTGTATTGAAAATGAATAATAATTCTGAATTCAACCTTGAGGATTAAACAATAATATTTTTTGTAATAACTTCAGTTGAACAAATCAATCATTTGTTTACAATGTTATCACCATTTTATTAGTATAGGGTCATACCAGAATTGGGTTTACATATAAAATTTTGCTATATTTGGTCAAATCCAGTTAAGACTAGTTCTTTCTCAAAGTAATTATTAATAATACAGGTTGTTAATGCTGTAACGTAATTATCTTTTATTTAATCCTACTAAATAATCGCAAAAAGAAAAGTAAATAAATGTTGTTATATTAAGATTATTCAAGTTCTTTTATCGAGATGAACCCGACAGAGAAGACGACAAAACTGTAATTATCACATTTATTAAAAGACACAGTTTCTTCGTCTAAGATGAACAGACATGTTGACTCTGTTTTTATCACGTTTCAAATCATGCATTCCTTACATGAATTTTATGCAAACAAACAATGTTCTAGACAACAGGGCAGTCGCAATTTAACAAAAATAATACTTATCACCCTCAAATACATAAATTCAGTGAGATTTGAAAATAATTAATGGATGTTTAATAATATTTAAGTGCAACAAAGAATTAAATGTAACACTACTTATATTAATATAACAGTACTCCTCTGAATTCAAAGACACAAAATTCTTAATCTTTTTTATACTATAATTCTAGATTAAAATTTCAGTTAAAAAAATATGAGGAAATTTAATTTACATGTTGACACCTGACATTCAAAGAAAATGTTTTCCTCATGGGGAGAAAACTTATGAGTTTATTCAATTTATTTCTCAAATTGATTTTATTCAGATTAAAGATATTCTAGGATTCTAGGCTATGCACACACATAAAGACACTAGAAGCTATAAGGCACATAAAGATAAAATTAGCTTTTATAATAGCGTTTTATTATTATTATTGGCTTATTATTTTAAATTTTAAACTATTCATGCCAAAAGGATTAATCAATGGACTATACCCTTTCCATGTTATTCACCGCCAAAAAAACAACAACAATGTACATCAATAACACTAATAACATTTTAATTTATGTAGCTGTGTAAGTCAATAAAAAAAAATAAAAAAATAAAAAAAAAAATAAAAAAACAATAATAGCTTTAGGGCATGGAATTCAGAGCATAAAATGTTCTCTTGAATAATTAAGTAACAATTAATCTAGTATAAAATTGTGGTCAAATAACCTAAGATCCTATGTAATAAGATCAAATGGTGATATTCTACAATACACTAATTTAAATAAAAAAATATTAAATTATAAAATCCAATTTAATCTTAAAAAACTAAGTTAATTTTTCAACTAAGATGCAGTAGACTTCTCTCATAGAGAATAAACATGAAAGAGCAAAATTTATCAAAGTTCAGAATCGTGATTTAGTATAATTTGGTCGTACTATACTCATGATATTATATTTTTTTTAATCTGACAGCTTGGGAAAATCGAGAAAAAAAAATGTGAGGAGAGGGAAGCTTGAGATTTTGGCGGGTAATAGGTTGGGCCATGATGCTGCCCCACCCCTGATACCGGCCTAGTGGCTTTTTTTCTTCTCCCCCATAGGTTGGATAATCTAAGCTGTCAGATTTAAAAAATTTATTATTTTAAATTTTAAACTATTCATGCTAAAAGGATTAATCAATGGACTATACCCTTTCCATGTTATTCATCGCCAAAAAAACAACANTATCTATTTTTCAACCTAAACACTTTAATAACAATCTTAATGACATTATAATTTGATTCTGGAATTTTTTCTCTTAACAAAGTTAATTTTTTTTTCAAGCATTGTAATAAATTATATAAGGTTCACTAAACAAATTCAAAGAAGAGTGAAAGAATGAAGAGACGATGAAGCAAAAACAAGTTACAAAAAAAAATAAAAAAAAAAATAAATAAATAAATAAATAAATAAATAAATAATAATAGCTTAAAACAATAATATTATGAGTATAGCTCTTAAAATGTTTTTTCACTTTGGACATAGAAAATAAAAATGACTATACCTGTAATGGAGGAGTAACCTGGGAAGAATGCTTCTGGGTTTTCATAATTTCAGCATCTTGTAAGGCCATGGAATCAGTATGCTGCTGATTTTCAGTACGGGCCTGTGAGCGACTCTTGCTAAAATCTTCGTGGGATGAAACACGCCTCATACTATCAGCCTTCATATCTTCAACGCAATTCTTTACAACACCTCTTTCTTCAGAATTAGATCTGAAACAATTAATAATTTAAAATTAAACAAAGGTTAAAATACAAGTTATTGATTTTCCAATTAAATCCTTTGGATAAGGAAAGTCACAGACTTAATATAATGAACACATTTTTTACCCAAGCAAAGACGACAGTGGGTAGTTATTCACCAAATTATACTTGTTTTACATGTAATGGTAGATTGAATTGATTGCTTCACATTGCTACCATAATTAAGTAAATATCACTTAAAAATACCTTAAATAGCTTACATGAGAGCATTTGTTTAAATACAATAGTAGATTATGTATAAATATATATATGCTTAAATAGATTAAATTTAACTAAGGATTAGGAAAATACTTAATTCTTTTAGTGGTTACAAACAATGTAAGGTTAATGAAAAGTTATTATTTTTCTTTTTTGAAGTGCATGAGCATTGTGTAGACTTTTAATAAGAATACCTAGAAATATGCCTGATACTTCTATACATAAATGATATAACAAAGGAGAAAAAAAATTGTTGTTTCTGGGATAGAGAATAAACTAAAAGGGCAAAATTATAATTTTATTGTCAAAATATCATAATATAATTATACAGGGTGGTCCAAAAGTCTCCCCCCCCCCTCTTAACTTTTGAACGGTTTGAGATAAATTAATGAAACTTGGGGGATCTCTACCATGCCAAGGGAGGTTTGTTTTCATGCTATTACCTACTAGGGGCAACCACCCACTTTGCCCCCAGGCCACCCAACTTCAAAATTTCAAATTGGAACGTATATTTTTGATAGCATATTTGGATTCTAC
>KZ651244.1:717610-743560 GCA_001010745.2 Gerris buenoi
TATATATATTTATATGTATAAGTATGTATGTATTCTCAATTTTCAGATTTAATCTTTTTTATAAGTATCATACGCTATTGAATGGCTTTAAGTACATAGGCTCAACCAAATTTAAATAAGAGAGGAATTTAAGATCCAGAACCAAATAAATAAACAAACATTGTATAAAAGAAATAAACAAAGACAATACAATGGGTAATAATTTAGACAAGATCCCAGGTTTTTAGATGATTTATACAACTTTAAAAGTAAAGAAAACGACGCGACGGCCTATTATTATAATTATTGAGCGTAATAAAAAATTCAAGTATGTTAACCTTCCACGATAAAAAGAAAATATATACATAAGTGAGTATGTGTGTGTGTATTTAAAAATAAAAATTGACATATGACCTAAATTTAAATCGAATAATGGAGGAAAAATCACACCAAAAAAGATATAAAAGGAATTTAGAAGGTTATAAAAAATCAGTTGCATATTAATTTTCTACACTTCAAGACCTTTAAATTGATGTATAACATGCCATGGTAACTTAAAACTTTACATAATACTTAATAAATATATAATTAAAAATAAAAGTATTTGTTTAAATCAACCACTTAAAAAAATATTTCAGTACTTCTGCCACTTATGGTGCTTTTAGTTTATGATTATTCTTTCTCTTTTTTACTTTATTAATTATCTTCTTTGAAGGAAAAAAGAAAGAGAAATAATATTATTTTGCAATTCACATACATCTAAACACATACGAGTACTGGGATTGTCAAGGGTAGATCATGTAAGAACCTTGAACTATTTTTATTGAAACACTAGATCACTTTTTATTTATGCTACAACTTAATTATTATAAGTTTATTTGCACCCAAAATAATTTAAATCCTTTGATAAGTTAAATTTAGTTTATTACAAGAAAATGTTAAGTACCTACATCACTATAGAAAGGCTAATGTTGTTTAAGATACTAAAGCTGATTTAATACCTGCCAATAAATTAAACATACATTTCTTTTATATAAATCTGAGATAGAGAATTATAGTAACACAATTACTGTATTTAAACTCCCTAATTTACTCATTTGAAAATATAAATGTTTTTCACATATTAGAATACTTCTCCTCTCTCCACCAATCACTTAGGAGTCCTGTGAAATTGTGTAGGCGAGAGGGTTAAATTAGGACACTAGGTTAATAGGAAACTGCTGTTTCAGACAAAGGGAAACATTGTGAAGGGTCAGGTTGTAATTTTTGGGAGTATAATTGATTGGATATTTTAGCCTTTCTAAATTTATAAGCTTTGTAATTAACAATTATGACTAGAGAGGTTAATAAAAGTAACACTACAATATTGTCACCACAATTTAATATTTTTAAACAGACGCGTTTGGACATTTCTATCATCTTAAGTGTGTTAACATAGTAAGTGAAAGACTACTTATACTAGGCTACATATTTTACAAACTCTTATGATTTAAAATAACAGTTTAAACACCCAATTACTTATAATTAACCATAACACAACTAATAATAGTCTTGATAGATTATTCAGAAAGCTTATGAGTGGTTTGTATAATTGATTAGTCAGTTGAAATTTTTTTACAAATGAATATGTTGTTGGGCGGGGGGATATAAAAAATTAAACACTGTCATGCAAAAATTGATATGAACAAATTTGAAGCTCAAACATAAAGCACCAAGAAGTTAGGAGCTAACAGAAAGTAGCTCATTTTGCAATTTTTAGTTCTATTTTTCGCCAATAGGAGTGCTGAAGTAAATATTTTCTAAATTTCTTATAAAAAAAATTATATTAGAGCTCCTAGCGAACCAAATCCAAAGGCTGAATATTTTCATATTTTGTGAAATGACATAATAATTAATTAAAGAAAAAACAAAATCTATATTTGTAAGAAATATTGTAATATGGGGAAAAAAGTTCACATTTTTATTGTAGTACAAGGTTTTACATATTATTTAAATTCAATCTCCTCAAAAATAATGACACCTAATCAAAGTAATCTTTCAAAAAGCTTATTGATATTAATAATAATAAAACGAAAATCTTGAAAATTATTATTAAAAAAAAGCTTATGATGAAATATGTGACAAAAGTGTCTTTTCTTAGACTAAATTTACTAAATTAATATTATTGTTCCAGACATCTTAAAGAAATATATTAATGATTGCGGAATAAGTATAGGGTTTTACATATTATTTAAATTCAATCTCCTCAAAAATAATGACACCTAATCAAAGTAATCTTTCAAAAAGCTTATTGATATTAATAATAATAAAACGAAAATCTTGAAAATTATTATTAAAAAAAAGCTTATGATGAAATATGTGACAAAAGTGTCTTTTCTTAGACTAAATTTACTAAATTAATATTATTGTTCCAGACATCTTAAAGAAATATATTAATGATTGCGGAATAAGTATAGTTTAGTTATTTATTTTATTAAGAAATGACAATACCTCCTAGTTTAGAGTCCAATCATTTTATATTATGATACTTAAAGACTAGAGATATTTAGCTGAAAGAAATATTGTCTTAATTTCTTATTAATCATAGTAGGAAACAAAATAAACATTGTATTTAAAAAAAAAAAAAAAAAAAATCAAATAAATGTTTGAGCATTTTGAACCACAAATGTCCTACTCTAAATAGAGTACAACTCTTCCACTTCATACATCACTAAAGTTATCAAATTGATTCATATTTGCAAGTTTCCATTTGATAAATGTATCTAGATAATAGACAAAATACATAATACGTATAAATATATAGTTTAAGACAAGAGTCACAAACAGCTCACCTGACAAATTTGGGCTCGTTGTTGTTTGACTGTCCAAGGGAGTCGTGCCTTTCTTTGCGTTTTCTTTGTCTAGCTGTATGAGCTATTTCAGATATGACAAGGGCAGCTTCCTTCAAGCTATTCCTATCTTCTTCTTCTACCTCTTTAGTGTCAACACCCCTGAAAAATAACAAGAATTCAACTTATAAAACAAGTCACATATTTGGCACTATTTAAGTTAACTTCTTTTTCTCAGTATTTCATCTTCTATTTGCTTTAAGTGAATCTTCAGTTATTTTGGAATGAATAAGAATGTAAAGAGCATAGCTATTTCCACCTATTTACAATTTTTAAGCTTCTTCATGAATCTATGAGAAACTATCTTATCTCTTGACCATAAATCAAACTTAGAGCTATAAAATATTATTGGTGAGCATAGTTTAATTTAAATAATTAATACGTACATATTTAAAATAAATTAATGCATTTTTCATCCTCAATAATATAGTAATATACTAAATGCTCAATAAAAATTAAACAAGTAAGGTGCGCTTCACGTAAGTACGTGAGGTGATAATCGCCGGTTTCTGCACGATTAAGTTTAAATATTAAGTGTAATAGTTGAATATTTTTTTCTACACTTTAAGACCTTTAAATTGATGTATAACATGCCATGGTAACTTAAAACTTTTTTAGCCACCTGCCATATTGGCCGCCTTCTTGAAAATATCAAGTGTAAAATTTTTACAGTTGCATATTAATTTTCTACACTTCAAGACCTTTAAATTGATGTATAACATGCCATGGTAACTTAAAACTTTTTTAGCCACCTGCCATATTGGCCGCCTTCTTGAAAATATCAAGTGTAAAATTTTTACAGTTGCATATTAATTTTCTACACTTCAAGACCTTTAAATTGATGTATAATTTATAATATGCCATGATGACTAAATTTTTGTTTTTAGTCATCCGCCATATTGACCGCCATCTTGAAAATATTACGTGTGTTATTTTAATAGTTGCATATTCTTTTTCTACACTTCAATTATTGATGTATAACATGCCATGGTAGCTAAAAACTTTTTTTGGTCACCCGCCATATTGGCAGGGCCGCCATCTTGGAAATATTAAGTGTAAAAACTCCAAAATTTGCCCAGTAGTCCAAAGTGCCGAGATTTACCTGTGTGCCAAATTTCATGTTTCTAGTTATAGTAGTTTATGAGTTAAAACAAGCCAACGGACGGACAGACAGGCAGACAGACAGACAGAGCCGTTATATAAGGTTTCTTTTGGTACTTTGTACAGAAACCTAAAACTTGATCTTATAAAATAACTATAAAAGGCTTTCCACTTAATCTAATTTTTAATGTAAACAGTCAATTTATTGTTTTTAAAGGCACAGTTTTTACAATAAAAGGGAATCTTAACTCTTTAAAGATAGGCTCCAATTTACAATAGTTCAGGTATAGATAAAACTAAAACTTTAGAGAAGGAAAGCAAAATGCAATTAAATTATAATCAAAAAATATTAATACCTCACCATATTACTAATAAAATTATACATGTATATACCTACAAAATATAAATTCCATTAACTAAACGAGAAAATGTTAACTTAATTTTTTCCTTTTATAAATTAAATACGATAAACTAACATCCGTTTTTGTAGATCTATTCACAATTGGGGATTGTTCCTGACTATCATAAAAAGGAAATTACAAATGTTGAGATGTTACGGGCATTTTAACCTTAAACCATGTTAACTGTCGAAGTTCATTTATCTTAGTAGAAGAATACTAAAAAATACGCTTATAATATTGTAGTGCCACACTTAGAAATAATGCGGGTTTAGAGAGGTATAATTGATAACTGTAAAACTACTTCCCACTCTCTTTATAAAATATACAGGGTGACTGGCGATAAAGTTTGGAAAAGATATAGGGCGATAGTACACCTCATGCGGAACAAAAATCACCATATATACCATAGGTCAATTCTTAACCGTTCTCCCACTAGGTCAAAATTAGCGAATTTTCGAGGGGTGTCGTCCTTGCCTCATAAATCGAATTGTTGCTCCTAAAATATGAANCATAATACACAGGAAAATATCACCATTTTTTAAAAAAAAAATTTAGCAAGGTATGTGTTAATTGTGCTGAGCAATAAGGTATAGATGAAAGTGATATCAGAGAATATTAAATCATCTAGTGCCCTAAGCTACAATTCACATCTGTAAAGACATTCGGTCACGGAAGAAACCAATCATAAAGCAGTTTGTGTTGAAATAGAATGAAATGAGTGATGAAGTTACTCAGAATCGAATTAAAGTGGGATATCCCTCGATTAAAAGTATCTCTAATGTACATTGACGAGTATTAGCTATGATAAGTCACCTGTAATTTGATATAAGAAGATGTACCTAACAACGTAACAGAAACAAATAAGGCGCGCTTCACGTAAGTACGTGAGACGATAATCGCCGGTTTCTGTACGATTAAGTAAAATTAATAAGTGTAATAGTTGCATATTCTTTTTCTACACTCAAAGACCTTTAAATTGATGTGTAACATTTCATGGTAACTAAAAACTTTTTTTTTAGTCATCCGCCATATTGGCCGCCATCTTGAAAATATTACGTGTGTTATTTTAGTAGTTGTATATTCTTTTTCTACACTTCAAGACCTTTAAATTGATGTATAACATGCCACGGTAACTAAAAACTTTTTTTAGTCGCCCGCCATATTGGCCGGGCCACTAAAAACTTTTTTTAGTCGCCCGCCATATTGGCCGGGCCGCCGCGCCATCTTGGTAATATTAAGTGTAAAAACTCCAAAATGTGTCCAGTTGTCTCAAATGCCGAGATGCACCTGTGTGCCAAATTTTATGTTTCTAGCTGTAGCAGTTTATGAATAGAAACAAGCCAACGGACAGACGGACAGACAGACAGACAGAGCCGTTATATAAGGTTTCTTTTTGTACTTTGTACAGAAAACTAAAAGAACGCTCGTGGTTTAAAAAGAGAAATGCATTTTGCAATCGGACAACTACATTTTCTTATATTAAGGAGATACGGTTAAGTCCTATTGAAATATTTACCCAGAAATCGTATGTCGTGTGCTGTGATCATTTTGTTTGAGCCCTAGAATAATACAACGTGTTTGAAAAATAACTCCCTAGTTTTATATTCTTGATTAGTTGGGTGTTTTAAGAAAATAAAACGCCTCATATTTGATATTTCAATCCTTCCTTGGATCGTCCTCAAGCTAATGTCATAGTTTATTTCAATATTACACATTAACAAAAATATAATTACTGTAGAGTGCAAAATTACTGCTCATTTATTGGTATAAACAATAGAAACTTGCACCCTTACTAGCCTGAGTTACTTGCTGATTACATTCATAGTTATTGTTTTCTACAAAATTTCTTGTAGATATTAATGATTGATGGTTCTCACATGTTATGTAGGTTATTTACATGATAAACTAAAGATCGATAATCATGATTAGATTTGTACTTACTGGAATCAAGTACTGTCAATTACTCTATTAGTTAAAAAATACCACAGACATTGAATTAAAATTCAATGTCTCAGAAAAAAATATGAAAACACAACACATTCACTCTTCATTGGTGAACGTTGGGAAGTACTAAACTACTACTACTACTTCCCTCTTCAAACTTAAAACTTTCATATACATATTTGACTTTCATATTTGACTATACATATTTGACAATTCAATGTCTCAGAAAAAAATATCAAAACACAACACATTCACTCTTCATTGGTGAACGTTGGGAAGTACTAAACTACTACTACTACTTCCCTCTTCAAACATATTTATTTAACTATAACTTTATATAACTTTCATATACATATTTGACTTTAAGTATAACAGTTATTTCTTAATTGATTCATGTAAAGTTGCGTGACACCTGACATTTATTCTGCCGTCCTTAGCGAAAAAAGCTTAAGTACAAAAGTTTGATTTTTGGCCCCCGTTTATTAAATCTGTCATAATTATTTTGATTTTTTACATAAATTCAATTATCAATTTAGCATAATTTAAAGAGCACTGTCGGTTGAAATTTATATTCATATTATTACATCAAAATTTCATAAAAAATAGATGAGCACTTTTGATAGGTGTAAATAAATGTATGTTTGTGCGCATGTGGAAGATAAACAAATGGGCGCAGATGGCTGAAACTTGTATGGGACCAACAATGGCCTAATTACGACCTACCATCTAAATCGGACATTAAATTCGCAAAAATTGAGTGATAGGCCGACAAATAGACATTGAACCAAAATGTTCCTTGATGTCTGAAACTGATTTCTGTCTTGAAATTTTTGAAATCGTGGAGATGAAAATTTTTGTTTTATAGAACGATCACATAGCTACCGTTACCTTATGTAATCTCGGTAGTAATGTACTAGACACGATATTGTCAACAAAACTTAGGTCTGACTGAGAGGCTCTACAGAAAGATAATCTATTTACGCCATCGAACTATATGTGTTAAAAATCGAAGTTCTACAAGTGATGTGATATTCACGATAAATACGTAGAGTACGGCAATTAAATAAAATTAAGCTATTCAATTTATAATATAGATTTTATGTTAATTTAGAATATAGACGATACAATTATAAAGACTCCAACAAAACAATACGAGTAATAACATACTGTAACATCGTAAAGTCTCAAAAATATTTTTTTTAACTAATTTTCCAGACACTTTCATTACTTCAAGTGGTAGGGATTTGGAAGGAGCAAATCTTAAAGCAATTTTCTACTTAATATCAGTAGAAATGTAAGTACATATAGACAATAAAATAGTGGTCGTAATGTTATTTATAACTTGTATAATTGAATAAGACTTTCATTAGTTTCATTTTAAACTTTCATTAGTTTCATTTTAAACTAATGAAAAGTTTCATAAGTTTGTTATGAAACTTTTTGTATAAAGTTTCAGCTATAAACGACTCTATTTATTGCTGAAATGAAAATCCGTAACAAAACAACTGTAAACTATTTAATTCATTAAAAATTTTAAATATTTGTAGAGTAAATCATATTTAACGACAACACTTACTCTAATTTGTTTGTGAAAAGTAGCGGTGCGGAAAAAAAATATATGTTAAATTCTGATAAGAGAAAATTAATAATGTGAAATGCAAGTTTGACGAAACGAAACTAAGAATTTAAAACTGGAATGAGGAAGATAAATAAATGTCGTGATAATGATCTAGGTTCAGGGAGATTCAGGGACAAGGTTTGACTCGCGATGTATCAGTGGCTTTGGAGCGCCCGGACACGACTGAGGGCCAAAACACAACCGGCCAACATCTAACCGACAACCATCATATACATAATACAAACCTGGGAGAAAAGCATTCGAGAAAATAAAAACTAGCCAAGAAATTGACACACAACGAGATATAAGAGGAGGGGGAGGTAGTACATACGTGTAAAAATAGACACAGCACATAAACTCTCATTTTCTAATTTTATTTCACATACATACATAATATCAAGAGTGGGAAGACGAGAGAATTTTTTGGCAACCTGCACGAGAAAAACAACATTCTATTTCCTCTCGAGAAGTTTCAATATTAAGGAGATAATTGAGAGGCTGAGGATGGAACTATAAGGCCGGCAAATGGACCTCTGCTTACGCACGTAGATACGCGCCCCCATTTATATACTCATAATATACATATTATAATACTCATAATATATGTATATTGAAAAAAAAATAAATAAATAACAAAGCCGATACAAAAAATAGTAATCTAAAATATATTTATGAACAAGAAGATGAGGCATAATCAAATTATATAAGAATCACAAAAAGACCTTAGAATTAAAATAACCAAACGGCTATAAAAGCAATGATAAAATATCAGACTATATTTACAATTTTCCTTTTTTATATAAAATATTTCAATTTATAAAGAATTTTAAATAAAAATTAACGGGGAGTACCAAACTACAGTGTTGCCACGTGGGGCCAATTTTGTTAGTAGACCCCCTACTGGGGGGTTCCAAGCTCAAAGAGTACCGAAATAGTTAAATTACATTCTTAAAACTATTACTGATAAATAAATGTTTCGACACATGCATTAACTCAAAAGCAGACTGATAAATTAGCAGAGAATGAAGAATAAATCCTAAAGTTGTAATTTCTCACCAAATATGGTAACTGTAAATTTACAGTACCTGTGATTAAAGCTATTAGCTATGAACAGAAGTGAAGGAGGTAATGATGGAATTTTCCCAGAGTTTGAGCTTACCGAACAATCACCCTAAAGGAAAAATACACTATAATTTCTTTATTTGTAGCATTTATGCCAGGACTAAAACGCTCCATGACATGACAGCTGTATTTTATAACTCAAATCATGACAACACTTTTTTAACGTGAAAAGTAAATGTTATACTATTTAACGTGTTTAATCTGAAAACTGTTGACCGCAGATATTAAGGAAACCAGCGACAGCATGAGGCTGGCAAATGCGAATAATTATTTTTAAGACGATAGTAAAAAAAAAAAAAAAAAAAAAAAAAAGAATGAAAATCCTATACGAAATAGTTGATGGGTCCAAAGCACTTGTAAAGAACACAAACAATAATGTTTTATCCAGAATACAGGCATCTGTAAATCCTATAAACTCATATACAGTAGAGCGTCGGATAATCGTGGTGGTTCGGATAATCGAAATTCATTAAAAAAAATTAAAAGGGAAGAAAATAATGAAACACGTTTGAAAAAATTTTTGTTTTATTTATCTAGAACCTAATGAAAAAAAGGTGAGTTATATCACCTGATTGACCTGCCCTTTTCACTGTCAAGATGAAGTGGATACCAAGTGATTGAGTCAGAATTATTTTTTATTCTAGTAATCGTTGCTTTACCAACACCAAACTTGATAGTTAATGTATAATCAGCCGCGTAATAATTTCCATTTTATATTTTAATGAAAGCGCTACTCATTTCCTTTGTCTACATGTTGTAAGAATAACTTAAAATACCAAAACTGACCAATTCAATGTAAACCCCACAATGAATGATTTGAAACTGAGAGCATTAACATAACTGACTAACAGAATGGAAAGGTATTAAGTGGAAAATGGCTGCAAATGATTCCACAAATAACATAGAAAAACAAAAGTAAGTTCTTAGTAAATAAATGTTAATGTCTGTCCCGTCAAACTGAATTCATCTGAATCCCTTTTATACAGCTAACACCGCTCTTTCTAGAAATTAATTTGGCGGTGGCTTATAATTTTTTTTTTTTTTTTTTTTTTTTTTTTTATAAAGCCAGTTCGGATAATTGAACGTTCGGATAATTGACGTTCGGATAATCGACGCTCTACTGTAATTGAAGAGATATAATATGTACATGTACATACTTTCAATAATACTAAATTTCTTGACCGAAATTTAAATTCCAGTGAAATTATTATTAGGATAACAAGAATCATCAAATTCGAAGTAAAAGCTCTAAATTGTATATTAAGCAGCCTATAATATGTTGAAAATACACCCTCTGAACCTCTGGACTTCAGATTATGTGTGTTCAGGAATCTTATTTTAAGAGCAAAAATCACATTTATTACTGTACTTAGTTTCCAGTACTTTCTCGCAGTAAAGGTTATAAAAATGACAAGATAAGGCCAGATGGAGGCTATTAGATGTACCGGAATAGAGCGAAGTTTAACTAAAGGCGTCAAATAAATTCCACAGATAGTTAAAGACTTACGATTTGTTTCATTTCTGAATGCAGCGGTTCTAATATATTAGTCAGGTACTAAATATAATGTAATAACTTGGCAAAGAATATCAGTAATATCTACAGCTGTGTATTAGTCTACTTGTTTTTCGTTTTATCTTTTGCCTTAAAAAGTAAAAAACACGAGTAAATTTGTTAATTCTATTTCTGAACGTCTTTGGGTTAGAACAATGCACAAGCCAAGTTTTTCTTTTTTGTTTTTGGTATTAAATTAGGAAAGCTCGATATTTTAGTCCTGACCTAACACCATAGGAACCTAATATTGCTAGTTTTGGTTGGTGCCACTTTTGGTTCATTGAAGGTAAAAATATAAAATGACACACATTATATATATAACATAACTAAACAATGAGAATCTATTAATTTAAACTTTTATACATACACACGTGTTTTTGTGTCGTGTGTTTGTGCATATAAATTTATATAATATAGTCTTAAAAGGGTCTGCTTCCAAAAACGATTTTTACTTATCTAAAGATAATACTGTAATTTATATCAACTATTGAATAAAATATTTGTTGGTGGTTTTTTGGCAAGAGGTCAACTAGATTGAATAAAATATTGGTCAGTCTTTATTTACTTTTAACTTATCTACATTGTTGTTTGAGTTTTACATATATTATTGGATTCCCATATTTTCTTTTTATCGAATACAAGAGCGGAAGGGAAGGTAGCGAGCGGCTCGAGAAAACATACAAAATATACCGCTTGGTACTTTTCGTCTTTTTCACTATCTATTGCTGTTTGAAACGTAAATGAAAAAACAATGTATCAGAGCTATTGCACCAATGGGAAAGCCCTGATGAATTAACACATTGATGTGAGAAAATTTTTCTTTATTATAATTGGGGAAATTTCCCGTCTTCCTGGTGCACCCATCCGCCCTTGATCTTACTCTTATTCTAATGAATCTCTTTTTAAAATTAATCCCTAATCTCGGGAGTAGCCGTAGTAAATATGACACATTTATAACGTCTCTTAAATGTTATTTTCAAATAAGACCTCAAATATCTATACTTTTTAGATATCACCGCTTATTGTAATCCACTGATCAAGAAGCAAAGCCAAAAAACCACTTCAATAATAATATTATAATTATTTTCCTTCTCTTGTGTTTTAAAAAACTGAGACCAAACGTGATTTCAGAATTATTAAAATTTATTACGTCGATTGTTTGATAATTATTATTTTTATTTTTTTTTATTTTACTCTGGAGTGGTCTCTACGTGACGAGCCCTCTTATTTTGACCTTATGAAATATATATTATCATATGTAAAATACATTGCTTTTAAGATGTAATTAGTCTATTTTAGTCTCTGCATTGTAGTTTTTTTATTTGTATTTTTCACGTACACGGAGTATGCATAGTCTGCTAATTCATTTTTGAGATATCGGAGGATAAATTTTTTAAAAAAAAGTGTTTAAAATATTTCTAAGTGTGGTCTGGACAGACATGTTAAATTGCAGTGAATGGGACAAATCTATAGTCCGAGATATTACGTAAAAAAAAGTGGCCCCACTAAAAATTGAAACAATTTCCGACGAGGGCACATTAGAATAGAAACATAAAATTAAAATGTTTTGGGATTTTATTAAATTTCACTATGTATACTGTACAACTATATTTAAGTATAAATTGAACACGTTAAACTATACACAAATAAATACGTAAACAATATAAAAAAAAGTAAATATGTCTTTTAAAAATGATTTTAATGTCCCGTTTCGTCATTAAATATTTAAAAATTACTTAAAAACACAATCGAAGGTATTATAAGAGTTCGTTGAATAACACTAAAAAGATGTTTTTTTTTTATTGTTAATCTATAAGAAGAAAAACCAATCCTAATATAACAGAAGCGGAGTGGATTTAAATAATTGTTTTAAAATGAAACAAGGTAACCAACCAACCTATAATTAATTATTGACGAAACACAAGTCCTATCTATCTTCTGAATAAAAACTGTTTTACAAGTTAAAAATGTTATTTATTTGGCTTTTAGCAAGAGCGTCATCAGATCGATCATTCTCAATAACCTATTTGGCGTGACAGTCAAAGCAAAATTTTATCTAAAAACAACATTTTAACAATAAACTAAACTATATCTACCTTTAACTAACTATCATCAAAATTCAATAAAACAATAATAATGAATATTTAGCTAAAACAATTAGGTATATAGGGAGTTCGAGCTCCAGCTATTGTGAATTACCCATTTATATTTTTTTCTTTTTGAAGAGAGAAGAAAATAGTATAAAATGTGTTTTTATTATTTTTTTTTTTAGCGTGTTATTAAATGTGGCGACATAACATTTTTTTGGCGAGACATTTCTACAAGAGCTACTTTAACTTTCTTATTTTATACGTTACAGCACACTCTTTTTACATTTTTTTATAAACCGATTTTTATTTTTTCATTTATTTATTTATTTTTTTCATTTTTCAACGTTTTAAGTTTAAATATCAACCAATATCCCTGGCCGACGTAATCGGTGGTGTTTTGGGCATGTTTTTGTGTCAAATTTGGAATCTCGCATGCAAACCGTTCGAAAGTTTTCCCAGGAAACGCGTGTGGATTGCTGGTTTGTAACCCTCCTCTAGCTTCCCCGTGCTGCCTCTAGCGCACGTTTTTTCGCGTTCTAACTTGAATTTCTCTACCAATTTTTAACAGANTTTTTTTTTTTATTATTATTATTATGAATAATGGATGTCCAAAGAGATTTTTCAGCCTTGTTCCGCTAAATTATTAGGTCCCTTGAGTCCTAAAAAAAAGGGTATAAAAAATCATACCCGAAATGAATTTTAGCTTTAGCTCCTAATTTGGAGCCGCTACCCCTCAAACAGTCTGAACAAATCGTGAAAAAAACTAACAGTCTGAACAAGTCGTAAAAAAAACTAACAGTCTGAACAAATCGTGAAAAAAACTAACAGTCTGAACAAGTCGTGAAAAAAACTAACAGTCTGAACAAATCGTGAAAAAAAACTATCTCGAAAACGGTTTCGACGATTTTGATTAAAAAATTCTAAAATGTAGTCCATTCAAATACGAATCAAAATATAAAAGCCGTTTTCCCGGGAAAAATCTAGCCCCTTAGAAAATAGCTTTAAACGCGGATAGAGAGACGCCGGGTTCGATTCTCCACCGAGGAGAAGATATTTTTATAATAAATTTTGATAAAATGTTCAATAATAATTAAGTTTACCTACGAAAACTAATAAATGGAATAAAACTGACCTAAGTAATTATGAACTCGTATGAGAGAAAGTTTATCTGTCGAGAAATAATGTCTGTCAGTCTGTCGTCTGTGCAGACGCCTAGAGCCTAAACTACAGGGCCGATTTTGACAAAAATTGGCATACATGTTCAGAAAAATCATACCCCGAGGCGAAATCGAGAAATGAATATTAGCTCCAAATTTGGGGGCGCTGCGCTGCCTTACATAAAATCTGAAAAAAACGTGAAAAAAAATTATTTCTCGAAGACGGTTCCGACGATTTTGATTAAAAAATTCTAAAATATATAGTCCATTTAAATACGGATCTAACGATATAAGCCATTTTTCCGGAAAAAAACTAGTTTCTGAGAAAATAGCTTAAAACGCGGACGGAGAGAGCCCGGGTTCAATTCCCCGCCAAGGAGAAGTTATTTTTAAGATGCATTTTGATAAAATGTTCAATAATAATTAAATGTACCTACGAAAACTAATAAATGGAATAAAACTGAGCAAAGTAATTATGATCTCTTATATGAGAAAGTTTGTCTAAGTTGTCACGGGCAGATTTTTTTCCATAATGAACAATTATTATTATTCCTTATTTCCACGGTATAAAAAAGGGTGTACATTAGTTTTTAAATTACATAAAAATACATATCATTCCCCAGAATAAGTGCTACTTGTATAAAGAGAAATATCTTTCAGAAAATATCTAATTCTACACTATTCTACCTTACCTACCGAATATAGCGATGGGCGAATCGCTTAAAGATACAGACAAAACACGTATGCATTTTAAGAGCATTAACTATTTTTATACTTATGTTTTAGAAACTACGACTCTAAGCTCTATTTTAGAGAGCTGAATGCTACTTTTAACGGCTAAAAACACTCCAGTTGATAGAAATATTGGTTTTATTAAAGTAGATCATAGAGCTCAAACGAAAAGATGAATGGTAAAGACTTTACCTGGTTTCGATCCAAACAGAAATAGCTCTTTTGTTTCAGCTAATGAAATAACTTTCAATTAAAAAAAAAACTATATATTTAGTGAAGCAAGCGTGCTTTACCTTTATTAACACAAATATAACGAGACGGAGTAACTTATAATAAAGTGCAAAAATAGAAATTATTATCAAGTGAAAACGTCGATTCTCTACGTCAAACTCACTAACACCGCGTAATTAATTGAAGGCAGTGACCATGGTTATGTGACCGGAAATCTAATAACTTAAAACTAATGAAACGCGACGGTTCAAACTTGACAGTAATAACAATCAAAATAATACAGTTGTTAGCATTAAATCAAATAAGTGTTAAATATAATATAATTAAAAAAAAATATCGAGTCTCTGTTTGAAAAAAAAATTGCTTAGAGCTTCATAAAAATATTACAAATGCAGCGTAAAAGCGATAAACACAAAATCGAATCACAGGGCTTCTACATAATGCGCATTATTATTGGATAATCATTTATGATTCAGGGATGTGTAAACTTTTTGTTTTTAAAACCAATTTTAATTATTTAATTTATTTTTTCAATGGGCAAAGGAACAACAAGACGAAGGAGAGCCTTATATAGTAATGAACAAAACCCCGAACATATACTTAATTAAATAAAAATAAATCATCAAAATTGGTATACTAGAGGGATAAAACCTCATCTAAAAGTATGAAGCAGTCCAGTGACGTACATAACAATTATTTATGACAGATATTAAGTTATAAAAATCAATTTATTTTTTGTTAAAATCACTTAATTGATTACAAATAAATGGAAATTGACACAGTGTAATTGAGCTTGGATTCTGATTAAATAAATTTGCAAACGTAAGTCTTTTACTCACGTTTTTTGGTATTAATCGGGCTCTCGTCATCGCTGGATTAAACTAATGTTAAAAAGAAATTCCCTTTTATAAAATGGACAAAAATTCGTTTACTACCAACTAGAAAAAATTTTATACATAATTAAGTAAAAAGATTGAAAAAAACCTCCTCTATAACATATTGTAATTATAATTAGTCTAAATATCTTTTTAAAATTCTAAGATCTCCAAACTGATGTCTATTTTGGTAGCACGCCCTCTAGAAACCTGCGGTAACTAGTGTATGAAAAAAACAAGATAAAAGATGCGGTCAAATATTTAACAAAGGGACAATGGAAAATATTGGGGTATAAACAATGTCAAGGGATGACATGGTTTTAAATAATTGCCAGATGATGACGCATTTTTACGAAAAAAAAGGTGTAACAACTAACATTATAGGTAGCCTGATATAGACAGAATTTGGCAACAAGATTGGCAGAAAATTGTTGAGGACACCACAGAATGTGGTTGTACGAAAAGTTAATGTCTACTAAATACTGGCAAATTGACAATAGATCTAAAGTATTGTAAACACGTGAAAAAGTAGGCATTGTAGGCACCTGGCCAGGGGAGGCCACTCTAGGGTGCGATGCCTTCTTGTACACGAAATATTAAACAAATCAAGATGTAGTTCACATAATTAGAGCCAAGATAAATAAATATACTTCAGTTTAAAACCACTCGGTCTGGTTCAACCAATGTAGAAACTGAAACAGTTAACAGAGCCCCGCTATTATGCTTGCATAAAATAAACAACAACAAATAAACAAGCATAAGTTAGAAGTAGGCATTCGTATAAAGTAAAACGGAAGAGAAAATAATCCAAATAATGTATGATTTCCTTTGAAAAAAAATATATCCGAAGGCAAAAATAATTTTAAGAACAATATACAACACAATACAATCGTGATTATGAACAACCTTGTTTGAAGTACAATGAGAAATCTTGATATAAATCATAAATTAGAATTCTTTATACACAAATTTAAATAAATAAACATACATACATATATATTCTTAAATGAATTCGAACCTTTCAATTCCCAATTTTGATGTATACACAAAAATTATGTGTAAAGACGACTTGATTACTTGACTGGTGAAGATTATATTTAATAAAAAAATAAATAAAAAAATAAATAAAAAAATAAAAACACGCTTTTATAAAGAATGTACTAAAAATTAGAAAATAATTACTTTTAAACAGTCACAGTACTACGAGCGCTTTCTTTACAAACCCCAACGAACGCATTCCTCTACTATACAGTCTCATCGTAATTCATTTCAATTAGTTACACTTAATTATGATGGATCATGCGCCACAAATACTTCTATATTGAAATAATTATTGCACACCCTCATATTATATACGTACGAATTTATATCGCTCCCGCAACCTGTTACTTGTCGGATTTACCCATTCTCTTCCCATTTTCTTTGTAATATTGGCACATATAAAGAAAACATTTACATTTTATTCTAAGATATTGTATTACAACTGGAGCAAAACTTAAAATTTTAAATAGAGTAATTATTGTTTGACATAACAATCAATTCTCATTAGGTACGCAAAAATAACCAATACCTCAAACGTTATTTTTAAAGGGACTGCGACTGCAGCGCTCTCCTCCCATGATCTCTGCTCATTCATTGCCCATCGATACATATGTTCCAAGGTGCCTAAAAAAAACCTTGGCTTTTGGTAAATGTCTTACTTCTCAAAAATATGGAGTGTGGATTCTTAAATTCATAATTATAAAAAAAGTTGATAGCGCTCCATGCTTATATTTTTAGTGACATAGCCATATAGTGTGATCGCTCGTATACTGTGACTGTTTAAAAGGAATTTTTAGTTTTTAGTACATTCTTTATAAATGCGTGTTTTTATTTTATTTTTTTTAAACATAAATAAATTATTTTCTTATTCTTTTGTAAAGATATAGTAGTTTGGGCTGTTTGCTTTCTAGTGAAATCCACTTAAAGAAGGGTTTAAAGTCACGTTTCACTTCCACTATATAGGAGGCATCCTCAGGGTTAGAGTACATCGAAATGTTAACTCGAAGACACAAGATAAACTTGCGATAAACCTTATTGTTATGAATCAAAATCACAATGCACCACATCTCTGTAGCTGCTTCTAGTAAAGAAAGCGAAACTACGCACTTCAAACCCTTCGGGATGAAGAATGTACCAGGAAACTAAGAATTTTATTAGTGGGATAACTCGCAGAAGCCTACGCGACAAATTAAGTTTGTGGTTTAGGAAATGAACTAGTCCAGAGGTAATTATTTGTAAAAAACATATTATGGTTAATTATTTACCGGCTATATTAACTTATCTTTTAGGCTAGAGGACCACCAACAGCACCATGGGGTGGTTGGAACTTAACAGTTAAATGCAGCTTGAAAACCTCTCCTAAAACTACTGCCTGGAAATCACCTAAGGATTTTTACCTCATCTTTAATCCTTGGGCAAAAGGTATAACTTTTTGTTTTTCTTAAAGATGGCTTCAATTGTCATCCAAATTGAAATAATACATACTTTGTTTCTTAGGTATTAAAAAATTGTTTGTCCTTTCTAGTTTATTAAACTGTAGAAAATATTTAACTTAAATTACCATGTTAGAGTTCTAAGGGTTAGAAACCATTTTTTATGTCTCCAAAATAATTGCCATCTATTTTTTCTTAATGAAATATATCAATAATTATTTTATAAGGGTATGGGTGTGACATATGAATTTACTAAGAGATAGGACTGCAAATTTCGCTTGCCTGCTGATACCACATGATAAATAAACCTACAGCTATTTGCTTTTGTGATATAGTAAACTTATAAATCAGGATTTAGTCAACAAGATTTTGGATGCGTCTTCCTAGAATCTAATAGGTTTAAATACCTGAAAATGCTGTAATTTAGAATTAAAATAAATGATTGGAAAACCTCTTCACTACATATAACTTAAAATATCAATATCATATAACAAACGTGTTTTAGAGATTCATTGAGATTTTTACTTATGATACTTCACTCCTTTTTCAGATGATGAGGTATTCATGCCCGACACGAGATATCTCGACGAATACATATTAAACGACGTGGGCAAAGTTTACACTTCATCCTCGACTAAGCCAATCGGCATGAAATNGAGCAGCCCAGGGCGCCATTCACTTAAAGTCCGGGCCTGGGTTGAAACTTTGTAGTTACGTTATGTTTAGTAACACAAACAGACAGAAAGAACAAAAGGAAGCTCCACAAATTATCCCTAAAATCAAAGGATTGAAATCGAAGGTTTTTTTTTTTTTTAACGGAAATGCATCATGTGGGGTGTTAAATGAAAGAGGAGGACTCCCTGAGTAGAAACATATTCTTGGTTTCGTTTTTGTACCAATTCATCTTTGCACAATGTTTCCTTTAAAATTTCATTTTTTGTATCTGTCTCTCCACTATTATTTGAACGAATTATCGTTAATATTTGTCAAAAAATAAATAACGGCACATATTTTATAATAAAAGATCCCCCCCCCATAAATCCTAAAAAGGAACGGTTTGAGTAAGAAACTTCGGAGGAGTTTTATTGTCTTTGGACAATAAAAATACATTTAACGGCTTTTATCTCAGGTCATTATTATAAAAATTTAAAAGTTTTAACTAAACAAACTTTTCAATAGCCGCCATCTGGAAACA
This sequence comes from Gerris buenoi, assembly GCA_001010745.2. NCBI lineage: Eukaryota > Metazoa > Arthropoda > Insecta > Hemiptera > Gerridae > Gerris > Gerris buenoi. The sequence goes on from KZ651244.1 coordinate 736,970, forward strand.
GCAGGGTTGATTTCTCTGCTTAACGAACTTGTCAGAGATGTACGGATTTTTACTCATTCCAAATGTCATCAAAATCAGGCAAGAATGTAGATTCGCAAATCTACATTTAAATTGCACACGGATTGTGCAATTAAATTTATTTATTTGTACAATTTGTTTGTGTGTACTGGAAGGACATCTTTTTTTAAATAATTTATTTGTAAAGCTTTATTTTTGGAACGAAGTTCCTTATGGCACGTTCTGGATCTGGATCCCGGGAGTGAATCCGAAAAAAACGACCAAAATCACCGTCACGCAAAATCCGTCACGAAATCTACCGATGACAATAAATTTACCGATTTAGTTGAAATTTGGTACTCATGTTCATTTTCCCAATGCCCAGGCTAAGTTCGTTAGACAACGAAAGCCGCCCAAGCGTTCACGTGCTACGCTCGCGTAAACGTAAGCTTCAAAAATGTTAAGACGGGAAAAAGTGTTATTAAGGAAGACTGTTACTTGACTTGTTTTGTTTATTTTTGTTATATATGTCAAATGCCACTTATTTCAATCTAACATTCTTTAACTAACTCATCATGATTAACTTTTTTCTTATATTCAATACATATTTATTGTAAGATGCTTGCTTTAATGATACAAATAACACTTTTCTTTTAATTTTGTCTCTTTAGTTAGCAAGTTTTGTCTCTTTAGTTAGCTCTCTAGTTAGTTAGCAAAGTATACGTACTTGGCAGTGTGATATTATCATTTATATTTAATGAAAAATATAAGGAACTTCGTTCCTACCGGGTGTCCCGCGACACCCACACGTATTTTTTATTATCTTTTTCCACCAAGACAAGCAACCGGAAAGAGTAGGCATTCGTGTAGAGAGGAGAATCTAAATAATATAAGCGTTTAATAATGTATTTGGTTAAGGAAGAATATTACAATTTCGTAGTTCAAGGATATCAGTTTTAAAATATTCAGAGCATCAAAAACGACAAATAGCGTATTCTTAGTTTCTACCGCCTCGGACCAACCCTACTCAACTAATTCCCCCCCCCCCCCTTCCACCAACTTTCAATAATATATTAGCGATTTAAAACGAAACTCCTAATTGTTATAAATTATAAAGGATCTAAATAGGAACCTCGCGGTAATGCTGCTAATAATAACTAAACTGTAATGACCTAATAAGCTGTCGAACGGGACTAAAACCCAAAGAAAAAATATAAATAAATTAATAATAATAACTAAACTAAGCAATATTCTTAAACTAATTAGGTACTTAAACAATTAAATGCAATTTACTAATTTAATACTATACCAAGCATGTGTTTTCAGCATACACAAAGGGTCCGTAGGCAATTTAACAAAAAATATCGGCCCAGCTGTATTACAAGTATATTTTAGCTATAACTTTCTATGCAAACGTCTTTATAAATATTTTTATCGTCCAAACGCAATAAAACTACTCCGATGTGTCTATAGCCCAATCCGTTTCTAATATTTTTTTTAAGAACATTTTATTCTTAAAAAATATGCGACATATGAAATATTCCATAAAACCCGTTTTTTGACAAAATAACTATGATTTTTTGCTTCCAAGATAACTGAAGGAAACGGAAGCTATATTGCCGTCTGAAGAACGAAAATATTTTATGTCTCCGATTTACAAAATTCCAAGACAGAAATCCGTTTCAGACATCAGGGAGAATCTTTGTTTCTTGTCTGTTTGTCGCTCTATTTTTGCGAACTAACATATCTTAAAAACTACAAGCCCGATTTTAATGAAATTTAATGGTAGGTCCTAATTAGCCTATTGTTGGCCCCATATAAGTTTCAAACATCTGCGCGTATTATTTGCCTCTCTTCCACATGCGCACAAACAAACATTTATTTACACCTATTGTACTTATCTTTTTACTTATTTATCTTTTCGCCTAAGTATTGAAACGTACGTACTTATCTTTTTGTATAAAACTTATATAGTTTATCGAAAGTAACCTGCAGATAGCCCCAGATTAATTTGAAACATCTGCGCTCTTTAACTTTTGCTAAATTGGTACTTTAATTCATGTAAAAACTCAAAACAATATTGACAGATTAAAAGCGGGGGAAAACAATTAAACAGATTAGACAATAATGACTTGTAAAAGCATAAAATGAATAAAGTACGTGATAGGATTCTACGAAGATATTTGCCACACCAATTAGTGTGTCACATAACGTGTCGTCTGTCTATATATATAAAATATGTATAATGTATACATAGACCGACGAAAAACGCAATTGTATCTTGGGCACATGCAGTGGCGTAGCTAGCTCTGATAGCGCCCGCCCGCAAGATAAATAAATGCGCCCCCTTAATAAACGCCCTTTACTTAATCCATTACTTATAAGAATCAAATAAATAGCTTAGGCAATTTTAAGGAATTTTTTTAAAATATTAGTAATAGACTTCAAAAAAGTAAATATAATAATAATTGAAGGGGAAAAAGTTTAATTTTTGTAATTTCTTTAAGGAACTTATTAGCACCAATAGTCAGAATGCCCACAGGCAAAAAAGTCACTTTTACATAATACTCTTTCCAAACTTTTTTGTATGGCTTGTTTAGGCCAAGTCTGACACCGTTTTCCTCTGTGACTTTTTTTTAGATTTGGGGCGTTTTTTTTTTTAATTTAATTTGAACCCTAAAATTTTGAAGCGTCAGACTGGAAAATCGGAAAAAGTTCTGCGTCAGACAATATTAATATGTTGATTTATAGGGTTCAAATAATGTATCTTGAGAGAATCAGCTGGTTATTAATCATTAATTAATATTAGATCATATTAATTAATATCCATTTTTATTAATTAAAATTAATTAATAACTGGCTGATTTTTTCAAGATACATTATTTAAACCCTATAAATCAACATTTTAATATTGTCTGACGAATTTTAATATTGTCTATTAACCTTTTAATATTATTCTAATTTTAGCTCTCTACATCAAAATCCTTTAAAATTGAGTGCTAATGGAGATAACATTAATGGATTGACTGATTAATTGACAGGAGACGTAAAATTTAGACATTTAGCTGAAAATCAGGGGTTTGTTTTACAGTGCTGGGATTGATAGTCAACAAAAAATAATTTCCTCTATACAAGTAAAGGTTTTCTTCAAGGTGTTTTATCATGGGAAGCAGAGTATAGAAGAATTTGAAAGATAAAAGTCCTACAATTATATTTTACTTTCTCATATAAAGAGAAAGTATTGTGATAGCGCGAAAATTCGATTTTGGTATTTTGATAGATTTACAAGTTTTGAGTTCCCTTAAGTCCAAAAAAGTGGTTTTTAAAAAATGTCTGTCGTCTGTCTGTGCAGACGCCTGGAGCCTTAACTACTGGGCCGATTTTGACGAAATTTGGCATACATGTTCAGAAAAATCTACCCCGAGGCAAATCGCGAAATGACTTTTAGCTCTAAATTTGGGGGCGCAACCCCCCCAAAAACTCTGAAAAACCGTGAAAAAAATTATTTCACGAAAACTGTTCCAACGATTTTTATTAAAAAATTCTAAAATAAAGTTCATTTAGATACGAATCTAACAATATAAGCCGTTTTCCCGTGAAAAATCTAGTTCCTAAGAAAATAGCTTTAAACGCGGACGGAGAAAGGCCGGGTTCGATTCCCCGCCGAGGAGAAAATAGAAAATATAATATGTTTATGATACATTTTGATCAAATGTTCAATAATAATTAAATGTACCTATGAAACATAATAAAAGGAAAAAAATGGGCTATCTAATAATGAAGTCGTATATGAGAAAGTTGTCTGAGTTGACTCGGACCGATTTTTGGCAAATATCTCGAAAACGAAACTGCTCTGGAACCTCGTTTATAGGAACTTTTTTGTTGAGCGTCTAATTTCCTATAATCCCAAAGTTTTGTTGAGATTCGTAGTGAAGTTTTAATAATTTAAGCTCAATTTTTAAATTTTTGGTAGTTTTATTACTACGGAATGATTAAATTTTAAATAATCCAAAATTACAATTATCAATAACTACGGGAGACATACAGAGAAAAATACACCCCCGCACCGGGAATCGAACCACGGGACCTCTGTTTACCGTACAGGTGCTCTTACCATCTGAGCTATACGGGAGATGGATTCTTCTCTGTCGTAACTGATACATATTCCCGAATCCAAGCTTTAAATCTTATCCTACAAATCTAGAGAGCCAANATTTTTTTTTCACTTTCTCCCTTTTTAAAGTTCTGCTTATTTTTTCTCCTCCAATTTTGCGGCCCGATAGCTACGCCCCTGGGCACATGGCACAAAGATGAATTGGTACAAAAACGAAACCAAATACATATTTGCACTAAGGGCGTCATCATCTTCCATTTAACACCCCCCATTGTGTATATCCGTTAAAAAAAATGCATCCCTATTTTTTGAGGGATGATTTTTGGGGGCTTTCAATAATGTTCATGCGCTTTAGTTATTGTTAATACACATAAAATAATTATGAGAGTTCGTAGGTTTGCTACTAAATGAAGCATAAAATAATTGCTAAGTTTCAAATTTTTGGGTTGAGTAATTTTGGAGATCAGGAGCGATAGAGGCAAACAGACGAGCAGGTAAGGCTATAGGAATGGTCCTCCTTTTTGCCTACAGACCCTAAAAATTGTAAATTTAAAGGATAAAGTTGGTTAAAAATATTATTACCATTTTCGTTAGTTATGAATAATATACTTTAGAAAACCTGCTGGTTACGCATGCGGCATTTACATAACCGACATTTCACTTAATTGATACATTTAATTTAAGTATAATAATATATACTTACTGATTGATAAGTGAAGTTACTATTTAAAACAATTTTCTAAGAGAAGTAAGTCACAAGATAAACATTATATAATAGTGGGGAAACCCTCATAAGTTATACAATGCTTTATGCAACTTCAACCGGCAAACGTCAACTTCATTCAAATTGAAATATGTTAATTATAGACTACAGTTCCTTTTAATATTAATTTTAAATAGAACCGTTATAGACAATTAGATTAACTGTATATATTATAATAAGATAAATAACGTTTATATAAATATGTTTTGTCGGTAGGAAAGAGGGTTGAGGTCATTCATTATGCCCTAAAAGGTCCGAGAGTTTATTTTTGCTTTAATTAATTAAATGTAGAGTTTCATAAAGAACTAACGAAAGTAACCGATTTCATTAACACAACAATTGACTCTCTTAGGCCCGAAGTTTTGATACGTACAACACACACGAGTGTGCTGTGTGCTAAAAAAAAAAAAAAAAAAAAAAAAAAAAAAAAAAAAAAATTATGCTAATTTATAACAAAAGTCTGTCCGATAAATCGAACAAATTTTTCTTATAAAGATATAAATATAGGTACTGTATTTAAATCCTATGATAATAAGTGCTCAATAGGTGGTTGATAACATTTGGTTTTTGATTTTCAATGAAATCAGATTTATTATCATTAATATCTCAGGAACTAAATTTTTCCCAGAAAAACAACTAAAATAACATGGTTACGTTTACAATAACTATGGTGAGATTGTATTTAAATTTATTTTAGAATTATTTAATCAAAATCATCGGAACTGTTTTCAAGGATTATTTTTTTATTACCAAATTTTTATATTTCTATGCATTTTCAGAGTTTTTGAGAGGTAGCGCCTCCAAATTTAGAGTTAAAATTAATTTCTCGATTTCACCTTGGGGTATGCTCTTTTTGGACTTGTATACCACATTTCATCATTAATTGACTCAGAAGTTTAGGCTCCACGCGTCAGCACAGACTGCAGACAAGAGACAGGCATTTTTAACTCCAAAACCTCAAAACGTGATAATCCATCAAAATCTTATTAAATTTTTGCGACATCTGAATATTATTATTTTTAGGGCTTTCCCTTATAGGATGGTTTGATAATTTTGGGGGTAAATTGGCCACTTTCAACTATTTTAACATTTCATATGATACCCTACAAAAAAATGACAAAAGTTCGCAATTGCTCGCTGATCGAAGAAAATATGAGTTGTGAAGTTTTTCATTTTTCCTAATTTTGGCCAAAAACGTTTAACTTGTAGGTACATATACCAAATTTTAAATCTCCAGCTACTATAGGTCAGAGATATGATACAAGATGCGACGGACTAAGGGACAAACTACCAAAAGCATAAGGCCGTCTGCACACGGAGCAATATGAAAGCGATACAACAGCAATGATGAGCCGATCTAAAAACAGGGCATCCGTACACGGGGCGATATTTTGTTGTCAACTCCTACCCGAAACTCTGTTAATTTTAATTCATTTTCAATGTGTTATTATATAAATATTAGTTATAAGTTTATATAGATTATAAAAAATACGAAATCTAATGATTGCAGTAATCTTAAGGAGAATATTAATAATTTTGTCGAAAAAAATGAATGTTTAGTCCAATTACAATTTTGTTTGTATAAGGGGAGTAACAGTCTAAAGAATAAAATTCCGTCACCTTATTTAGATTGTTACTCCCTTCTATTTTCTTATAATGGGAGTAACATTTTAAAGAAGTCCCGATTTTTATTTATTTAATAGGAAAAAACATAATC
>KZ651244.1:761872-774111 GCA_001010745.2 Gerris buenoi
TTGGACATTTTTTAAAAATTAATTGACAATCTTAAATGGGGAATGTTCAAATGTTTCCTTGGGACAAAGGAACATCACACTTCTGTAAATAGAAATGACAATATCCGTTAGTCTAACTATCTAGTAAGCCAAAGTAACCTTTAATCCAATAAATTTTGAACAAACGAATAGTTCACTTGGATTTAATAATAAATAAAAGAAATAAATAAATGGTGGGTAACAAAGTAAAAGAGTGCCAAAAAAGGCTTAACGAGCACTAAAAGCTAAGAGGAACAACAAAAAATCATGATCAAAGTTAGTAAGTAGTAGGATTTGGATTTTATGTACGTAGGCGTAGGTATATATAGATATATGTGTTAGCAATTGTAAGAGTATGTATATTATATCCATAATGAAAATTGTAACATTCATAGGATAAATATCAATAGTAAGAACAGTTAAGATACTAAACGAATACTAATAATATTATTAGTCTATAAAAATAAATTATTTTTCCGATAAAAGTCTCACTAAACTTTCTTATATACGATTAAAAAAATATTAGGTCGAGTGCTTTATGTGTTAGTTGTTTCGAGTTTTCGTGGTCAACATTTAATTCTTACTGCCGAGAATATTAGCGGCCGAGATTCGAACCCGGCCTCTCACCGTCCAAGTTAAAGCTATTTTCATTTGGAACTAGATTTTTTTTTCGGGAAAACAATTTACAATATGGTTATAGATTTGTATTCAAGTAGACAACATTTCAGAAATTTACTAACAAAATTGTGATCATTTATTCTATCAAAACTATAATACCAGACAACGATCACTACACCTGACTTCTTTAAGACCCTAATTTAATCCGTTATTGCATAACTTTTACCCAATAGTTTGTTAAGTTATAGATATAAAATTTAAAGAAGAAAAATGTAGTTTTCAGATCGCGCAAACCCCATATTTCTATCTATTACAGAAGCTGAGCTAAAAGTGATAAAAAAAAGCAGTTTATCCCCCCCCCCCTTAATATACTACGTATATGAGAAACTAGGAAAGTAACCAGAAAAAGAGAGTATTAACCAGGAGATTTAAAAAGTTATTTTTATAATAATTATTTACGAAGCAAGCTCAGTACCAAAGTGTACAATAAAAACTGTTCTTAGACGTGCTTCAACAAAAATAATAATTTAAAAAGAAGATTTCAAGATACTTTCAACAGCTGAGAAGTACATAAAATAATAGAAAAAAAAAATTAAAAACACTTTTACAGAAAAAATAATAATGCACTTCTCAGACGGGAAAATATCATGCAACTCCCAGATGGAAAAAATAAGCATGCTTTGCATTTTATTTTTTAAGTGTAGACGATAAAAGCAAACTTTGTTGGAAACTGTTTAGTAAACAACACTTTATTAAACTTATTTAAAAAGGTTGAGGTAAGCACTATTTGGGATAGCCAAATATTTTAAGTCATTCATAATGATAATGAAGAGATAATTAGTAACATTTTAATTCTACTGAATTCAAGAGATAATACTAGAATACCTTTCCACAGAGCCATTTAACTAATTTCAATAATAGACAATTCAGTATTATTTAGATGTAATTGCTTCCTTCCCTAAAGCTTAATATATGTATTGTCAAACACCTTTGGCTTCTAATAGTTCTTAAAAATACCATTGCAGATACATGGTAGTATAGATAAGGGGAAAAAAATCAGCAATTAGTGTTAAAATTAGCTTCCTCACGTCCTTAATCTAAATAAATTAAGCAATTTTGACCATCTACTCTATTCCATCTATTTACCATCAAAAAAGGTTTTTACAATATGGCGTACGTAAAAGTGTTGACGGAATGACGGACACAAGATCAAAAAAATTCCATAATGTCTGAAACACATCACAACAGACAATATTTCGTTCTTCAAAATGATCACAGTGCTTTAATTATCGGGGGCAAAATTCTCAATAGCCAACCATGCAGCTAAATAGTGAGAAATGTAAAAAAATACCTAAGTATTGTAAGCATGTCATATTAATATGATTACGATGCCAATTGAAGATTAATTTAGGAAGTGATTAAGCTGATTTATAAGATATTGATAGTAGGGAAGGAAGTATGTAAATTTAAAATATAATTAAGAGTGGAGTAAACGGTCGACTTTCCCAGATTACAAATCCCAAACAAACAGGATAGGTAGGATTAAGTCAAGTCTTTAAAATGACACGACTTGTAAAAGACAGGAAATTATTCATAAGAATAATTTCCTTTATCATAAGATAAACTCTATATTAAAGAATGCATTTACATTATGATTTGTTGCAATGATATAATAAAGAAATGAAAAATAAGCAATAGTGAATTGAAATGGGAAATGAACATTTTTAATTAAATTTATTTATGTCACTATTTAATTATTAATACATTGGCTAGTACAATGCAGTAGAAATGTTTAATTTTGTACGAAATTGACACTTGGTTTAAATTCAAAAATAGTAAAATACAGTGGCGTACCTAGAACTTTTGCCGCCCGGGGCGGTCTCCAATTTCCCGCCCTTTTTATAAGTCAATCAAATTATGGTTTTTATAAATTAATAAACATAAAGAAATACTTGTAATTGAGACAAACTATCGGTGGGAAATTTTTTTACCATTGGATGTCATATTTAAATTAGGCAGTAATAAAGGAGGTCGCACAAGTTGATATACCTATAAACGCAACCTTATTAAAAATTTAAACAAGATACTTTTTTAACGACCACAAGAAACCTTCAGAGGTCACATAGGTTCCTCACCTATAGTACAGTAAAATTTGCTAAAAAATTGTCCAAACCTAAACATCCAAAAAATAAAAGTTCTGCTCCACGCCTAATTGTTCTAGACCCTCCTCGTAGTAAGTGATAAAAAGTTGCACGACTTGCAGCGTAAGGTTTGATGGGGGGTGGGAGGAAAGGAGGGTAAAAGGGTATTTTTAATCTTTCTTCGCAAATATCTCGAAAACTATTAGGTTTAGCGCTAATATTGTCATATACAAAATTAATCTACATAAAATTTTGAACAGAAATGGACTTATGCATTTATGTGCTAAAGTTAAGGATTACGGAGTTATGAAGGGGTAAACATATCACTATTTTCTAGTTTGCTTAAAACTTGAAGTGTAAATACATGTAATTAATTACACTTTTCCACCTTAAAACATGATTCCACATCCACACATTTTTCTTTCATAGAATGCCCGAAAGTTGTTATTGATAATGGTTTTTTAAAATTTGTTTTTTTTGTTTTTTTACGATTGCAGGAGAACTATTTCGTCTACAGGTTTCATTATTTGCTTGTCTGAAAGCCAAATAAATGTACTAAAACATCGTTTCTTATGGCTTTTCTCGTAGGTGAGCGATTTTATGCCGATATTGGGTCCGAAACAAGAGCAATATTTAAAATTTTAATTTTTTTGGAAAAACTGTTAATTTTCTAAGAGTCATATCTCAGTAACTATTGGACGATTAGAGTAGCCATTGAACGTAAAAGGAAGCCAATTAAATTTACTTCAAGTTTAGTTCTTACGAATTTTCTCGAAGGTTAACGGTGTTATGCCGATATTCAGCCCAAAACGAAAGCAAAACTTTAAATTTTAATTTTTTTTAACTACGTAATTGAAAATTTTTGACGTGTCATATCTCGAAAAGTATTAGTTTTGTAGAGCTGAAATTGGGCTTATGCTGCTACAAATTTACTGCTATTTACGATCCCGTCACCGCTCCTATCTCTAAACCCTAATATTCGAAATTATACTCAGTAATTCATAAGTGGTAGAAATCGAATAGTAAACTTATGAAGTTAATAAGTTTTCTTTTACAACTAATACTAAATATAAAAAAAGCCGCCCCAAATTATGTGCCGCCCGGTGCGGACCGCACCCACCGCACCCCCCTAGGTACGCCACTGGTAAAATAACAAATTCACATTAGTATATAGTTCAATGTGTTGAAATTTTTGTTAGTCAATCTTATTGAAATACATTTTGTAACATGAAATACACTGTTTTTTTCTCAAAATTCGAAATATCTTGAGCTCTCACAATTTCTAAAATACCCAAGATTTCGTGAAACTCTAGAATACTCGAAGAGAAATTTGGCTAGTTCATAACTAAACACTAAACAACAAAACGTATCAGTTCTTTGATGGTAATTAAGTTTATGGGAATATAACAAGGTTGCATAAAATATTTGACACATCAATGGTACATTTTGTTCTTAGAAGGTTGAATTTTTAGCAAGCATTTATGCATAGTTAAATATAATTTAAATAATTTGATTTGAATCAATTATAGTTTAGAACATGGGAATCATTTAATAAATTTATAATATGAGACTGGTAAGAGAATCGAGGTTAAATAATTTTAATGATGGAAGTTTTGGAAATAAATGTCTGAGTTTTGATGATGAAAAATAATTTGTCTTGTTAACAAATTATAATTTGTAAGTACTTCCGGCCAGGGCCTATATGCATTATCATTTTATGTAACTGTACTCTACGGAAACTTTACATTTTCTAACATCAGTTGAAACTGAATGCCTTTTTTATTAGATGCAGTTAAAATAGTTTTAATTAAATGCTTTATCAGTAACTATTTTTTTTCCTACAAAGCTGCTACTCTTAATTTAATTAATAAGGGAAAATGGGATTAAAGTTGGGATATGTTTATGAGTTTGACATAGATATAATTTAAACAAATTTAAAAGAAATCAAACAGTGAAAGGACAAAGTGAAAAACTATTTGATAATAGGTTATAAATTCACAATAACAACAAGCTTGAGCGTACGATAAACAAAAAGTGGTGTTAAAAGTGCACTCCTAATTAAAATACAAATTTCAACGTAAAAAAGTCCAACTTAGGCATAAAGGTCTTGTCCAAATTTATAAGTACCTTTAAGCTTTCTTGAATTCGCTGTTACAGTCAAACGTTCAGCTCTGGAGATTGGGGGTCTTCGTTTAGCGACAAAAACGCAGAATTGTAAAGAGCGAAGTAAACCTTTTCTTATTGTTTATTTTGTTAAACTTTTTGTGTTTAAATAAAACTGCAAGCAAAACAACGAAAGAAAAAGCTAAGTAGAGTATAAGAACATGCACTTTGAAGCTAAGGCTATCAAGCTAATTAAAAAATGAAATATACATTAAAAGAATGCAAATTAAACATAGCTTAAAATATAAATAACTTTAAGTATCGAGTTACCTTTATTAAGATAGTGAAAAACTTAATATGTCGAAGAAAATATGGTATCAATTAAAAAAAATTATATGACGTAACACATAATAGTGACTAAAAGAAAAAAGAAACAAAGAAAAAAAAAAACAAGTCGCGTAGCAAACTAACTAAAAATATGTGCAAGAATACTAGAAATATAAGGGAATGTATATTTTAACAATAGCGATAAACCATATCGCTTTATTTCAAGTTAAATTGCTGGAAATAATGTCTGTCAATAGGCCAGTGACAGAAAACTAATTTATAACTAAATTAGATTAAATATTTTTTTTTTAAATTATTAAAAAGAAAATTATTGAGTTCAACCAGGAGGCTTTATAAAACTTTTCAATAGCGAAAAACAAAAATGTATTTAAAGTATTTAATAAGAAGTTAGCTGACAAGAGCATTCAAATGAATTAGATTAATTAGAGCGAATGACAGTAATACTTTTTTTTGGTATTTATACTTCTTGATTTATTAATTATTTTATGCGAAAAACAGAGAGAAAGAAAGATAAAATAATTGTTAAGTTAACATCTTTTATAATTAGATATTTACATTAAATTAACTAACTTATTGTATCTACTCATTCTACTCCCACTTATAATTAACTCTTTCTGAACGTCTGGTTTAACTAAGTATAGTAATACAAATACAAACATTTCGAAACTATAGTTAAACAAATTAAAATGCATTAGAATGAAAGTATAAAAATTTAGACATCACGTTTTAAAATCATATTATAGAATATGACTGGTAGTTTGTTAACTGGGTACGTGCCAGAGGCGCAATCTCGAGGTTAGAAACGAACCCTATTTTCCCAATTCTATTTTATACACCGTAAATGTCACAGAACTAATTTCCTTAATAATTATGGGCCTAGAAATCGGAAAATAAAGTTCTATAAAAATAAATCCATCCATATTGATAGTAGAAGGAAGGAAATTTTTAAGTGATTTGTGGAAAATTTTATTTTATTTTTTTAGATTTGTTTTTCAAATAAGTGAATACATCATAAGTGAAATGATCATTACCTGACTTTAGAATTACGAGAATCGAAAAGATTCAAATAATATAATTCAAGAACACAATAAATATAATGTAGGATAACTTCTAGTCAATCAGCTTGAGAATGACCCAAAGAGGGGTCGAAATATTGCAATAAATCCATCGATATTCCGCTAGGCCTTTTAAACCAAATATTTATTCATCCGTAGAATGTGTGTATACTTAATTGTTAAAAGCTGAATATATCCCCTTGGGAGAGTGTATTATATTGGAGTGCCACTTATTATAGTATTAATGAATACAATTATAGGCATAGTATTTAGATACGGAAGTCATATTATGTGAAGAATTGTAGTAAACTTGGAAACGCTCTGAACTTTTTCTTACTTCCAAGTCAAAACTAATTCATTTATTGTTATGTAAACAAACTTTTACGTTTAACGAAAGTATCACACTAATTAATAATTACGTTTGCTAATAACTTTTAAACTAATTAATGGAATTTCATCGGGTTTTTTTATATTTGTTCCTTATTTTTTACCGGTTCCAACGGATATGCTGAATGTCAAAAACGTATTTATACTTTCGGCATTATTAAGCGTCAAAGTTTCAAAATTCAAAAATCGATAACTCCAAAATGGCGGCCAATATCCAAATTATATTTGGTGGATTTGTTTGACATACAGAGAGGCACATTAGTACCAAATTTCAACTCGCTCGGTCCACACAAATTCCAACTCACTCGGTTTTTACGAATTTTTAGTTTGCTGACTCAGCAAAATGGGTTCAAGATGGCGGAAAATGTTGATTTTCCGGGCGGCACAAATAGAAGAAGGACTGATTCTTTAACTCCCTAGGTTAAATACCAGGGGTTAAACACACATACAGACGCCATGCTGAAAACCACTGAGGAGGTCTTAAAAACACCCGAAACGGTAATTCAGTTGAAATCTCGAAAAAAAAGTTACTCTTCTACTAAAAAAAACAATATTTTTCCTACTATAGGCGAGGAAGAGTAAAAATAGGTCTACCTATATACCTTTTTTAGTTTTTAGCAGCAAAATATATTTGTACATATATTTTCTATATTCGTGTTAAAATAGTTATTAATTTGAGAACATGGTTTTCGATTATCCTCAGAATACTTATTTTTCACTATCTCGGATAACTAGACTACTGTAATAGGTAAATTTAAATAAAAAATTTGATGTTAAAATATATATATATATTACAACAATTACAACAAAAATAAATAAAAAGGGTCAATATTTATATAGATAAAGCCTTTAATATTTAAGACCAAATCTTCGTAATCTTTAGGTTTTTTTAGGTTAAAAATTAAAGCTAATAAGATTGGAGAAATAGGGACTCAGAATTGGATTTGCTTAAAACTAATACATGAAAAATCTAATCGTATAAACCTTTTACCTATACTATACTGAGAAATAAGTTTTCAAACGGAAGGGATATAAGACTAAATGTGTCTATCGCAGTAACACAATGGTTCTAAGACACGCAATCACATTTAAAGATTTGATAGGGGGGCTTGGATGTTTGATCATTAAGCTTACCCCATATTTTCGGCGGAAACTCGATTTCTTTTCCCTCAAATACAAGAAGTGTAAGTAAACACGGTAGTGTTTAAATGTTTGTAAAGGGTTATGTAGATGACATGGTTTGCAATCAACTCTGGCTATTATCGACACGGATAGAGTTTACAGTAGGCTTTCATTAATCTTTCAATAACAGCTCAGTTCAGGCCTGTAGAAAACAGCTTAAGGGATTGACACTCCACTAACTACCTAATTTACTACTTCCCGCAAACATACCTAGAAATCACCGCTCGGAAATATTGTTGTGGCATTTTCTTATATCTCTAAATATATACACACACTGAAAAGGTCACCAATAAGTAAGAAGGTGGACAGTTTTATACAGTAATTACCAAACAAGTCAGTTATTCTAGAAATATCCCAAGTGATAACAGTTATTTACAGCAAATAGCTTGATTAAGGCCAACATCATTGCAAAATAAAACTGATAACATTGAGGCATTGGCATTGTTATCTATTCCTATATAATACTATGTTTATTTGACTTGTGATATTGACAGCTTGTATTTATATAGGCCTTTTAAACTTATATATACACATATAATATACCAAGAAAATCTAAATATATGAATATATAGAGTGCCCAGAACCCACACATTGCAGTGATCTTAATTTAAAATGTATGTGTATGTAAAAAAAATAAATAAAATATATCCAATTGCATATGACATAATATTGCCGGCAATATAATACACAGGCAAGCGGTATCTATAAACCAATGGAATATTAGTGAAACTTACAATGCACTGTTTGGCGATGTTCCACAGATTTGCTGGTGGTCTTCTCAAAAAAAATGCTTCCTCTTTTTACAGTTTCTTCAAGCAACACTTAAATTAATTCTAAATTTATATCCACTTAAGCAATAAATTAACACTTCTATAAAAGCTATAAATGATTTAACAAGAATATATTATGATTTTTTTTTTTTTTTTTTTTTTTTTTAATCTTCCTTTTCTTTAATATATCAATATAAACACTTTTTGTACTTTAACGGCCAATAAAAATAATCAAATATAACGAAAAAAATAAAGAAGGGTAAATTTTTTTTTTACTTTTTCAAATTTACAATTTTTTTTATCTTTATAATAGGGTTAAATATAAAACTCTTTTGTTACGATAATAAAGGGCGACTTTTTATTAATATTATTGTATATATATATATATATTATTTATAAAATTTTACTTTACTTTAAACGCACCTTTTTCAAACTTCGAACACAACGAACTGAAAAAAATTTTCTTTTAGATCGACCGGTTGACGTTAAATTTTTAGTTTTGACTTGTTAAGGGGGTAAAAAAGAATAATTTTCTCGTATTTGAAGTGTGAAGCGATACTGCTAAAGAGTTTTCATATATCTAGTCCCTGTCTAAGGATTGAGATCCCGGTCTAGGTACATGATGGTCACAATGTTTAGGGCTGCTTTAAGAAATGTGTTGACACCAATCGTAGGGTGAGCATCTAACTACTGCCCACTCCTCTCTTTCTCTCCGCTCTCCCGACAACTGCTTAACACTTGTTCACCAAATCCTGCCAACATAAACACACAAATCAATTAAAATTTAGCCTTGGATTTAACTAGTCTTTATTTAACATAGAAATAAATACAACAAAATTAAATTAATTATTGGGCTGAAAAGGCAGGGCTTAAACATTATAAGTTAAAAACTGTTATACATAAATAAAACTAAAGCTGTAAAGTAATAATTATTATTAAAGCTCCCACATTAAAAAAGGTTAAATGAATAAAAGAAGTAGGTACTCATGAATCAGTACACAATTATAATATAATAATTTCTATTTTTTAAAAAAATATAACATTGGATGAAAATAAATAAAGGTAAAAAATCGTTATACGACTAGCTCAAACAAATCTTAAATCTACTTTTTTTTAATTATTTAAAATTAATAATTTTTTTAAACTCATTTATAAGTTATTGCGTATCTATAGCTTCCGCGGGATATCTCGTAGTGAATAACTAGATTTTCAAGTGAAATCCGACGTTCCGATGCATCTTCAGTCCAGAAGAGGGCACTGAAGATATACTTCATCGAATTTTCGCGCTATCATAATACTTTCTCTGTATATATACCTACTACGTGTATATGAGGAAGTGAAAATATACACACAATATTTGAAAAAATAATTAATACTTATTATTTCCATAGTTAAAATGTTAGTGTCATTATATACAGACATTTGAAAAACTGGTAGGATCACATAATTAGTTATGGATAAATTATTTTTCAGCGTCACATCATTTAGTTTATCTCTATATTTTAATGATGGAAAATTATAATAGCTAATCGAATAGAGTATTAGTTGGGCAGTTTCTACATCCAGCACACATATTAGTGACTAATAAGTTAAGAAGCCTTAAATGATCCAATTTAAGTTCTTAATAATGAACGTGAAGGAAAAGTTGACAAATGAATGGAGACATCCTCTTATTGCCCATTTAATTTGAAGTGATCTGAATTTCTTTTAGAATAAATTTCTCAAATTAAGTTAACTTAAAAAGTTGCATATTTTGAAACACTTAGTACTCATGTTTTAGCCAGAAACAGCCTTGGCGTGCATGAGGACTCAAGAGTAGAAACCTGTATCAATATCATAGAATTAGATGATGAGCCCCGTGAGGCCTGACCTGGCAGTGACCTCAATACAGGCTTTCAACCCCTTTCGCACTGTCTCCTTCCACATCGATACAATACTACTTTACCTAACAAAAAATGAAAGGAAAAGAGTACCCTATCGATTTGATTAATAAATCATATTGACTACTCAAACAGTTTTTGTTGGCCCAAAAACTATTTGCACTAAAAGAGATATTTTAAATATCAACATCTAGCGACCAGTTAAGGTAAAATTGATCCACATTTTCTTTCATTCAGTAAATAAAAAGTGCTCCAGGAATTTTAACTTTTTCAAAACTTATCTTAATAGCCATGCATAGAGACAAACTTTTAATGCCCAATTCATTTAAAGTAATCTGGATTTCTTTTACAATGAACTTCTCCAACTAGGCTAAAGGCGGTTAAAAACATTAATATATTGAATTATTTTTCACGATATTCTAATTCAATCCTGCAATATATACTTGATTAATCGGTCAAAAAAAGTACTTATTATGATTACAGAAGTAAAAAATTATTAATCAATACCTCGAAGAGTTGAGTAAGCTTACAAATAAACGTTGATAAGCTATCTGCGTTCCAGAAAAAGAGAAAGAAAGAAACCAAAAAGGCACAAATCACAGTTTTTTTTTTTCACGGGAATTTTTCTATCTTTTCGACAACGATGTGTGAAACCATTTTTACCTTTCGATCATTTTGACCTTGGACAAGAATCAAATCAAGGACAATGTTATCCAGAATGAATAGAAGCCTCAACACAATGAACAAAACCTAGAACCAAAGTATACTGATTGCATCTAGATAACACTTCATCATAGAAACTAATAATCAATTTTTTCGACTGAATAAATGTAGTCAATAATCTAAAAAACAAAAATAAAATAAGAGGATGTACACACTAAAACGCTAGTAAATTCAGCGACAGCGATGGTCACCAGCAAAAATAAATGAGAAGTAGTTGGAACCCGAGAATGGCATCAGCCTCTTATAATATTCTCAGTCTTGCAATTACATTATTTATTGATGAAATTAAAGAGACCGTCTTAGAGCCAAAGCCAAATGACGTATAAAAATGAATAGCTTGAAAGAAAAAAAATTATCACACCTTAAAAATTAAAAAAATGAATTAACCAAACTTCTATCTACTTTATAATGGTTTAAACTCAAAATGCAAACTTTTGAAGTCCGTTATCAAAAAACTTAAGAGCTTATATTTAACCCATGATAAAAGACTCGGTGGGATCAATACGAGTATATGTATTATGTAAAAATAGTGGTCAACTAACATAATTGAGAAGGTGTCATGTATTACTTTAGTATTATTATTTGTTATTTTATTGGTGTTAATTAATGTTTAAGGTTTTGACATATTGAACTATGAATAAAAAAAATTGTCAGATGATGATGTGATCTAGAAAGTAAGGTGTTCTTTAATGTATGCTTTAATAGATATTATATGGTGTCAGGTAAGCAAACTTGAGTGATACAGTACGTGTTTCGGTATTAGAACCTGTTAATTTTTGTAATATAATAGTCTTTTACATTTAGGTATGCGGAATAAATAACACATACTTTAACAGATGGCAATGGATATAAAATACTTATATTGAGAAGTAAACAGGACGCTACACAAACATAAGACACAGTGCGCCAATTTATAAAGAACACATGTACAACTAACGCTACTGGCGGATATTATATCAAACATAGAAAGAGGGAAAATACAAATCAAAATAGTTAGAATTACTTTTCTCAACA
>KZ651245.1:35085-45322 GCA_001010745.2 Gerris buenoi
CTATCGTATTATTTCTACCATTTAGCTTAGCTACAGCTAGATTAAGAACAACTTTCTCTTCGGATTCTTAAACGGAAGTGAATTTATTTAAACATTTGATTTAAAAAGAAAATAAATAATAAATACTTGTTAATCAAAAAAATTAAATTAAAAATATAAACATGCGAAGCTCGCTCCGCGACACCTTCTTTATCATTGTTTATAACCAGCATCTAAATAACCTTCTGAGTGTAATTCCAATTATTATTTGTTTTTAATATTGAATCTCTTATATCTACTATTAAAAGTGCTAACAATTATTGTTATTTATTAAAATAATAAATAAAAACTGTGCTATGCATGAAAGTATGTATTTTCTCCCTACTGGAAATAAAATATTGTATGTACCTCTGGAGTAAAGTATCATTATTCCCCTCACAATAATCATCTCCCTCGGCTCGGGATTTAGGGACCATGGTTCCTTCGGCTTCGCCACTTGAGGCGAACCAACAAACAAAACCAAACCAATAAATTTTTCGCTCAGGGAATAATCGCTTACTTTACTCTATTTTTCACATTTTCTTATAATTCTATAGAGAAAGTCTGTGATGACGCGTCAATTTGATTTGTACTGATTTACAAGTTTTATCTGTCGAGTTAAATTAAAGTTTGACGATGTTATTTATTATTTACTTCTGGTGACAAACTTGTAGATACTCTCTATCCGAAAATAGTCTCATTTAAATATATAGTCGAAGGATAATGTAATTCTCTGTATAAAATTCTGTTAAAAACCCTAAAATTAACTGTATTTCAGCGTTAGCTGTATTTCCCAGCACAAGAATCGACACAAGATGTTAAAACAAGGTAGTGGGCTTGTTAGACCCTTACAAAAGTTAAAAGGAAATTAAAGTCCAAGATTTATCTCTTCCGTTTTATATCTGGCTTTAAAACAAGGCCGGAGAGGATGCTAGACGCAATTTCCCACAGGTAAAACAAACGTTCGTTTAATTTAAAACACAGAGTCGGTTTTTTAAAGACAATAAAGGCTTACAATGTGTGTGGGTTTTTGTACAAAATGAACGACGTTATTTATAGTATGCGCAATTTTTTTGTTTCTTTGCTATACAAAACGCAAAGTGTACATGGGAGGACAAATTGTATAATTTTTCAAAAAAGCAATAAATAAAATTCAAATCACCGCAATAATTTTTATATTTGAATAATGTTTTCTTTGAGCAGGACTTCGCAGCTTCTATCTTGGTGAGAGCAAGGTGCCTTGTTTTGACATATTGAGGCGAGAAATACAAATATTTAATGTATTCGTATATATTAAATCATCAGTTGGACAATGGATGGAGCCAATGGAGCAATTGTTAAAATATTACTCCTTGAATTTTGGTCAATCGTGTAAAAAATACCAATTAAATTAGTCTGCCAAAAGTGTGGCACGTAGCTTCCTCATATACTACTATTGGAATAATGGTTACATGGAAAATGAAAAAGGATTATTTGGACCTATTTCGATTCCCAGCGGAGTGACATCTATTTTTATTCAAAATTAAATGTGTATAGACGGTTGAATATGAGACAATTTGTGGGTTACTTTAAACACACCATTCAAATTTCTTTTAAGTTGAGTGCATTTCAAAAATTTAGGTAGGTGTTAAAAAATATTTGTACGTATGTGAAAGAGAAAGCCAAAAGTTAAACTAAACATAGGACCGACATAGAGATAATTATGGACCTTCTTCAAAATTGGATGGGTACTTAAAGAAATGAGTGCTTATTTAAAACACGTTTCTACGCATACAAAAGGAAGTGATAAGCGCAGTGACTAGTTCAACATTGCACTAATTATGACATAACAATCAAATTTTATTAAAAGTGGTAGTTTTTAAGATAGGATGGCTTAAAAAAAAGTCGATCGACGGACAAACAGACATCCAAGTGTCAAGTGGTTTAAAGGAGGTTATTCAAGGAATTTTTAAATTCGAAAACATAAAATAATTGACTACCAATAAATGCAGCACATATCTTTCTCGCTTCCCATTTCGTATACTATAATTTTCTAAAATAGTCTAAAAATTAGTACACATTGCTTCCCCAAGTCCTATTTCATATACTTTAATGATTTTATGCATTAACAACCAGTTATTGTCAAATTTACTTAAAATTCCCCCTGTTTTTTAAATCAGTTATAATTGTTTGATGTTTTTTCATGAATTAAAGTATTAATTAAGCAAAATTTAAAGAGCGCAGACAGTTGTAATTAATCTTGGTCTATCTGGGGACTACATTTAACAAATTATCCATATTTTAAAAAAATCAGAGGAGTACTTTTAAAGTTATAGGTGTAAATAAATGTATGATTGTGAGAAGGTTGAAAGTTTTATGGGACCAGCAATAGGCCAATCATCACCTACCATTCAAATTTTATAAACATTGGACGAGTAGTTTTTAAGATACTATGTGGGTTCGTAAAAATTGACAGAGTCAGACCGGCATACAGACATGGAACCAAAAAATTCCCTGACGTCTGAAACGGATTGGGAAATTTTGAAATCGGAGACATAAAATATTTTCGTTCGTCAGAACGATGACATAGCTTCCATTACCTTCGGTTAGCTCGGAAGCAATAATTGAATATTTATGCGCATGTGGAAGAAAAACAAATAGGTTAGGGGTGGTTTATATGGGACCAGCAATAGGCTAATTATGACCTACCATTCAAATGTAAACGTTACCTTCTGTAAGCTTGGAAATAATTCTTCTAAATGATCACAATCTTTCCGTTATCTTCGGTAAACTTAGAAGCAAAAACAGTAACTGGCAATAAATAAATAATTAAATGGCTGAAAACAAGAAAAGAAAAAAAAATAAATACGTAGTATACTCAGACTTAATCTCACGAAAAAAATATAATTCAAATTCTTTCCTACACCTTCACTCTACAAGAACGAAACAAGGGAAAATATAAATAATAAATCATGCGAAGCAGAAAAACAAAACAATAAATCACTTCTTGCTACTATAAATATATATGTATAGTGACGCTTGTTTCCTCTATTCTTTATAATGCGAGAACTAAGTTCAAAAAGTCAGAAAGATATTCGTTTATAAGTGAGTGCAAGCAAGTGAGGAGAAGAGAACTCATTAAAAATCCGTTAACTGTGCACGGAACCTTTAAAAGAGAAAAAATTAGAGAAATTACATTTGCTCTGCGAGTTTAACTTGCTGTTTGGGATCAAAGCTGAAAACATCCCTTCTGGAAATGAAAGGAAAGCGTAATTCTCACAAGCTTTTTGGACCCTTTTGTTTATGTGTTTACCTGAAAATTTACACTTTGCATACATAAATACATACTTAGAAAATGTAAGTGTTTCTGTCTGAATAAATTAATTTTATGTAGCAAAAGAAATACTCTGCTACCAAAAAAATTATTCTGTAAGGAAAGATGAAACAAAACTTAAAAAAATAAAAAACATCGAAAAGAAAGCAAAAGTATAAAAAAAAAACCCACACAATTATAAAGTCAATGTTTTTTTTTATGTGGGATGAACCAGCATTCTCAACGCTATAAAATATAGTTGTGTGGCGAGATTTTTGTTCGCGCTAAAAAAAAAAAAAATTGTATTCTATAATAAAAAAAAAAACCATGGCCCACTCTCACATTTCTCGGGTCTGTATTTACATTGGGTGGAAAACCTCGAAGCCGCGAAATCACTGTCCAAACAACAGTGGTTTTCCTTCTACCACGTTCCCGCGCTTTTACCCTTCCAGAATTGATCAAACAAAAACAGCAACTGGTTGAAACAGAGAGGAAGGTAGAACTGACTCTTTTCGATTTTAATTTTACTTGCATTTTTATTTTAATTTCGAGGCCTAAGATATTAATATCTGGATAAACACGATATTTTAAAAAAAAAAGGAAGAGAAAAAAGAGGGAATAACATGGACTTGAACATTAAGGATCACTAGGCTGAATACTTTTTCCTTAACTTTCAAAAAAGTAATAAAAATTCTTTCAACAGAATACATATTTTAGGGAAAATTTTTATATTACAATAGAGCATGTTTGATAGTTTTACAGCACATTTACCAGTTTTAG
The DNA here is from genome assembly GCA_001010745.2 of Gerris buenoi. Taxonomy (NCBI): domain Eukaryota; kingdom Metazoa; phylum Arthropoda; class Insecta; order Hemiptera; family Gerridae; genus Gerris; species Gerris buenoi. The sequence goes on from KZ651245.1 coordinate 39,176, forward strand.
CGATCTTTAACACTTCATAGTAGTGTCGCTGTTGGTTTTACTAAAAAAAAAATCTATTCGAAATAATTTGTTTGTTGTTTCCTGTAACAATAATGCGAGGAACAAAAAGTATAAGAGATCTCGAGTGACTCTTGCTGTCCAGATAAAGTAAATTGAACATAACTTAGTTTTCGTTGTAAAAGGCAGAAATCCATTTACTCTTAATCATTTTACAACAATAAGGAAACCAACCAAAGCCCTTAAAAAAAATGTTATTCGAAATAAAATTTATTTTTTAAAATTTTAACTTACTGAACACGACTTTAAGTGAAAATCTGTTGAATGTGAGTATTGTTTATTTTGCTCTAATTTTAAGCACTCTTGAGGGTCTGAATAAAAGGCAATATTACAAGGCTGTAGGAAAACAAGGGTGAACTTACGAAAAGACCGAAGGGCTACTAGAATTTTTCTGGACAAGCGGTTTTAGGGTAGGCTCGAAATGGGGTTGAACTGTATGGAACAGAGGAAAAGCCCAAGGGGATAACTGTACAAACAGGGGACGATACCTTTCAAACAAAAAAAAAAAAACTCCCGCGTAAAATTTTCCCTCCAGAACGTATTCCCTTGTCTCTCATTGGTAAAAATCTCCTTGGGAAGACCATACTCTAATTTAAATGACCCTTTCTGTTGTTTTCTATTGCCTTTGCCTTTTACATACACTTCAACTTGAATAAAAAAAAACTTCCCTAACTTTATTTAATACTTCTGAAAACAATACTAAAAAATAATCCAATTTAGGCATACTGGTTGTATAACTCTTACAATTGTGATACGCAAATAATTAGATTTTATTTAATACTAGGTCTTCCGTTGGGGAGATGGAAAGGGGAATATTAATCCTGACAATTCGCACTCAAAAATAACAATTCCCAAGAAATTTCTGTTTTAAACAAATTACAACACGAACATCACCGGAATTTAAGGAAGGCTTGGTACTTTATTGTATGGAATTTTCATTTAAAGCATGTTACGTATGCCGTAGATGGTTCTGTAAATGTTATTTTATTGTTAAGTTATTCCACCGTATACCTCACTCAGTCATGCACAAGAAATTATATTATTAAAACCTAACATATTTATTGTTTGCTAATTAAATAATACTCCATTAATAATAATTATATGCAGAGTGACTATTTTCTTCATTTGAGAATGATGTTATCGATGGTTTATTTAAATTCAAATGTTTTCCCGGATAAAATTCCATCTCTGCGTCAGCTGAGCTTATTATGATTATTATTTTATTATTTATGATGATTATTATTATTATTTTATTATGATGATTATGATTATTATTTAGTGTACAAATGTAACAGGGAGTTATGGCAACACCCAACACCAGCTGTTTTCAACCTGAAAAACAAACCGTCAAACCGGGTCAAGTCTATTTTCCTTAGTAGTTCTCAATACATCAAACTTGACTGTTTCGACTCGTAACATCATTAGAAAACCCCTCCAAGAGTGGCCGTTCTGGAAGTATAGGAACCGTTTTTCATTTCTTTTAAGGTAAATGTTATGAATTACCATTCTTTCTATTTTTTCTCAAGAACCCAGTGCCGGTATTCTATCGTTTATTAGCTTGGTCTCAAATTAGAAATCAGTAACCATTTCTTACATTTTTTAATTATAAGAATCAATGAAAACTAATTCGATTTTGACTTAAAAAGGCATAAAAACAACAAGACTAGTAACAAAAGGATTTTAAAAATAAAATTAATCTAAAAAAACTGGTAACTAGTAGAAAACAAAGCTCTGCCAAGTACATTGGGTCTAGAAACTTGAATTGCTAAGCCATATTATATAATTTCATGGCGAGCTTATGTCCTTCGGATCTACTGAAGGAGAACGTGTCAGAATATTTTATGAATTCCGACGATTCGAACCTAAAAAAAAGGACTAAAAGGGTTTATTACTGCTCATAATGGGAGTTATTAGCAACTCCGTCTCATCCGGAATGTTTAGATTCAGGCAGAGGAAACCTAAAACCTACTTTATAGATGATTGTCTTTGTTCGTGCATCAGCTAGACTTTAGGATATTATGTGCACAAACAAACGTTATTGGTTTATGTTCAAGAGAAGGAACCAAATTTCAATCAGGTTGTGTGGGAGAGAAATCTTCCGTCTTTGAGTCATATTGAATCCCGTCGTGGAAATTCAACAGCCAAACTCGTGGGTTAATTACTTCCGAGGGTGCGAGCAAGGGATACGAGCGAGAGGGATTCACTGAGATCCAAGACTTAGCCTTCAAAATAACTTCCACTTCCAAAACACTTTAAACGACTTCTAGATTTAGCTTAATGTTTGTTCTTAAGTCATTTTGCCCTATCTTTTGTACTATCTTCCCTTTCTCCTTTTACTATCTTTATCTGTGTTGTACTATCTTCTTTCCTTCTTAGAAACTCAGTATAAAGAGGTAAATCAGGGGAAAACAATGTCTACTATATAAATTTTATACTATAATTTATTTGTCGTTATTTTAAAGGAGATTCACTTAAGAATTTTTAATGTAATGTGAAAACTATTATTTGACTAAAGGTCAGTTTACAATATGTGAATTTGTCTTCCATGAGACTAAATCACACTTAAACTTATCTGGTTTTTAGAATTTCGTAGATACCTTAATTGTATATATTAATTGCATTTCAAATAATTAATAATATTTGACGTTTAAAACCCAATTAAAGGATACTATTTAAATTGAAACATAATTTGACAGGGATATATTGGTATTATTCAAATCGCAATATAATTTTTTGGTGTGTTTGTTTGCAATAGGGTTGCTAATATTATCAATCAAAACAGAGCAGTTTACTACGGCAAAGCATATTGTTTTAGTATAATAGAGCATCGGGTGTACAAAGGAAGTTATTTGAATTATAAATTCTTCAGAGACTCTTTAGACAAAGGTAATATAATTCTTATTTAATATATTTTATGAGGTAGCGTTGTGCGGTGGGCTAAGTCATTTGAATCTCGACGGGGAATCGAAGCCTCTCTCCGTCCGCGTTTAAAGCTATTTTCTTATGAACTTGATATTCCTGGGAAAACAGCTTATACCGTTAGATTTTTTATTTTTACATTTTATAATTTTAATTTTACATTTTATAATCTGAATCGTCTGAATTGTTTTTGGGTTATGAGATATGGAGATGAATAATTTTTTTCTCTTGAGTTTTTGGGGGTAGCGGCCCAAAATTTGGAGCTAAGATTCATTTCTCGATTTTTGCCTCGAGTGATGATTTTTCTTTGAACTTGTACGCCAAATTTCGTTAAAATCGGCCCAGTAGTTTAGGCTCCAGGCTTCTGTGCAGACGGAATGCGGATGGGGGACAATAATTGGGATCACTAAAAACCAACTAGATTGATGCTAACACGAAAAATCACATAAATGTTGTATTTTTGTTAAAAAATAAGCGCTAAGTAGTAAAATGAAAACAAAACAAAAAGTATAATAAACTAAATATTAAGTTTAAATCAAATTATAATTATTATTAACAACGGGAGACAGACAGAAGAGAATAAACTCACGCGCCGGGACTCGAACCACGGGCCTCTATATTTCCAGTATAGCACTCTAACTAACTAAGCTACACTGAAGAATAATTTCCTCTGTCTATAAGGATAGCTAGTCCCGAATTAAGCTTTCTTTTTTTTAAATTATAAATATCAAGACAAAGGGATATAATTAAATATATATATTATAGAAGTGTGATATTATTTTCCCCTAAAGTACATTCGACTCCCCATCTCTTTTTCTTAATAAAATTCAGAAAAGAAATATACACTCATCTTTAGTGTTTATTTCATTTATTGTTTATATCTTACGCTATATAATTGATATTTTATTGTCATATTATAGTTGATAGTTTGCCTTTATTATCTCTTATTGTTCCTAATCTTTACCACATTTTTCCAATTGTTACATTCTCCTAACTTATACGTCCCAATATATTGTTACTCTTAAAATTATAGTATTTATTAATAATATTGACCAATTTTATTATTATATTATCCAAACACTACCACCTTACTCTATGTATATTATTGCTACTTTATCGTCCAATTTTATTGTTAATCTTAATCGCATTATACTTCCTCTTAGTTAATTAAGGGTCTTATACCCAATCAAAAGCTTTTTACAAAAAAGGCCCAACTGTATTTTACTGACTTTTTCAGATCGAGGCCAAAACCGTCAAAGTAAATTAGGAGTTAATGGAATTGTCCAAAAATAAAAGAGAACGAAAAAAGGGCAAAACATAAATTAAGTAGTTGCCTTTTTCTTAATTGAAAAAAAGAGAAAGTGAAAGATTTCCTTGTTCTCAAGCAAGTTAGAAACAAGTTTATATCCGTATATTTTACTTTTAAAAATTAAATTACGTAAACTCAAAACCTCCAAAAGCTGCTGTGTTGGAATTAGCATTTGATCTTCTTTAATCATTCACTCACCTATACAATAATATCTCTTAAACAATTTATCTTTTTAAATTATATCCAATTTTATTTTTGAACCATTAAATAACATTAGAGTGTGAGTAAATGACCATTTACTAAGCATTTTAAATTATACATAAACATAAAATTTACAATATAATTACATCAGTTAACAGTTCACCATCTACTTTGCGACTGACCACGACTCGATGCACTCTGACAACACTCAATATCTATCACCATTGCACAAACTCTAAAAGACGACGAAACAGCTGTTCAAAACCTTTTCGCATATCTCCAACAAATTGACGTAGTGACGCAGCTATAAACTCAAATTCAAAATAATAATGTATCTTCTGTTCAACAAGAAGCAACTTGAAGATTGGAAATAATATGATCTAAGTTAAGGGTGTTTATGATCTCAGCTGTCCAACATCCAACAAAACAAATAAATAACAAATTAAATTAAAACACAATACTTTAGAACAAGGCCCCTGTTTGTTTTGCACTAAGTAGAGCTAAGCTGCTTTCATAGGAGAGCGATGACGTTAAACAGCGACCCTAGAGTAGAGTACAGGGCATGAGGTCACAAACGTTGACCGTACCAACTAAACAACGTTAGTTATGTTATAGAGCGTAGACAGCAACAGCGTCAACGGAGAATTCCAAATAGTGGTAACCCCTTTTTTTGTAACCCTCATAGAGGTGAAATAGTGTTTGTGAAGTTTTCCTTGCAGTTTTAAAAACTGTGTACAAGCGATGTAAACCGGCGAAGAGTGCTACATATTGATAGGTTTGCACTGACTCAAGAGACTCTCAATGTCGATTTCAGTTGACATCTATGATCACGATCACCTCATCATCACCGTCTACATGATCAGGATCTATGAAGACGGCCACCATTTTACGAATGCCTCAATGACGTCATCCCCCCCCCCTCTACAAAATGGCCACTAGAGTTAAAAAGGCCGTAATTTTATTTCCGCCACAGTGATGTCACGACCTCTAGATCAGCGGTTCCCAAACTGTGGTACGCGTACCATTGGTGGTACGCGGGATCGGGTCCAGTGGTACGCGCCGCATAAATATTTGCGGTTGTTAGGAGTGTATTCATCCCTTATATACCTCAAAACCAAGTATAGAAACAGACTGTCCTGCGTTGAGGGTGATGCGTTTAAGTTTAAAACTCAGCCCCATCACTCCAAAAAAAAATTGTTTGAGCCAATTATTACAAGCACATTGTGATGTTCTTTGTTCTTTCATGAATGTTTTTTTTTACTAAATTAAATACAATCTTTATTTAGTCCTTATTTAACAATCATGCTCAAACACCTTCTCTCTATCCAGGGGATAGAAGGTAAAAAAATAATGATACAGAATGCAGGTCTGGTACAACTTAAATTAAAAAATGTTTTGCACAAAAAGTGATACCCTACGTTTTTAAACCTTTAAAACTCAACATTTTTCCGGGGGAAGGCACCCGGACCCCATTTCTTCTGTAAAAAAAGAGTCCTGGATATTCCTGTATAAACATCAGTGGTACATGAAAAATTCAAGACACATTAAGTGGTACGCCACCAAAAAAGTTTGGGAACCCCTGCTCTAAAGGTACCAAAATTATATTTTTAAAAAACAAACAATACAAAAGGGCATTAATTTAACTAATAAATACTTAGAAA
>KZ651245.1:50097-71736 GCA_001010745.2 Gerris buenoi
CTGTCCCTGTTGGTGCCCCGTATCCTGAAGATGTGTGAAGAAACGGCTGTCCGAGTTCCTCAGATGCTCACTGACCCTGGTTCGAAAACGACGCCCGGTTTGGCCCACGTAGGATGAAGAGCAAATACCGCATTTTAACAAGTAAACCCCGCTGCGGTCCAAAAGGTCCACCTTGTCCTTAGGGCGAGAAAATATACTTCTAAGGGAACCAGACGATCTTAGCGCGACGGCCATTTCGTGTTTCCTTAGAAGACGTAGCATTTTTTCTGTAAACTCACCTACATAGGGCAAGGTGCACCAGCGTCTAGACTGGGGCACGGATTCCGGTTCACTGCGAATAGTCGCAAGAACTCTTCTGTGTTTCTTTTTACGAATGAGCTTGTCTATGATGTTAGGATCGTAGCCGTTGGAGCACGCTATGTGAGCTATAGTAGCCTTTTCTCTATTGTAAGCTGAAGGCGAAAGAGGGACATTTAATAACCTATCGACTAGTGAGTGGAAAGCAGCCATTTTTTGGGTCCAGGGATGCCGTGATGAAGCGGGTATAACTGTATCCGTTGTTGTAGGTTTTCTAAAAATATCAAATGAAAGTGTGTTATCTTGCCGGGTTATAGATAGATCTAGGTAATTTAGAGTCTGATTAACTTCAACTTCACAGGTGAACTTAATCTTAGGATAACAGTTATTGAGATATGAGAGGAAGTTTTGAAGGTCATCCCTAGAGCCTAACCAGATGCAGAATATATCGTCTACATATCTTTTCCAGGCGTGTATATAATTTATGTACGGATTATTTACGTCATGTACAAACTCCTTACCAAAATAGTGCATAAAGACTTCGGCGCAAGTGGGGGCGATTGGAGAGCCCATAGCTAAACCCTCTGACGCCACATAAAATTTTCCTTCGAACTGAAAGTAGTTCTGGCTCAGTACTAGCTCTAGAAGATTCATATATTCTGTGTTTACGATTTTATCACAGGATTCCTTGTCCAAGACGCGCTTGATAAGTTTCATTGAAGTAACAGGTGAAATGCTAGTAAAAAGGTCTACAACATCAAATGAAACATATATATATATATATATATGTGTGTGTGTGTGTGTGTGTGTGAAATTAATTATGTAATGATAGATTATTTGTTGTACATTCATTCTTTAATGTAAAATTATTTGTTTTCTCAGGTGTCACAATAAAAAATGACAGCTTTCTAAGTGTTGCGCGACAACAATAGTGTGAGATAAAAGTGTGCAAATAAACAATACGTACCCTACAAACTTCTCAAACAATATGAACGAAACAAGTAATCCTCATTTTCCTGAAGATTTATCGCTGTACCATTTTTCGATTTGTTCAGAGCAATTAGAGAATTTCCCGAAAGAGAAATTTCCGCCAGTAACTGAATTGCATATACACATAGGAAGTAGCGAAATCCCTAATATATTTCTCGAAGATTGGACGGATGAGTCGTACTACGATCATCACGGAGTTTACTTAGAAGATGTAGCTGGGACCGGGATACACAGAATCGTAGAAAATCATCCACCCTGCCTAAAAATAAACGGGAAAGCTTACTCGAAAGGGATTAATATTTTTAACTACCCGCAATCGACAGATGATAGTCCAATATGTAACGAACTTATGTTCACCGACTGCTATGTTAGAGAAATTAAACTGAAAGATGTGCTTTTCGAAAACGTCGGTCCCAACGTAATAAGATACGAATGGAAAAGAATACCTAATTACGAGAACCATAATTTTCCGATAAAGTATCCTCCTTCACAAGAACAGAAGTTCTATATCGACTCTCGTCCCGGTGTTCTATTACCGGGTGAAAAGAGGAATTTCGGGATCGGATTTAAATCTAAATTTACCGGAATTTACAAAGAGGATTGGGAATTTATAACCGTCCCTGCAGTCCACACAAATAAAATTCTATTTAAATTTAGAGCTATAGCGACGGAGAAACAAATTATGCAACCTTGGAACAGTTTCCAAAACCATCTGAAAAAGTTACAATCTGAAAATTGCGCTTCTGATATACTCGAATATATTTTACTTAAGGTTTTCGAATCTTTGCCGGAAATAAGAGGACCGGATTTCTTAGATCTCGAAGAAGAAGACGAAGTTTTTCTTTACGTAAATAAAGATCTTTATAGCTACAATGAAAATGTCATAAGTGATCTAAAATATATCCATAAAGCAATGTTTAATGACAGGTGGAATTTAAACGTGACCGAATACGAAGACAAATTATTAAAAGCAGACGAATCTACTCAAGATGATATTTTGTACAGATTTAAAAATAATAAAATACAAATGATAAAATCAGATATCAATTTACTGCCTAGACCAACTTACAAGGTTTACAACGAAATCTTCGAAATAATAGGTGAAACAATGACGGAGATACAATCTTCGATCGAGAAATGGAGGCAGAAGCACGGTTTTAAACCTCTTCCCCCTATTTTACAATCGGATAATTTGCCCTATTACTATTTCCCATTGCCACGATCTGAAATGCCACTTACGTCTGGTAAAGAGGACACGAAATCGTCTAAAAAAGGTGGCGGTAAATCGAAAACAGCCGAGAAAGATAAAGCAGGCAAAGGAGGCAAAGGCGGTAAAGGAAAGAAACGAGATTTCATCCAACTCGTTCCTCAGCAACCTTTGATAATTCTAAAAACCGAATGGTCTCCAGAAAACCAAGACTACGCCAATGATGTTTATATTGCAGTCTACGAGAATTTGTGTAAGGCAATGGAAAAGATTGAACTATGTTTGAATCCACAAAGCATTGTAAGTTCTTCAAGTATTGTTAATACTAGTTAAATATAACTTCTAATATAACATTGCTTAACTAATTAATAACATTACTTAACTTAACTTATTACATTAACTTTCAAATGATTAAATAATAAATCTTTCTTTATGATTATAAATGTATTTGTATACTTTTTATCACTATAATTTATTTAGAGAGTTAATGTATTTTTTTGGGAGTTAAGTAGACGTCAAAATATTACTCTACAGGTTTTTTATGTTTAAAATAAATAGTATATTATGTAAGGGAAAATGGAAAAGAAAGTAAATTGTAAAATTTACAATTTACCCTTATTTAATTTAGCCTTGTAGGCTGTAGAGTGAGTTTTTTCTTTACTTCGGCAATTATATTTATATTGTTTTTAAATGGACAAATTTATTTTTCGATTTAGTCTCGGGGTATAATTTTTCTGGTTTATATCCCAAAATTAGGATGACCTTCTGTGATATTATGGTCCTGGTTTCAACTCCATACAATAATACAGGCATGACACACAAATTTTACAATTTACTTTCTTTTCCATTATCCCTTGGCTTTTAAAATGGGGTCTATATTTATTATTATAATTCTACTAAGTATAGAGATAAAATCCTCAGACTATTATTTTACTAATATAGGGTTTAAAAATGAATATAATAAGAAAAAGTAAAAATAACAGAAATACTTATGACTATTTTGGAATTAAATAAAATATTTAAAAGTTCTCGAACAATATTTGTTATAGAATAAAGGGTTGAAAAGCATTTGAAAAGTAACAACAATGAAAATTTATTTTATCCGAGGTTTACTTTTTTAAAATTACCAAAGGATGATTTTACTCATATAATTCTATTTTTAACTCTATGTTATATAATACCGCAACTCATCTGCGGTTCCTTTAAACATAGGAATAAAGAATTTTTGGCGGGAAAGAGAGATGAGTTCCCGCGTTTTGAATATCTTTTAAACTAAAATCGTTTGAAAATGAGGATAGGAAGGGGGGGGCGTTATATTTGTATAAAAACACATTACAAATACAGACAACTCCCGACGAGGATAATATATTGTTTTTTTAAGATTTTCTTCTCTTGGTGTTGTAATGTTTAAGGTCTACACTCCCTCCCCCCCCTCTTCAATATCAGAATTATTTTTGGCTTTAGTGAGAGAGAGAGAGAGAGAGAGATATTTTCCGCTGAAAATCCTTATAGAAGAGATTAGAGAGGGGGATATTTCGAAAAGCTGTGGTTAAGCATTAAGATAAAAATTTCAGACAATGGTGTGCAACAATAGACCACCGTGGTTTTTTTTAATAATAATATTAAACCTTCTGTTGAATATTTTAATGCTTAAAACAAAAAAATATTAAGGAGGAAAAATATCACGGAATAAAAATAAATATTGATAAAAAACAATGAAATTATATTATAAATTGTATTTGGCAAATTAATACAACTTCATCGTTCATAAGTTGTCTTATGAAGACAACTTTCAGAATTAATTGGAAAATATATGAAACACTTGATATGGAAAGAATAATAATCGAAGAAGAATAGTAATCGTTATTTTTCATGTCGTGATTAAGATCTCCGATCTGATTTTTCAAATTTTTTTGGAGCTCCAACTTGAAAAAGACACCTCTCACAAATTATTTTTACCTTTTCTCAACTATGGTAGGAAAAGTTATGTTTTTGTCTAAAAATTGTTTTTCGAGATTTCAACTAAATTATCAGTTTTTGGATGTTTTGTGTGGTTTTAAGCATGACATCTGAACGTGTGTATGTGTGCAAGTACACCTACACCTTTTTTAGATTGTCACTCCCCTGTTGTTGTTTTAAATAATTGATGTAGATGACTTTGATAACATAACACATAAAATAAAGGCAGCTTTGTTTAATATTCTATGGGACAAAGAAATGTCCAAATTACGTTTTTAAAGGTGAGTAACATTCTAAAGAAGAACATTCCGCACACCTTCTTTAGATTATTACTCCCCTATATTTTTATATAAGGTTAATAACAATCTAAAGAAGTGCCAGTGAGGTAATTCTTTTACAAACAATTTTTTCCACCTTCAAATTTTAAATTATGTCAAAACTATTTGATTTTTTTTTACACGAATGAAACTAATAGTATAGTAAATAGTCAACCAGTTAAGTTAGTCAGACCAATCACAAATTTTCATTTCATTAAACATTTCCAGTTAATGAATGCCTGCCTCCAGAATCTAGTAAGAAAACTTTTCAAATTGAAATGTTTGTTTATCGACCCCTCGCACGCTAGAGATTAGACTTAATTACATAATCTCTCGTTAAAAGCTGTAATTTTTGTTACTTTGTAATTACAAAGTTCCTTCGTACCATAAAAAAAAAAAAAAAAAAAAAAAAAAAAAAACAATTATCTGATAATACTGGTTAAACGCTTAATATTTTTAATAGAAGTTTATTTTGGACTAGATAAGAATAAATTGTACGAAGAAAACTTAACGCCTTGTGTAATTAAGCAAGAAATAAATTTAAGTTGAAAATTACCTTAACGCTGTACTATTTCTTCTCTTTTAACTTCCCTACTTTATAGAAGGGAGAGCAGACTTGTAAAAAATTTGAAATAAGTTTTTCTACCAATTAACGCGTTTAAGAAATTTCTAGATATAAGTTTTAGATTCTATTTGACGAGTTTCAGAATTCAACGTATGATTTTCTTACATAATGAGCTTTCCATTTGAGCAACCTAGATCCGATCCTTTACACCATTTTCACTTCTGATATCCTAGCACCACTTTAGCTTCCTTTACAGATGATAAATGTATTTTATCATCTAATATAGCACCTTTAAGAGCATCTGAAAAAGTTCAGGAACACCTCTTACTTCTTCAAACTTGGCTCAAGAAGTGGAGAATCAAAATTAATGAAAACAAAAGTGTCCATGTGATGTTTAGTTCGAAGCATGGCAAATGTTAACCAGTAACCCTAAACCAAATTCCTATAATTTACTCTAGTTCCAACCGCTACCTTGGTTTACACCTGGATCGGCGTTTGACCTGGGCACTGGGCACTCCACACATAACTTAAACGACAAGACTACAAACGACGTGACGCTACAAACTTTTACACCGATTTCTACACCACATACATCTAAGCTCAGCACATAACAAATTACTCATTTAGAAACCATAATTAAGCCCATATGGTCATACGGTATTGAACTCTGGGGTCCAAGCGTTCCAACTCCTATCGTGTCCAGTCCCAACAGTCAAAAATCCTAAGAAGAATAGTCCACGCTCCTTTCTATGTTTTTAACTTCGCCCTTCACAGTGACGTTAAAGTTCCCTTCGTCCATGCCCTAGTCATATCCCGATACAAATCCTTCCATGACTCCGTATCTCGTATCCCAAAACTCCAATTAACTTTTAATTCACAACCTATCATTACCATTCATTCCCGGAAATCCTCCTCGACATCTAATGAGGCAGTGGTAACTTCTAAATATACTCGTATGTAATAATTCAAGCTAGTATCTATGCGTAATGTTAATGGACAGTTCCTAACTTCAAGTCAATTAAGTTGTTATAAAAACTTACATCAATATTGCTTATAACATGAAAAATTATTTAGTTGCAATTTTCCAATAAAAAATAAAAACAAACATTTGAATGAATAAAGAAAATTAGTCTCTCCACGTTGACTGGCTAATTAGTTTATTGAGGATACATAGCAGCTTATTGTTTCGTTCTGTTCTTCTCCCACAGAGAAATTAGCTAAGTATTTAAACAAGTCGTTTCATTCAATAACAGATTTTAAGGCATAATGTTGCGTAAACTAGATAGTGTTAAGAACACAGTTGAGTTCGTGAAAGCTTTAGATTCTGTTCGGATACCGCAGCAAGCTATATTAGTGTCGTTCGACGTTAAAGATCTTTACACAAGCGTCCCGAAGGACAGAAATTTAGCTATCTTGAACTGCCTCCTAAGCAAGCATTGTCAAAATAAAATCTTAGTTCAAGAATTTACTCACTTGTTGGATATTTGCCTATCACAAAATTATTTCTGTTATAACAACAAGGTGGTTGAACTGCAGTGTACGGTGCCCCTACTGATAACATGTAATCTCAGTATCGACCTCTTTCGAGACTTCATATATCGATATATCTTGTCCATTAATACGTTTGGCTGCCTCTAGTTGCGCTGATGCTTGTACTCTTGTCATTTTGAACTTTGAACTGATTGGATGCCGCTAGTTGCGCTGATGCTTGTGCTCTTGTCATTTTGAACTTATTTTAAATTAAACTCGCGTAATATTCCACCAGTACCAGTTGCGCTCCAGTACTCAGCCTGCCTTGTCTTAGTCACTCGTGCGATCTCCAGTCTTCTAACAAGTTCTTCTCTTTTACGTTCTGTCCCTTAAAGTTCATTTAGTGTCGCCGCTGTCGCTGATTTGCCGGGTTTGACTTTTTAATCGGTATGGAAGTGATCAATTTAGATTTTTTGTATGGTTTGCGTCATTCGAGTGCTGAGCGTGTGATCGAGTTTTGTATGGATGTTGGTTTGCTTTCTCGCGACTATATGACGTGTATATATCGATATATGACGTCACCATAACTATCGATACTACCGACTTTCGATATCTACCGACTTTAGATAGGGGCACCGTACACTGCAGTTCTACCCAACAAGGTTTATGCTGCAACAGAAGGACTGGCGATGGGTGCTCCACTCTCTGCTTTAGGAGCCAACGCGTTTCTTCATTATTTCTACAAGGAGTTCGTGGATAGTCCGCATAACCCGTTTCATCAATATGCTAATAAATGGGTTAGATATGTCGACGATGTGTTCTGTATTTGGACGGGATCGACAGTGCAGCTTCATAGTTTCCTCGCTTATTTGAATAACTGTTTCCACACTATACAGTTTACTATCGAAGTTGAAGTAAATGGTCGTCTAAACTACCTTGACCTCACAGTTATTAGAACAGCTAACACGTTAAAGTATGAAATTTATCGTAAGCCGACCACAACCGACGCCATTATTCATGCGGACTCAAACCACCCTTGGGCACACAAGTTAGCTGCTTTTAATAGTATGGTGCATCGTCTCCTATCCCTGCCCTTGGACGCCTTAGCTTTTGAGAAAGAAGTTAATACCATCAAAATAATAGCCAGCAATAACGGGTAGAGCGAAGTATTAGTAGATAGGTTGATTGCTAAAAAAGAACGGAAGTATTACTGGAAACGATGGGCGCAGCTGCGGACCGTCAACCGATAGAGGGAGTGTGGTGTTCGATTCCTTATCTCGGTTCTATCTCAGAACAACTAGCTCACATCTTAGGTCGGTACAATTTCCGTGTAGGATTCAGCACAAGTAAGACTCTGAGAGCTCAACTGTGTCACGTAAAAGATTCTGTTTGTAGTGAGAATAAGAGCGGTGAATACGTCATAGCATGCGGTGACTGCGATGCTGAATATATTGGACAGACGGGCCGTAACTTTAAAACTAGAGCGAAGGAGCACTTACAACTCACTAGCAGTAGGTTTAATCAGCACCTTCATGAATATGGCCATATGAACGCTCAGCACAAGATAGGCTTTCTCCACTTTGCTCCGAAAGGTCGTAAACTAGATTCGCTAGAGAATCTAGATATTTCTAGATTCTCTAGCGAATCTAGTTTACGACCTTTCGGAGCAAAGTGGAGAAAGCCTATCTTGTGCTGAGCGTTCATATGGCCATATTCATGAAGGTGCTGATTAAACCTACTGCTAGTGAGTTGTAAGTGCTCCTTCGCTCTAGTTTTAAAGTTACGGCCCGTCTGTCCAATATATTCAGCATCGCAGTCACCGCATGCTATGACGTATTCACCGCTCTTATTCTCACTACAAANAGTGGGGGAGAAAAATATTAATGAGAGGGGGGATGGATCTTCGCTGATAAGGGCTGTGGCTGCAATGCCAGTCCGTATCAGTCTAACCTTGATCTCCGACATGAAGTAGACTGGACTCATTTTTATCTTAAACTACTTTTACTTATTTTAACTACTTTTTGTATAGCTCTACTTCGTCCACTTACCGGTATGCTATTATTATATTGTATTTGGTTGTTTTTATTCATTTATTTATTTAACTTTTGTTCTGTAACTTTTTTTTTTTTTTCTAATAACTTGTTGTTGGTTTTATATTTATTATTTTATTAGTTTTATTTTTTAGTTGACTTTTAATGTGTGCCTTATTTTATTAGTGACAGTTGCTATATAATTATGTATTTCGCTCTAATTAGTATGTTCATTTCAGTACTTAGTCTAACTTTTGTTTGTTCTTAGGCACAGATGATGGCCTTAGAAAGGCTGAAAGCTGCTATGTATCCTCAATAAACTAATTAGCCAGTTAACGTGGAGAGACTAATTTTCTTTATTCATTAAGATTAACTCCATAGACGCTCCCATACCTACAAATATTTGAACTTTATTGATTGTTTAACATTTCATTGAAATAGGTTTCAGTTAATTTAGGCTACTCGTGTCTAAAAACATTTAAAAAAAAAAAAAAACAATTTTTCTTGACCCTGGAGGGCCTTAAAAAAGAATAAATCAATCAACATTTCAAAAATACATTTTTGTTTTCCCAATAATATTCTTCTTATATATTCTAAATGCATATATGATCTTAGAAAGTTAAAAATAAATAAATAATAGATATAACTTTTTAGTTTCGTCTACCCATTTCAAAAATATCATTTTTCTTATTTTTTTCCATTCCACACGCCTGCATAAACAGAGACTCCTGTTTTGGAAAAAGAATCCCCCAAACAAAGTTGAGAATAGAGAGAGAGGATGTAACTTTTGTCAGCCTGGGAAAATATCAGACACGTTTGCAGATGTGTCAGGTGTTAACATTCCCTCGACAAAACTATTTTTCCTTTATATAGTTTTTTTTTTTTTTTTGCTCGGACAAAAACTCTAGAGGTAGAGAGGGTAACTTTTTAAACTCTAGTGTAGACTAGGGAGAACTCTAAAAAAAAATAAAGTGCTTCAAAAAAAAGCTAACTCCTCCCCTTGTCCGATAAAAAACACGGGAACTTTTTTATTCCTACACCTAGCTTTCCTTCTGGTACGGTCGGACGATTCTCTCCTTACCGTAGGAAAGGAATACATGAATTTTTATTCGACGTTCCGGGAGTGTAGGAGGAACCTTTGCGGCTTTTAAGCTTTTACCGAGCATAAGTCGAGTTCACTTTGGGGTAAAATGCTCTTGAGATGAAGCTGCCTGTGCCCCATTAAAGTGTTTGCCAACATTAACATACGGCTGACTCTAATCCTAAACACCTTTTAGCACGAGGCTCAACTAGGTCGGCATGTAAGGAGCCCAACTTGCTAACCCTTCACTCTTCATTTTACAAGAAAATTCTCAGAGTCGTATCCTTCGAGCGGGGAAAATTCTATTTTGGGTTTTTCAGGATGGATACTTGTGAAACTCCTTAGCTCGAGAGATTACGAGTACCCCCTCCAAACTGGCAACTACCTGATTTTTTACGCTCTAGTTATTGGAAAAAAGAGAATAAAAATGAGGAAATCAGTAAAAAGGTTTCACTTATGACGTTATTATACTAATTAAAGATTTGAAAGGCGTGCAAAATATGATGAGTTCTGAGTTCTCCCGCCCACACGTTCTTGTTATGAAATAATAATAATACGACTTCTAACTATTCAATTTATCTAAAGTTTTTTTTTTTACTTTTTTTATATTTTCTTTTTAATACATCTTTAGATTGTCGTTAGTGGTTTACTAAATAAAACTATTTGGACAAAGGGACGATTTTTTAAAATGTTTAATGACTCAGCAAACTGAGTTCTAGACGGCGGAAAATGTTGATTTTTCTGTCGGCACACTACAAGTAAGGACACTACAAATTTCTACTCTCTAGTTTAAATACCCTAGGCGCTACGACGATAACACATACATTTACACATACGAACATACAGACGTCATGCTGAAAACCACTGAGGAGGTCTTAAAAACACCCAAAACGGATAATTTAGTTGAAATCTCGAAAACAACATTTTGGGTGAAAACAATACTTTTCCTACAATAGGTGCATTTATACCGTACCATTTTCACCCACTGTAGAACCGATTCATTTAAGTCTTCATACTTAAGACCCTCTAGATCTTTTTTTTTAAAAATATCCACTATTTTCATATAGTAGGTTAAAATATTGAATTCCAGTTATTCAAAATTGTAGGTAAAAATTGTAAAAGGGTACCCAAAAGAGTATACAATTTTCTAAAATCGTACAACATGAAAACGGAACGATTTACGAGAATTCAGGAAAACAGTAGTCTTAATAATTATTTATTTTAGATAAATAAACATTTTAACCCCCTCCCCCTTAACATTTATAAAAAAAAAAAAAGTAGTTTAATTAGTCTAATTCTAATAAATAAGAGATCGACATGACTGCCTTCAAAGATGTAGTATTTAAACAATGTAAAAGCTTTTTTATGGCACGTCATATTTATTATGTAAAAATTATTTTTTCTGGTCTTATATTACTTTGCTTTGTAAGTTTCATCGCACGTTTCCGTTACCCCAATTTTTAACATCTTCCCGTCTTTCAATCTTATTATATTCAAAACTTTTATACTAATATTTGTTAACAAACGCAGATATCTACATAAGGTCATAAGTAAGAATCTTTCTTCATCTTATATATTAATAATACGTATATACACCAATTCTAATAATAATTAATTTTAATTTTTTTTCTTTGTTTTTTCGAATTATCTCTCCCTTCCACAGTTATCCTAAATAATTGAGAGAGAATATAAAATAATATTTCGGGATGCAGAGAGAATATATTTAGGCTTTTTAGAGCAGATAATTCCAAACTACTAATAAGGTTCATACCTATTAGCTGGAAAGCAAATACTATGTATAGGAGGATGAATTATTGATTCCCGTATACATTCGAAGCCTATATATTTATTCACAAAAGACATTACTAGCTAATTACCCAGTTAATATATGAAACATACCTCTTGAAAATGTAATTTAACAATCGTATATCTCATCATTTGAACCAATATTAGAGCTGGAAATAATAAAGGGGTTTGACATTGGAATTCAGAGTTATTCCAGGTTAACATTATATTATACATAAATAATTACGCCCTTACACTGCAAGCACTAAATTCATTATCAGATAAATATAAGTATAGAACTACAATTGTTTAGAAGGGCAAAAGTTATATTATTATTATACACATGTTTAAGCATATCATTTATGTTAGGCATAGCAATGCAACAAGGATTTATCTGAGCATGGATATGCTAAAGGGCTCTTCAAAAATGCGACACTCTTTAATATAGTAACAGGAAATTATAGTACTTTATTTCGCCAATAAGAGCGCTGAAGTAAATTATTTAAATATAGTACTAGGAAGTTAGGACCTAACAGGTAACGGGAAGTAACTCGGTTTTCTCTTTTTTATTACTATATTTCTGAAGTATTTTTTTTAAATATAGTACTATAAAGTTAGTTAGCTAACAGGGGGTACCTCGGTTTCCACTTTTTGGCTTTTTCTTTGGTAAAACAAAAAAAAAAAATGTAACCCTTATAGTTTTGTTTCTGTGTGTAGAGATGAAAAAATATACCAATAAAAAAGTCAAAAAGAGTCAATATTTGCTTTATAAGTTTTAGAGACCTTTAACTCTTCTTAGTCACCGCTATGAAGAGTTAAAGGAGTTGGTTTTACTAGAAAAAATTAGTTATACAAGTTGTTTGTCTTGGGAAACAATAAAAATATAAAATGTTTTATGTTTGTCTCATTGAATAGATGAAGTTAGAATTGTTTCCCGTCCTAAAATTTCAATTTTACATATGGAGCTTTTACTTTTACGCGAGCGTTCTTGCACACATTAGTGGATAACGTCGTCCAATGAACTCGCTCTGGACATTGGTAAAATGAACATGTAAACAAAATTTTAAATTAACTCATAAACTTTTACTCAAGCTATCGTCATCGGTCGATTTCGTGACGATCGGTTTTTTGATGTTCGATTACTTTACCGGTTTTTTTTTTTTTTTTTTTTTTTTGGAATCACTCTCGGGCTCCAAGGAACTTCGTTCCAAAAAAAAATGTACTAACTATTAACAACACCAATAACTTGAAGTAGGGCTCGATACAGGGTATACTAGAAGGAGATATAGTTATCTATAATATTTATGATGTACAAAAGCGTGGGAGGGGACTCAAGCCGCTTGAAGTGATTGATGAATTAAGGAAGGCGCTAGGCAACAAGTTGGACTAAAGCAGCTATAGATAGAATATCCTATACTTAGGACCTATACTTAACAGCACTTTGTTATTTTATATGCATGTTAAAACAGTTTTTTCCTTATCTTTTATGCTTGCCAGATATTTTATGCTTCTTTACCAACATTGGAACCGACATGATGGTCTGTTCTTATCAAATAGCAAGTATTTCTTATTGCAAAGAAAACCAGAGCCCGAAAAGAAGAAAGGTCTAGGACCACGTTTTAAAAAGTAAACAGAGATGTTTTTTTTTTACTTTTAAAGCATTATTCCCTTTATAAAAAGTTTATTTTATTTTTACCCCCAGACTTTTTTCTGATAATCGAAACAGCTAGAAAGAAGATGATAAATGAATTTAAAATCAACTGCATAGATAAGGAAAATATAAATTTTTAAAATGGTATTTGTTTTTGTTTTACATTAAAGCATCTAATCGACAAGCATCCATAAGTTTAAACATTTCTATACTAACGATAAAAAAATTAACGCACTCGTTATCTTTAATTATTTTATTGCCGTGAGACTTATAATAAGCTCAAACATCACGCTTTACAAATACTTTCATCAGTTTTACTAAAATATGTGTGGGACTCTCACCTATTTTAAGTGAAATGTAAGTTCCAGAAAAAGTTGATTTTAAGCATTGCTCTCTTTGCATTTGTTGACGATTTTATTATTTCAGGATTAAGAAATGGTTATGTGTATTTTAATTGAAAAATTAAATATTTTCATAACATTTTAGCGAACAATGAAGAAAAAACATGACAACAAGATTTATATATTATATATAATATTACGCTTACATACTAATTCTGTGTATTGAAAAATCATCTACCTCCGCGGTACGATAGTTAGCACTTAAGTCTGCTGAATCAAAGCTCAGTGGATCGAGGCTCGCCTAAATGAAATATTTTTTACAAGTAAATCAACTGCCGACTTAGGCCGACAATTGATCCACTGCTAACTTAAGCCGGTAGTTGATTTACCTATAAAACATAGGCGGCCGAAGGCATGGGCTTGGGGGGGGCTAAGCCCCTCCAAAAATTTTGAGAGTTCAAAATTTTTTATCAGCTTATAAAAACCACAAGAATTGTAAAAGGAAAGGCTAGATATTTATAAACATAATATGAGCCATACGTTTGTTGTATCACTGATCGTTAAACGTTTCATTAGTTTAATAATTGTATTTTATCTCCAGTAGGAAGAAAAAGTTATGATTTTGGATTAGTTTAGAGGGACTAAAGCAGGTCTTTTCTTCCCTGAATCAAAAAGTTGGGAGAAAAAGTAAAAAGTAGGGCGAAAAAGTAAAGATCGCAACTTAATTATTTTATAAATAGTAGAAAATGAATGGTTAATGTAATGAAGTTGTTGAAATCAGGTTGGTGTCACTGCTTTTACGATCATGTTTATGTTTGTTTATAACCTGCATCTAAATAACCTTCTATTTGAGTTTGTCAAATTGAAGGTCAAATTTATTTATTTTTAATATTGAATCTCTTATATCTGCTATTAAAAGTCCTAATAATTATTGTTATTTATTAAAATAATAAATAAAAACTGTGCAATCGACGAAAATGTGAATTTACTATCTACTGAAGATAAAATATTGTACGTACCTCGTGAGTAAAGTGCCATTATTCCCTTCGCGATAATTATCTCCCTCGGCTTGAAAAACTCTGATTCCCTCGGCTTCGCCACGGGATTTAGGGACCGTGGTTCCTTCTTGTATTTTTCCTGAGACCATATCCAGTGAAGAAGTTGTCAGAATATTTTCAATGTGACGCCAAGAAAACCGCATTTGGTTTAGATTTTTGTGTTAGTTCAAACTACATCTTGTATTAGTAAAGTTAAAAAATATATTTATTAGTTTGCTCAAATTGTTATTTTTCAAAAGCTAATCAATAGAAATCAAAAAGTAAATAATTATTTTATTTTTATTTCTTTTTTAAAAAAATTTTTAGAAAGACTTTTTTCTCCTGCGGAAACGCCATTTTCGGTGGCAAAATGGCACAACAATAATCATTTGGTTAATGGCTTGTTGTCCTGAATAAATAATCTGAGGCAGTTAATAGTAGTAGTAGTAGCAATCTAGTACTTCCTACTAGAACGGGTAGGACGAACCACTTGTTCGAACTTTGCAACTAGGCCATCACTCAGGCCCTTTTTACGCCCCGAGGTGGAGAGTTCCAGTTACTTCACACATCATACATTTATGCATAGTACCGCCGAAGCGAGTATGGTGTGGTCATTAGTAAGCTATATAAGCGAGCGTCAAAGCGTGGGGGAAGAGTCCTCCTATAGAGTGTCCCTCGCCCTGCTCCGTCCTCGAACCATAGATACACCAATTACATCATCATGACACGGATCGGACCCACATCAAAGAGTGGGGGAAGAGTCCCCATAAAGGGTGTCCCTCGCCCTGCACCGTCCGCGATTCATTGATGCAATTCAGAGTATCATGGCAGGGGATCGAACCCACGACCTCGAGTTGCCTTGACTCAGTGATAGCTGCGCGGTGTTTTTAGCACCTCGGCCATCCTGGCTCCCGAGGCAGTTAATAACTTCTGCTGTTATTAAGCACTTAATTACAGTTAGTAAAACTTTAAAATATTTTTTTTTTAACTTGTGACTAAATCTGATTCCTCCATTTGCTTGTATTGTATTTTCCATTGTTGTATTGTATTCCATTGTTTTTATCTAAAGTTTATGTATGTAACCTAAAATTTTAAAATGGTGGCTTTGGCTTTTTTTTCGGGGGACCTTTTTTAATAAAAAAAAGTCCAAAGCAATAAAACCTCATGAGTGGATCCAAGGTGCAAACCCGGTTTAATAGTCCATCCTATAGTTATAGTACTCTATCCTCTTTGCAAGCTAACAGACTCACAGAGAGTGAGCACCTTGTTGAGTGGAAGTAACCTTAGTTCTTCAATGGGTAGGATGGCTGAGCCAAAGATTCTCCACCTCAGGCGTGTTAATGCAGGACTGCAGCTAAAAAGATGAGAAGGGGTTTCAGCCTCTTCCTCGCACAGCCTGCTCACTTGGCTTTCTGTCAGGCCAAGCAGATGTAGTTGTCGATTTAGCCTACAGTGTCCAGTAAGCAATCCTGTCAAAAAATGACAGGATTGTTTTTTGAGCGAGAGCAGCGATCTGGTAAGATGCTGAGATGGTTCCCGGATCATCATTTTAGATTTTCGCATACCTGAAGTACTGTTCCATACTCTTTTCATATTTAGCCTCATGAATGTCCTTATGGAATGTTTTACTCCACGACGTGGCTCGCCAACTGGTTCTGGTGTAATTGGAAGCCATTTTAGCTAACTGGTCAGCAATCTCATTCCCCTCAATGCTACAATGTCCAGGAACCCATATCAGTTGTACCTTGTTAAGTTGACCAAGAGTGTTAAGATAGCTTTTGCACTCAGCAACCAGCTAAGATGTATACCTTGTTGCAACCAGTGCTCTGGTCGCTGTCTGGCTGTCAGACTAGATTTTGATTTTTCTATTAAAGATTTTTTATTCAAGATAATACCGGTGCATGTTTGCCTAAGCTCACACTAAGCTCATATTGGGGTTCTGTACAGAAAAACCCAGCCCCTGATAATTCTTCGATTTGGGACCCGTCGATGGACAACATGTGTGTTGCTGGTGGCATTTGAGGATCATCTCCAGGTTCCCAGTCTTGTCTTGAAGGAAGCAGATACTCCCTGCTAATGTCAAAATCCCCCTGTGGTATTATAGAATTCTGTAGCATAACTACTTCCGGGCAGATTTCTGTGATAGAATTCCATATTACTCTGTGCCCTATACTCTATACTGTCATATCCCATCCATAAACCAGCACAGTGCAGGCTATATGAAGCTAGCATAGCTTCGTACTTCAGGTATATCTCCAAAGGTGGTAAGCATAGCATACATAGCCTCAAGTGCCAGGGTTGGTGTAGTTTTTATTGCTCCTAGTATACCAGCACCAGCCGTTCTTTAAAGGTGCTGAAGTGATTTCTTTGCGGTTCCTATGGATATCCTTGGCCACCAGACGACACATGCATAGGAAAGAATTGGCCTCACCATGGCAGTAAAGATCCAGTGAAGTACTTTAGGTTGTAATCCCCAGGTGGGACCAATGGTCTTCCGGTATACTCAAATGCCGCCATTGTCTTATTCAGTTTTGCTTTAAGATGAAATTTCCACGTCAGTTTTGTATCGAAAATTACTTCTAGATATTTCACTGAGTCTGCAAGGTTAAGCTTCTTACCACTTAGCTTCAGTTCTGTACATCCATCCAATTTTCTTTTTCTTGTAAATAGTGTTACCACTGTTTTTTCGGGATTAACTACGAGGCCGTGATTATAACACCATCTTTCAACAGAGCGAAGAGCTCTTTTTGCCAGCTCATATTGTGGTAGTGAACTTGCCCTGAACCAGAACTGCTACATCATCTGCATAAGCTTAAATGCAAATCCCATCTTTCAGAATAAGCTGTATGAGACTATCCACCTCAAGACACCTAAGTAATGGTGAAAGAACTCCACCTTGTGGACAGCCTCTCCTTATAGCCACTTTTATACTGTGTCCATTTCTCTCAACTTTGGCTAGTGTAAGAGACAGCATTTATTTTATCCATGCCACTATAACTGGGTGAACACTATGGTCAGAAGCAGCTTGGCTTAATGGTATGGTCATGTTGCCCCTAATCCATCTATCCACCAGCCTTTCAAAGTTCTTTAATAAGAACAAAGTAAGACTGATGGGTCTGTAAGATTTAGGAAGAGTAAAATCAGGTTTGCACTGTTTTGGTATAAAAACATTCCGTACCTTTAGGAGCTAGGGATAGTTCCTTGAGAAGGTTCGGTAGATCTTAACTAAATCGTCATAATCAGATCCAGGCCTTGTTGGAGCATTATTGTCATAATCTTATCATAGCCAGGAGATTTAAATGCGGCAAAGCATTTCACTGAAAATTCTACCTTATTGTTTGTAATGATAATATCTACCAAGGCTTGAGCTCCTTCTATAGGTAGGGCCAACTTACTTGTAGCTTTGGATTACTAGGTAATATTTTTAGTAATGAAATCCATGTCCATTCTTCTTCTCGGAGAACAAAACAGTTAAAATGAACAGGTATTTTTAGATAACAAAATACCTTAATAACGTAATTTTTGGTGTTAAATTTTTAAAAATTTTCCGGGGAAGGACCCCCGGACTCCCCGTCTCCNCCTTTTTTTTACTATATTTCAATTTCAATAATCTATTGTACTTAATAATTTATCCACTGTCCACTACACTATTTCGTTCGTCACACTGTTTGATTTATATTGATATTTGATTGGTCAAACAGTGTGACGAAAGAAATAGTGTAGTGGACAGTGGATAAATTATTAAGTACAATAGATTATTGAAATTGAAATATAGTAAAAAAAGGTAAATAAGAAAAAATTCGTACACAGTATCTCCAAGTGAATAAATATTATCGATTTTCAGATGTTTTAGGAAAGTTTGACGAGAATCAGACGATTCGTTAATATAATGTTTTATCAATTTGACAAAAAATTTATGTAGGGTAATCTTCTAGTCAGTCAGCTTGAGAATGACCCAAGGAGGTGTCGAAATATCGCAAATGGGAGTGTTTTAATTTTTCCTTTAGACCAAAAATCAACTAATTAAATCAATACAAGGAAACAACTACTCTACTCACTACAAAAAAATCTTTCACTAACGAGTCTCGAATTACAAACTTCATTACAGAGAGCGCCTAAATATCTCATGTTAGTAGAGTCCATGGACTCATGTTAGTAAGTCCGTTCAACTGACAAACTGACTTGGTTTTCAAGCTGATCACAAAGTAAAATAACATCTGAAGACGGCTTCACACACACGATGACAATACCCGAAGTGAGGATGGTTCACCAGCTCTTAGGCGACGGTATTTTAAACCTGAGTCAAAGGAGTCTATTCAGGATGTCCCCGTCTTTACTGCAGTACCTTTAACATTCTCACCAGTTAAACTTTTGAGGACGCTGGCGCTGGACTAATGGATATCGGCCATTTTACACATCCACATCATATGATCAGCAGTGTAAAACATGTCTTAAATCCCTGGGATTCGAACATCACAAGACATGTCTGTAAATTACCTTGTTTTGAGGTGAGAGTTTGCGAGAACACTAACTACATAACTACATCGATTCTCTTAAAAAGGCGGTTTTAGAAGGTGGACCATTTGAGATTTATCACGTCACCATTTTGGCTTTGAAAAGTTTTATATTTAAAAAGTATTGTTTGGAAGATTTTTGGCAATGTTTGAGATCAACGCCCCAACCCATTTCGGGGTTTAGGTAGGTCAAGAGATCTATTATCTGGTGTAATATGATTATTTATTAGCATGAAATTAAAAAAAAAAACCCTAGTTTTCTTCTGTGATATCGATAGTATTTTTTTTGAAGCTACTTAATATCTCGATAGCGGTTGGATTTACGGGTGTTTGAATTAACGAGGTTCTACTTTACCTCTAAATTTTTTAACAAATGCAACAATAGACTAATAGACATTTTGGTTTAGTTTCCTTTTGGTAAAGCTGTTACATAAATTAAATATGAATCGTAAAGTTCAATAATATATCTTTTAAGGTTAAATTTTAATCAAGTAAATAAGTTAATGTATGTAGCTAAACAGTGCATTTAACAGTAACTTTTTAATTAAACGTTTGTTAATGTTGATTAAATTTAATTATTAGTAATTTCTACTACAAGCTAAGAGCTCTAGGGTTTTTTTCGTCTCCCTGATGGGTAAGGGTAGTAGAATTGAACAAATGAAGCGTTATTAAAATTGCACTAGAATTCACCCTCCCGACGGTAGTTTGTTTGGAATAAGAGGGGGGAGGGGGGGGTCGTCTGGAACGTAATCAAAATTCCTGACGTGTAGAAAGCAAACCCATTTCACCCCATATGCAAAAACAACTGAATAATAGACAACAGAAGCAAACATTTTAGATATTCTCTCCGGTCCAATATCGAGAGCGAGTCAGCACTAGAATGAGGGCTTTTATATTTTAGGCTTTTTTCCCCGGAACAGATAAATATATAGATATATACCTATATGCAACTGACCTGAGTTAAAAAAAATTAAAACGTCATCTGGTATTCTACTATAAAAGGTTTTTTCCGAAGCAAATAAAGAAAAATATATGTATAAAAGAAAGGGTTTATAAAGCGTCACTCCGCTCAACAAATCATATAGGAGGGTTCATTTTTTTATCTCCTCGTATATCTCTCTGGAAGTAATCCGTACATTATTAAATGTACAATCGAATCATCTCTTTTCAAAAACAAAAGTGTCAAAAAGAGTATAAAACTCAATGCAGGTTAGAAAAATTTCGTATCTCCCTTTTTAGTCTCTCTGGAGGGGAAAAAAGCGTTGACACAGTTTAATATTTGACGAACTTGGCGTTCATTAAAGAATCAAGATCATCCTTTTCCTGAAGCTCAAAAACCCCTTCCCCTTTTCTTCTACGGAATTTCATCTCTTCTTCTCTTACCTTTCGTCTGCAATCAGTTAAAACATTAAAGTACCTTGAAGAATAGAAAGAATAAAAGAAAACAGCGAGAGGAGAAAGAGCGCTGCATTAAAAAACACTTTCAGATGCACGGACAAAAAAATATAAGAAGAGAATGGAGGGAAAAAAGAAAAACACTTTCATAAATTAAGCACCTTCTTTCTACCTCGCCCAGTAAAGAAGGAGGTAAGAGGGAGTCAAAGTAAGTTTGAAGTATAAGTAAAGTAGGACCGGACTTGGGGTACAAGTTGCTTTGAAGGTCTAGAGACTTGCCATGCATCTTTTATTTATACAGTCTTATCAAATAGTTCTTTTCTTACCCTTAGTGAGATGATCTTTTAAGACTTAGAAGTAAAGACGGCATCCCTTTTAAGTTGTTCTTTTACCTCTTTTTCCGATCCCAGTTAGAATGAGATGTCTTCAATGTCAGTAAGTTGTTGAAATTAGTTGATGAGCTTTGCAATACACGAGTATCTTACTTTAACAACGAAATCCCTTGAACAATACTTTTAAAACCTAATCATTCATTAACACAAGAAAATCGTAGGTCATATTTTATTAATGAAATAAAAGAAATTATAATAAGACTCTCGGAAAATTAGCTAAATACAATGATGGAAGGGAATAACGAGTGAAAAAGTCATTCATGTATATGAACACAGAAACACATCACTCGGACAAAAGTTGTTTTGGAAAGAGATTTATAAATTATAACTACATTGTAGGGAAAGTTTCTTTGTGCTTTAAAACAATTTTAATTATATTTATATATACTAGGGGGCTCGTAGCGGCGATTCGCGACCGATGTGGTATGAGAAGGGAACTAGTATAGATATGGAATATGAGAGGGGAAGTAGGATAGTGCAACTACTATCTACTTTCCTTTTCTCGCTGAAATTTTAATATACCTACTCTCAACTTCTGCTTACAGGCTTTCCTCTTCTCGGACGAATATATATCTCCCTCACTCTGTCTACAACCCCCCCCCCCCCCC
>KZ651245.1:89739-107650 GCA_001010745.2 Gerris buenoi
TAATCTGCCTCTTTCAAGTTATCTGTCACTTTCAAGTAAATTAATTTAAAATCATTTTTATTCAATTTTTAAATTTTTGGTAATTTTATTACTACGGAAAGATTAAATTTTAAATAATCCAAATTACATTAGTTATTGATATTTGTAATTTGGATTATTTAAAAAATAATTTTTATTAAAATATATTAACTAAGGCATTAAATATATAATATTAACTTAATAATCTGTCTTTCAAGTTAAACTCTTTCAAGTTACGAAGTCTCCCCTCCCCTTTAACTTTTGATCGGTATGAGATAAATTAATGAAACTTGGGGAATCCGTTCCATGTAAAGGGAAGTTTGTTTTCATGCAATCGTGTAATAGGGGCAATCCCCCACCTTGCCCTTGGCCACCTTACTTCAAAATTTCAAATTGGAGTGTGAATTTGAAATAGCATATTTGGATTCTACGGTGAAAAATAATAAAATTTTACTTGTAACTTTTTTTCTATCTCCAATATTTTCCACCCTATAGGGGGGCAAAGATAGAAAAACCCTTTCCGAAAGTAGTAAAAAATATAAAACATAAAACTTTTATCGTTATAAAATATAACGGTTTGAAATAAATGGAACTTAGAGGATATGTACTTTGTGAAGGGAAGTTTGTATTCATTCACTTCCGTACTAAGAGCAACCATCAATTTTCCCCCCTGTCGCTAAAATCTACTATTTTTATACTTTTGGATCAATCAGTAAAAACAAAAGTTTAATTTTTTTCAGGAAATTTTCATTGGCCCTCCATAGGGCATTTGTATGAATTATTTCCAATTTTTAAAAAATAATATCGGCAATTATAGGCATATTTTATAAATAGATGATCACTGTTGGAGTTTTAGTGTCGAGCTTAAGTTGCTGTCAGAACATTTGTCTACCAAATATTTATCTAGCATTACAAAGAGTCTAGTTTGTAAGTGTGTGCCTTTTTCAGATTATGAATTATCGGCTTATATGGAGGCCATACATCTGCTGAAATAATATAATTTCCAAAAGAAATAAATCTTATTTATGTGTTCTTTTTTTTAAATTTAATTTATGTGGAAAACCATTTTCTTTTTTTTTTCCTGATAAGTGAGTGTGGGTACCCCACTTGGCCTGCTTCAATTGACACCCGAGTTTGTATGTATTTTATTGTATTTGAATTGTATTTTGAATTTGTATATTAATAAATCGAGGTTGTAGCGAGCGTCTGATCCTCCCGCCTGGAACATCGAGAGCCCGGGTCTAGTGGGATGGTCTGTCCCGATCCCCCACTCTGGAGGCTCCCGACTTGCGTGCGCCGCACCCCCTCCAGGGGGCTAGGGTGGTAGACCCCTTCTCCTTCTCCGGGGCTATTTATACCGATGCACAGGCTGGGAGGATTCATTCGTTCCTACCTTCCTACCTTTTAACCTTACTCTTTACTTCTTACTCACCTCTCACCTTCCTACCTCCAGCGGTACCACCTCCGTGGGCAAGTCATTCCCCACGGTATCTACCGCTCTCCCTTATCAACGGTACCACCTCCGTGGGCAAGTGATTCCCCACGGTATCTACCGTTTTCCTTCCTCAACGGTACCACCTCCGTGGGCAAGTGATTCCCCACGGTATCTGCCGTTCTCCTTACTCAGCGGTACCACCTCCGTGGGCAAGTGATTCCCCACGGTATCTACCGTTCTCCTTCCTCAACGGTACCACCTCCGTGGGCAAGTGATTCCCCACGGTATCTACCGTTCTCCTTTCCTTTCCTCCATCCAGTACCCTAAGTTGGAACACGCATTAGTTCGGGCCCTTCTGATAAACCAATATTACCAGGCCCGACATGAGTATTTGAACCGGTTTAAGTTAATCCCATCAAACCTATATCTAATAAAAATAAATGTTGGCTGAGTAACAGAAATGATTTTCAGAAGACATTTTATTATTTTATTTTTGTTTGAACTTGATTGGATGACTTATTTCTAAGAAGAGAGACGTAGTTAAAATATCTTAATGGATGCAGGTGAAGGTGGCATGCTTTGCTTAGATATGCACGTACAACATGCAACTTGTCTCGAAGCATACTTAGCTTGTAGAACACAATTTTCAACATGCACAGTTGGAACATTCTATTTAAAAACATATTTTCTGTCATTATTTTATCTACCTTTTTACTTTCCTCACTACTAATAGTAGATAAAGTATTGTTTTCACCAAAAAATTTTTTTTCGAGATTTCAACAGAATTATCCGTTTTGGGTGTTTTTAAGACCTCCTGAGTGGTTTTCAGCATGACGTATGTATGTGTGTATGTGTGATATCATCGTAGCGCCTAAGGTATTTGACCTAGAGAGTTGAAACTTGGCAGAAAAATCAGACCTTACCAGAAGTGGTGCCGCCCGGAAAATAAACTTTTTCCGCCATCTTAAACCCAGTTTGCTGCGTCAGCAAAAATTAAAAAAATCGTAATAAATCGATAATGGTTCTGATCGAGTTGAAATTTGGCACGAATGTACCTCTCTGTATGACAAACAAGCTCATCAAATTTCATTTCGATATTGGCCGCCATTTTGAAGTTTTCAATTTTTGAATTTTTAAACTTTGACGGTTAATAATACCAAAAGTATAAGGCCGATCGGCCACCAGAAGCTGAGCGGAGCGGACCGGAGCGGAGCGGAGTGAAGCTGAGAGTAGCTGAGTCCAAGGGGTGCGGCAACCGAAAGCGGAGCGGAGTCGAGCGGACTGTAGCGGAGTCTAGCTGACTCCGTGCTGACTCGTTTGCGTGAACTAAACTAATACACCCAAAACTTTTAAATAAGATAAGAGATGATAAAACTGGATTGATACAAACAATCGGAGAGCTGTAACAGCCGAATTAAAACCCTTTTTTTAAATACGCCAACACTAAATAGAGATTGAAAGAGAGATTAGATGGTTAATTAGACAGAGAAAATAAAGAAAATAACTATTTAATTGCGATAAAAGTTTCCACCAATTATTAATGTCGTCTTCAGTCAAAAATTCAAACAAACATATATAACAGTATTTTCAAGGTAATTATAATTATTCATTATAAATTTTGACACACCCTTCTAATCCCACTGAAATCAAGTTTTAATTAAGAACCACTGTATAATAAGACGAATCTCCTCGATGAATAGTTGTTATGAAGATCACTTATACTACCTACCATTGATCTGTCTTTGTACTTATTGTTATTATACATTTTTTAGAATGTTATAAATTACACGAGTGCTATATTTATACGAGTACATATTAACATTTACTGGTTTTTTCGATGTCGGTATGTTATACCAACGTGCCAACGTGCCATTGTTAAACGTCTTAACTGTTAAATTTTTTATTTTAGACCCTCTCTTATGGAGGTAGTATATTATATAATGAAACAATAATGACGTATGTAAGTATATTTTTTACTGAATGCAAATCTTAATTAAAACTTAATTTCAGTGGGATTAGAAATATTGTCAAAATTTAAAATTAGTAATTATAATTACTTTAATTTAATTCTTACATTCAACGAAATATGCTCCATGTAGTAAAAGTTGACCGATTTTTATGAAATTTGGTACACATGTTCATTTTACCAATGTTCAGGACGAGTTCGTTGGACAACATTATCTGTCCAAGCGTTTACGCGCAACGCTCGCGTAAACGTGCGGATCAAAATTAAAATTTGAATTTTAGGACGGGAAAAAATTCTATCTTTATCTATTCGATGAGACGATAATTTTTTGCAAATAACATTTTGTTGTAAAACCAACAGCGACACCGCTATAAATTAATAAAGATCGTTAAAACTATTAAAGCGGATCTAAAACGTTTAAAGTAGACAATCGACGTTTTTATCATTATCTTACGCCGCTGCACTACTATCATTCCCTTTATCTATCAACTCATCAATCATGATTTATGATTATACATATATTTTTTTCAATATTCAATACATATTTATTACAATACGCTCGCTTCAATGATAGAGCCACGCGATGCCTAGTTATAATTACTTTAATTTAATTCTTACATTCAAAGAAATATGCTCCATGTCTGTGTGTCTGTGTATCTGTGTGTCTGAAACGTACGACGATAACTTGAATAAAATTTGACCGATTTTTATGAAATTTGGTACACATGTTCATTTTACCAATTTTCAGGACGAGTTCGTTGGACAACATTATCTGTCCAAGCGTTTATGCGCAACGCTCGCGTAAACG
This sequence comes from Gerris buenoi, assembly GCA_001010745.2. Classification (NCBI taxonomy): domain Eukaryota; kingdom Metazoa; phylum Arthropoda; class Insecta; order Hemiptera; family Gerridae; genus Gerris; species Gerris buenoi. The sequence goes on from KZ651245.1 coordinate 93,967, forward strand.
TGCGGATCAAAATTAAAATTTGAATTTTAGGACGGGAAAAAATTCTATCTTTATCTTTTCGATGAGGCGATAATTTTTTGCAAATAACATTTTGTTGTAAAACCAACAGCGACACCGCTATGAATTAATAAAGTACGTTAAAACATACACATATTTATTGCAAAACGCTCGCTTCAATGACAGAGCCTCGCGATGCCTAGTGTTATATATTATGCATGTTCGAATTTTAGAATAAAACAAGCCTGAAGATGACATTAATATAATTTGTCGAAACGTTTCTCAAACGAAATAGTGATTTTCTACACTTAATTAGCCATCTAATTTCTCGTTCATTTATCTACAAGAGTGTATTAATCAATTAATAAACAGTTCATTCATTTAATTTTTTAATAATATTATTGTTGTGGGTGGAGGGGGAAGCGGAGTCAGCTTCCAAAACCGACCGTCAAAGCTGAGTCGAGATGCGTCGCTAGGCTCAGCTTCGCTCCGGTGGCCACCCCTACATTTAAAACAATGGGATTCGTTTTCACAAGCGTAGTCAACTACGCTCCGCTCAGCTTCTGGTGGCCGATCGGCCTAAATAGGATTTTGACCTATAGCATATCGTTGGAACTGGAAAAAATTAAGGAACAAGAATAAAGAAAACCTATGAAATTCCATTAATTAGTTTAAAAGTTATAAGCGAATGGAATTATTTATTAGTGCGATAATTTTGATGACGTCAAAGTTTGTTTACATCTGTCAAAATACCGCCAAACTTCAAATAATAAAATAAATTTAAAAATTGGTTTTTTTTATTAGTTCAGAACGGTCACCCATCCAAGTACTAACCACTTCAAATGCTGCTTCCACTTTAGTGGCCTCTGTGAGGAAAAATTCCGAGGTACCCCGTACCCGATTTTTTTTTATATTTTTCTTTTTTATTATTTTTATTTATGGCTATCTATTTTACTCAACTTAAACTTTGGAGCTAATGAATTAAATGCCATCCATCCATCATTAAAGTAGTACAAATAATACCACTATATGTTTTAGGCCCTACCTAATGTATGCATGCATCAATTAATCAATAAAGAAAGCATCTCCACTATAATAAGACACTTTCATGTAGAATGATGGCTTTCAAACAATCGAATCCATCTTCAGTGGCGAACAAGATGAAGAAAGGTCAGTGACAAAGGAGTTTGCACAGAGTTTTATTGTTTCTTCATTGATAATTTTTAATACACAGCCATAACTTTGTATTTATTAGAATCATTTAATTAATTCGAATTTGATTTTTTTGTTTCCGAGCTTACCGAAGGTAATGGATACTATGAGATTGTTCTAAAGAACGTACGTCTTCGGTCTCCGATTTCAAAAATTCCAAGACAGAAATCCGTTTTAGACATAAGGGAACATTTTTGGTTCGTTGTCTGTCTGTCGATCAATTTTTGTGAGCCAACATATCTTAAACTCTACTCGTCTAATTTTAATGAAATTTGGATGGTATGTCATAATTAGCCCATTGTTAGTCTCATATAAGTTTTGACCTAATGCGATATTTTTTTTTTCTCTTCCACGTGCGCACATACATACATTTATTTACACCTATATCTTCAAAATTACTTATCTTATATTTATGAAATTCTGATGACTTGTCGAAATTAGCACACAGATAACCCCATATTATTTTCAACCCATTGAGATCTTTTTGAAAAGTTGAATTCTTTATTAAATCAAAACAATTTTAAATTATTTTAAAAGCGGAGGACAAGTTAAATTAATTTGACAGTACCTAAATAGGTTGTAAAAGCATAAAACCATTAAAGTATACGACGTAAGACAAGAGAAAGGTATGTGTCATACTAATTGGCAGAATATTATTAAAAAGCAATTCTTCCAAATTAGGAAGAATCTCTCACTATTAGTAGGTACTGCAGAGCAAATTCTTGCTAATAACAATTACTTCTAAATGAAATAAAATATATAAATTTAAATTATAACTGATAGATTTAGTTAGTTCAATCATCTACGATAAAATATATCTCTAAAATTGATTATTTTTGTAGCTCATTACTTTTTTGAAATTAAAGTGAAGAAACTGATAAATAATAATAAGTAAAGATAATTTTATTTAAGGTGAGGTTTAACTTAAAAAAAGACTGTTCGACTTTGATTTATTACGGTGCTTTAAATTTATTAGGTAAATATAATTATATCTGGCACAATGCTCGAGGCCATAAGGCTGGGGTAGGTTACTTGAGGGGTAGATAGGCGACTTGAATTAGTGGTATGGTTTCGAGAAAGTGGGGGAAGGGGAGTAAACTTTGTTATGAAGTTAGTGTATCCGCGGGGCGAAGAAGCTTCTGGATAGCGGAGGCAAGTACCTCCGCCGAAAATTTTCGAAACTTGCCTCTACTTCTAGAGAGGGTAGCGTGTCTGTAAAGGTTGAAGGGAGGAGTTGATAATAGGGTTATATAGCAACTCTATTAGAGTCCGTGGTTTACAGGGTAAGGGAGCTATGAAAGAGGTTGGGCTACACTGTACAGTGTCGAGCTTATAACGCTATGGTTTATAACAACACTGGCTAATAGATCACCATCTTCTTTCCAACAAGTACAGCTTTGCACCTTAATGCATAAAGATTCAAACAATAAAACCATAAAAAAAAATATAGCTTTAATATTACTATTTTACCTTCCATCTTTCACCGAAAGAAAACTTTCCTTGAAAAAAGCCCTATTTTTCAAGCTAATGTTTTACGATTTTCAAAGCCTATGTTTTAAAAGCTATTAACGATTCAGCAAAACTAGACAAAAGCAGTGTTTAAACGAACTTTAACTGTAAATCAGTCTCCGTTAACCTTAATCAGTAAACCTTATTCATTTATGCAAGGGGAAGGTTAGTTAATAATTAAGTTAATAGATCGAAGAGAATTACTGCTGAACCTTAATCCTCCAGATAATTAACCCTTGTCATGTTCGAGTAATTAATAAACAACATATACATAGTAACAAAAAGCACTAGTTCGGCCATTTTAAATTCCCAGCAGTTTTTAACATGAATTTAGTGGTAATAAACAGCTATTTATTAATATTGAATGTTAACATGAGAATTAAGTTAATAAATTAACACTTGAAATTATATCTCAAGTATTCCCATTCCATAATAAATATTTATTTAAAATAATACAAACTAGAAATGAGGGAATACAATTTATTGATTAGTTGACAGAAGTCCAACTTATAGTTTTTTAGGAATGATAAATCAATGCGTGATCAAACTCTTTGATTTAATATGTTTTTAAGAGAAGAAAAAGTTCGCTAGAAAATAAAAATATAAAAATGAATAGATAAAGAAGCGCAATTTCATCAAAATAAAAAATATTCAAGTACAACTCATCTAATTTTTCTCATAATAAACATGTTTTTGAAGCACTTATTTCTATTTTCCAGACTGTTTTGTGTTCTAATTGCGTGATTACCTTTGACCTTTCCTAGGAAAGTCCTTTATATGGTTTCTTTGGAATATAAAAAAAATTGTATAATATATATTTCCGAATAAATAGATAATATAAAGTATATTTCTTTATCATATAACAAACTATAATTATTTTTATAAATTTCTCTATATTATATTTTTTCATCAAATATCAAACTATAATTATTTTTATAAATTTCTCAATAATAACAGTATTTTTGGCAAAATTTACTTTCTCAGCTGAATTTCAATACATTCTTCATTAGTTATGAGCTCACATTATACGAGAGCTTACTTACTCACTTATTCCTGGCTTCTTCTGTCTTGCGGTGTAGAGGCTGAACAAAGTTTTTGCCCCCGTGTTTTGTCAGTGGCCATTGTTCTGGCACATCTTGGATCCACTCCCCTCCTTTGGAATGCGAGTATCAAAGTGTCAGTGTCAGTAATATCAGTCCATTTTCTTCGTGGTCTGCCCCGACTTCTTCCCTCAGTCCTTGCTCAACATCTGTTTCGGGATACTAGGTTCTGACCATATGCCAAACCCCAGGTTGTTCCAGTCGATTCATGTAAAAAATCAAAACAATTTTGAGAGATAAAAAAAAAAAAAAAAAATATGAATAATATACCATCTAAGAAATAGATGGCACACATGACGTTTAAAAACAAAGATGGCAATTATACAATAATATGGTCGTTTAACAAATGACAGAAAAATAAGATATAATCATAAATGAACTATTTTAAAAGAAATTAAAGCAATTACTGAGAAAAAAGAACGCAAAAGAAGAAAAATAGTTAATGATGAATAAAAATCATCATTAGAATGGCTTGAAAATATACATGCATGTTCAACAATGACCAAATGTGTCAGGAAAAAAAATCCTTAGAAAAGAGAATCGATAATGATTTAATTACATTTCATTACCTATTATTACCTACATAACATAATTATACTCTGTCAATTGTGGTATATTCAGATATTAAAATATGCAAGGTTAAACAATAAAGACAAGATATCTCTTCAATTTTTGTATTACATAAGGGATTAGCATAGTATGGTAGACATTCGAATTATTTTAATGTAAAAGTGTTACTCCAATTTATCAATTACATTAATATTTTTTCAAAAAAAACAAAAACAATAAATTTGTATTTATTTAAACTTTTTATTTAATTTCTGCAACTACAATACATTATTTTTATAAGTAATACAGATGTGTGAATATTTAACTTGAGATGACACGATGCAAAGAACTATCCAGTGATAGCAATTACTAAATAGAAACTGAAATGATTTTATGTTTAATATAATGAAAGAATAAATAAATTTAAAACATAGAATTAAAATAAATATATTTAGTTGTCTAAAAGGTCACTTGGCCACTGCCTTTTCAGGCGTCTAGGAGGTTTGTCAGGAATGGACCGGGAAAAAAGGCTTTATACTAGTGGATTGGAATGGCTGGGAAGGGAATTGTGGAAGGATTTGTATCTGGAAATGGCTAATTAACGGACAAAGTTACTTTGAGGTTATTATTAAGGACGAAATTTGAAACATAGAAGGGGGCGTCAGCAGTGGCGTAGCTAGCTCTGATAGCGCCCGCCCGCAAGATAAAAAAAATGCGCCCCTTAATAAACATCCTTTACTTAATCCATTTACTAATTAGAATGAAATAAGTAGCTTAAGGAATTTAAGAAAGGCAATCTTNATTCGATTTAAAATTACCGGAGGGGACAAAAATATGCAACATAAACAAAAATTCTGACAGCAAAATAACCGTCGAACAAAATTTAAATCAATTACTTAATAAATATAAAAATATTTTTGAGAATAAATTAGGAACCATTCAAGGAGCAAAAGCCGTAATCAATTTAAAAGAAGGGGCCAAAGGAAAAATTTCAAAACCTCGGGGTGCACCTTTTGCCCTTAAACCACAAATAGAAAATGAAATTAGGAGATTAATTGAGAGAGGGGTAATAGAACCCGTAGATCCAGCTGTTAACCCAATTCAATGGGCATCACCTATTAAAGTACAAATTAAACCAACAGAGGCATTAAGAATATGTGCTAACTTCAAACATACTCTTAACCCACATATCACACCCTTTACCTACATTTGAAGATATTGCAACAAAAATTTCTGGTAGTGAATATTTTACAACCTTGGATATGAAAGACGCATATTTACAATTAGAGGTTGATGAAAAATCTAGACAATACCTGGTAATAGCAACGCACATGGGATATTTCAAATATCGTAAATTACCATTCGGAATCAATCTAGCACCTGCTCTATTTAAAAAAAAAACCATGAACAATATACTAAGAGGGATCAAGGGATACGCTTGTTACCTAGACTACATCATAGTTACAAGTAAAACTCTAAAAGAGCATTTAGAAATATTAGATATAGTCTTACAACGATTGCAAAGTGTGGGAATTAAATTAGGTAAAGAAAAATGCAAATGGATGGTTCAAAGCGTGAAATATTTAGGCCATACAATAGATAAAACCGGGATTTCACAACAGACATTATATTAACTTGTGCTTCTGGTGGGTTGATTGAGGTTGTAGGAGTGTTGTCCTCTGTTACTACCAGTACGTTAGTACCTAAGGTCCTTCCGGTAGGTCTCTTGTGGTTATGGTTCTGGTATGTGGTTGGTGGTTATTTATGTGATTGTGGTTATTTATGTGGTTGGTGGTTCTGTTGTATGTTGGCTCGTGATTTTCTCTTATAAGCTTGAAGAAAGTAATTAAATCTCTGCAGTTTATCTTTCTCTCATCCTTCTTCTTCATTTAATGATTTGATGTCATCCCATCAACAAGTCAAACTCTGCAGGATCTCTCTGAGATCTTCAGATAGTTTTGTGTAGTTTTCTTACTTACATTTTATGAAATAGAACTGTCAGAAAACAGAAGGTCAAATAGTTTATGTATGATTATTCTCCCTATTGTATAACATATTAAAATTTTGTAAACTAAAAATAATTATGTGAATAATCTACTGCGATTTAATAATAAAAAAAAAAAAAAAAAAATAGTATAATTTAAAAAGGAATTTTCACTCCTTTGTTGCTTGTAAAGTCAGAATCAATGTTTAAAAGTTTGAGAAAATTTTATAAAACAGCGGTTGTAACCCACGTCATATATTGTTAGGGTTTAAGGTTACAAAAACCTCGTATTTGATATTTTCAGAAGTTATAGCGCGAAGGGAGGGTGGAGAGTAGAAAGGTGTTCCAAGGGCAAACTCCCAACTCCAGTCAAAATCATATCCGGTATATAGGTTGAGTTGGTTAAAAGGTAACGGAAATGAAGTTATAAGTAAAACTTTTAGCTGGCAAAGCCCTTATATTCTACGGCTTTTAGTGCCGCCCTTTTATTTTATTTCCCTAACTTTAAATGAGAGAACTAAATAGAATGAAAAAGACTAGTTTTGGGAAAAAAACAAATTTTGGTTAAGCTTACAGTTTAAATTGTAAATAGAAATAGGGAGGAAGTTTATAAACCCAGATAACTAGTTTTATGTAATAAATATTAAACGTAAATGCACAATAAGGAATAATTGTGACACAACAGCAAATTAAAAAGTTTTTTAATTTTATTAGATTACTGCAACTACACTACATTATTGTTATAACTTATATAACAATAATGTAGTGTAGTTATAAGCAATACATAATTTGAGAATTAGTGACTTGAAAAAATTACATAATGTAAGGAACTATTACGTGGTAGCACTAACTTATGGATCATATTATAAATGAGGCGTTCACTGCTACAATGGACCAAGTGCTTTACTAATTTTAAGGTACTTGTGCTCTTGTGGCTCTTCAAAAACTAACAAAACTCACATTGCCTTAAGTACAAATGCAGTGACATCTAGCGAAAATATTTTTCACTAGACTTGGGCTGTTGTTACTCCGAAAATAAAAATAATAAATTACTAAAATATGAGTAAAACTAATATTTGCAAAAATGGCACTTGGTCCATTGTTTCAGTGAACGCCTCAAATAAAAATTTACTATAAGGCATCAACAGTCAGAAATAAAGCAAAGAATCAGAACATTCAAAATTTAAGAAGTGACTCCGACGAACGTTTTAAGATTTCCATAGTTTCTTCAAATCAACTAATCAAATGCTGATTGGCTTAACTGAATTCGAGCCTAGATTAAATGCGACCTACAACAGGGGATCTAGCGCCCTTGGCGCTCAAAAGAAAGAGCAAAAACCTCACAAACCCCTTGATCATGTTAAATTTTTTTTTTTGATTCCGAGCTTACCGAAGGTAGCGGAAGCATTGTGTTCACTTTTAAGGACGAAAATATTTTATGTCTCCGACTTTAAAAATTCCAAGACAGAAATCTGTTTCAGACATCAGGTAACATTTTTGGTTTCGTGTCTGTCTGTCACTCTGTGTGGTCGTGTGTCTAAAACTTGTGAAGATAACTTGAGTGGAAGTAGACCGATTTTAGAGAAATTTGGTAGAAGTGTTCATTTTACCAATGCCCAGGACGAGCTCTCTGAACAACGTTATCCGCCCTAGCGTCCACGCGCAACGCTCGCGTAAACGTGAACACAAATTTAAAATTGGAATTTTAGGTCGGGAAAAAAATTTAACTTTATATTTTTAATGAGACAAATATTCATTTAATACAGTTTTTTAGTACTATAACAGCGACACGCGACACCGCTTTGAAAATGATGAATAATGATGTCAAAAATCACTAAAACTATTAATAATAATCACTAAACTCAGTGAGTGTAAACGTGAAACTAAGAACATTTTGTGATGTGATGTTAAAAACAAGAGAATCGTTTACCCTTGTCTTGTCTTAAGATGGAGAGAGATGAATTTTTCCCCGTATTAATCTAGTAAGAAAATTAGTCAATAATCCCACCTCATTTTTGGCGCTTTTCGGGTCTCGCATATTTCATTTTGTTTGTTCACGCCTCAACCTGGAGTATCAAATATTAGCGTAAGATAATGGAGTCCGGGGAAAACGTTCCGCTGTTCGAAACCATTACCTGCATTACTGTCTGCCGAGCGACTGAGTTTTCCCCACCTACGCATATCATTTTCCTTGTTTATAAAACGAACAGAGATAACGGTAGCGAGGTGCTTTTCAGTCTCTTCCTTTAAGGTAAAGGGAAAATCTGTTAGCGAAAATTTCATTTTAAACTCCGATTCACTTGAAAATTCCAGAGAGGAAAGGCTTAAAACGCGGTGTGAAGGCGACGAATTATTCCCCTATTAAATCTCTCACAAGCGATTTCTCATATTGCGTACGGCGGTAAAAGCGAAAATCCAGATTTGATCGCACAAATTACAATGTTATAACCTTCCGTTGTTTTACATTAAACAACCGGCGTGAGTTAACGTACGCGTTACGCTTTAAACTCACGTGATACAAGAAGAAGAGCTTCTGTTTATCGTGGTGAGCCTCGAGGGAAGAGAACAATCGTTTAGTGTTGATATACGAGTCCTTATCTGGGATAACCCGACCGACTCGAGTAGTTGCTTTAGCTTCACATTAAATATAATTCGTAGCTTGCCGACCTCCTTGGCTTTGGACGGGTAGAATGTAGCTAAGGCCATCTTGTATGAGTAATGCGATAACAAGGGCTTGCCTCTGGAATATATACGACGCCTCTACGATATAAGAGAACAAGAGCAAAAGTTTTAGTACACACCAAGCTTTAACTTCAGAGTTCAGATCCGTTCTCTTGAGTCAGCTTGTTATCACATCTGTCCTTCTGATCTAACAGAATTCTTACATTTCCACCTTCTACAAACATAAATAATACCCCTACGCCAAGTCCAATAATGCACTTTTCTATTACTTTCACAAATTCCAATAGTATGGCTAACCGATTAAGTAGTAGTATTAAGGTCCTATTGTACCTACTAGTACTAGACGGGTAGGACGAACCACTTGTTCGTATCCAGATATTGGCCATCACTTAAGCCCTTTTTACTGTACCCAGGGTAGAGAGTTCCAGCCATTTCACACATTATACCTCGGTAGTACCGCCGAAGCGAGTATGACATGAACAATAGCGAGCCATATAAATCAGAGCGTCACGGCGAGGAATCGAACCTTCGATCTCGTACCACTCACGATTCAGACTTTTTTAAGTTATTAAGTAGGTAATTTAATCTACACGGTCACGCCGGCTCTCTGTTGCGCGATTAAACGGATAAACTATGATCGGATATAAGTGTATCATACAGAGGCCAATTCATCAACAGCTGTTTCCTTTTTTATCTAAACATTCATTTTCCCATTTTTTCTAGTTATTCGAAGCATACTCCTTCCCATCATTCTTTGGGCACATAGCACATCGTAATCTTTGGAAAATATTTTACGTGAGCCGTGAGCGTCCAAGTTTCGGGACCGTATATCTTATCTGGCAATACACAATACATCCATTGATTCTTTTTGACATCATACTGACATCTGATTCAAATACCTTCGCGATACCTGTTGAATTTGTTCCATCCAACCATAATACTTCTTGCAATTTCTATTTCTTGGTCCTTATGGGAATTGCTAATGAGAACTCCGAGGTAAATGAATTTTTGCAATTCGTCTTTTTTTAAACTACATATATTTTCATTTATGGTCATGATTTATGTTTATTCAAGTTAATATCCTCTCTTTTTGTCATTTTTTCTAAAACTTGCAACATGACAGTTGCTTCAGCTGTGTTATTAAGTATGCTTTAAAACTTCACTGAGACATGTTCTGAGGGAACCTGTCCTTGAAAATAAAGAAGTAAATAGAATAATAATAATTTTAGGAACTTAAATGGATTTGACAATTTAATATCCTATGGTTTGTTAGAATTAGTCTAAGTTCTATAAATGAATTAGTTATTGTTATATACAGACTTAATATTATTCAGAATAGTAACTTATTAAATTAATATTACTTATTATTAATATTTTAAATAGTAAATTAATGATTTATTACAAATATTCTCTTATTTATAGGCGAAATTTCATATTGTAATTATTATTTTCAACAGGAAATAAAATAAATGTTACATGTAAAAATTAAATAAAATTATTAAAAAATAATATTTCTTGTTGCATAAACTTATTTATTTATATTTCTTGCTTTAATTACAATCATCTTTAATGTCATACGAATATTTTCTTTAAAAAAAATAAATAAAATTTACATTTTTGTTAAAAAAATCCAAAAGAATATCTGGTTAAAGCTAAAGAAGGGGGTGCTTTCAAAAAGAGATTTCACTGCCTTATAGAATTTACCCTTAACGAAACCAAGGGTGAAGGTTTTTTTAGCCGGTTACCACAGAGTTGAAGGTTATACATCTGCATAATACTATATAGTGAACCCTTTCTGACCCCTTTACACCTTTTCGCGCTCCTTCTACTTTTTTACGCGTTACCCTGGTCGTTTCTAACCCTAGCTTTTTTATACGCGACCTAATTTTTCATGTTGCTTTTTGTAACAGATTTTTTTTTTTTTTTTTGATCCACCATCATACAAAGATACCTCTCATACTCTCGCTGTTTAACCAAAGTTTGCTGGGAAAATATGACCCCACCCGGTTTTTTACTGATGTGAAACGGGTGGATGAAAAATTATATTCATCCACCGATATATGTTTAAAGAAGGGGTTGAGTTTTCCAGTTTTTCGGAAGAATATTTATAGAAAGGGTTGAGAATTTATTACGGTTGTCCCGTCATTTGTCCGGTAGTACCAGAGAACGTCACAAGAATTACAAAGGAAGGGAGAGAAAACTACTCCTTTTTGATCTTATAAAGTAAAAAATGTAATTATTAAAAATATTGTAATTAAAAGTAGAACCTTCAAAATTTACCATAAAACAGAGCTTTTTATCTTTCGCCGTTTCAAAATGGCGGTTAATGAACAATTCAAAATTGCCAATTTTAACGGTTGATTACTGCTAAAATAAAGCTTTAAGAGAGAACAAAAAAACATTAGAGTTAAATTATCCTATTTTAAACTTCAAAATTCAAAATTGGTTTAAAAAAATATGTTTAATTACATTTTGGGTTGCGAAAGTAAAATGACTACGTGCGCTGCTGTAGCAACCAAAAAAATATAAAAATTTGGAAAAAATAGCGTTGAATTTTATTTTTTACCCTAAAATTAGACAAACTTACTCTTACCTTTTTTCCCCTAAGTATAGGTTCTTGGGCCGTAATTAAACGTCAAAAATGTCAATTTTTTTAATTTAAAAAAAAATTAATTTTTTAAAATTTTTTTTGAAACGACGAAAGATAAAAAGCTCTAATTTGCGGCTAATATTTTCTTTTTTCGAGGCCTTTACAAATATGTGTCACAGTATATATGGGTTCCAATCTGAAATTGTAAAGTAGAATCCAATATGGTGGCAAACATAATGGCGGGAAAATGGGCATGGGCATCCCACCAAAAAAAGTAATTTTTTATGCATGATAAAGATTGCAACAAACCGCAGTTTGATATCTCAAATATTGACAGAGATAATAAGCCGTTGCCGAACTTTTGCCAAACCCTGTATATTGTTTGTTAGATTGTTCAATGTGACTGGTACTTATTCAGTTATGTCTGTTCTCTCCCTATGAAATATCTGATTTAAAAAAAGAGGTCCTGGATCGAGGTCCTGGTGCGAGGTCCTGGTGCAAGGCGCACGTGCAAAGGACAAGCACCTGTGACAGGATATTGGCCCTAGAGTCCTTGAGCAGCACAGTTGTGGTTTCGTCTGCATGTACGAAGTACTCTTGATTACAAGATACGTTATCATACACATCTTTTTTGGCACTAGAGGGCACTGGAGTGGTGACCGAAAAAAATCTATCTGCGTCACTTCAAGCCCTATAAGATAGGCCAGTTAGGTTTTTTTTAGTTATATTATGTCGCCTTTACAAAACTTCCTGTAGTAAAATCAGATAGTGTGCATATTTTATATGAACACAAAAAAAAGAGGTGTCTTAGAGAAGAGGGGCACCCCTTCTATTCTATAGCCATAGCCAAATCTCTTAACCACTGCAGTGATTACTTAAACCCGTCTGGTCTCAGAAAATCGTTTTTAATTTACAATCTGACTACATGCACTGAGTAAAACTTATTATTATTCATTTTTTTAAATTATTAATAAATTAATTAAAGTAAATTTTAATTAAAACATTTAAGATACCGTCTAATAGTCTAATCAATAAATCAAATATTTATATTCCATCACACGTGAGATTTAATCTTTCTAAGAATCGTGTCTTGAAGAAGTTTAATACTTAGCAAAATGTACTCCTAAGACAGTTGATTTTTACCATAAACGTAAACATCCTTTATTTTAGATTGTACGAACTGTTTATAAACACAAATGAAAACATTATTAAAGTTAATATTTGATATGATTAAGCTATTTAACATTAGGATAATTAATACACCTTTAGAGTTTGGTAAATGAAAAAGAAAAAAATCACGATTCACAACTTTTATGTATAACATTTTTGTATTTTCCCTGCTTAATATAAATTTAGTAGGCCATTTTATGCTTAAGTAGTCCAAAAGTGTTGTAAAATAACCTTAGCCCACAAGAGAAGTGAAAATTCTCAGTTGTTCTTCTTCAGCATCCAATTAAGGGTGGCTGGAAGCTCATTGGAATTTTGACTTCTGGGGGAGCAATTTTATTTTGCTTCCGAGCTTACCGAGGATAACGGAAGCTATGTGATCGTTATGAACAACAAAAAAATGTTATGTTCCCGACTTCTAAAATTTTAACTGTCTACAAAAATTTTGAATACAAATAAACTTGACACCACTATGAATCAAAGCTGGTCCAAACAACCATTTTTGCATTACTGCCTTTATCAGAATATTATAGCTACACCAACGTTGCATTCATATTTCTCCCTATCCGATGTCGAGAGACCGTTCCGCAAAAGATCTGCTTTCATTAAACTGATTCACCCCATATTTCTTTTCTATCTCTTATTAAGGAGAATAGAGTTGTCTACATAGAAGGCAAATATATGATACTGTGACAGAGTGGTTTAAAACAAATAACTTTGAATTGATTGGTAATAAAACCCAAGTACTTACTTTCAGCCTTAGAAATAAAGAAAAATCCTGTAGTGTAAAGTTCTTAAAATATTGCTGGACAATAGGATGACATGGAAACCTCACAAACATATGGTGATAAAGAAAATATCGAAGTACATCTATGTTATAAGAAAACTAAAAAA
>KZ651245.1:116862-133493 GCA_001010745.2 Gerris buenoi
CCCAAGTTAATGTTTTACCAGCCGCCACTGATTAAAACATTATATTACTGCTAGTATGATAAATAAATAACTTAAGATCGGGGGGAAGAAATTTAATAAGAACATTTTCAATTCAAGAAGATTAAGTGGACTTAGAAGATTTAATATTTAAATTGAAAATGTTAAAATTTATGCAACAGTTGAGTAAAGGTAACATTAAAATAATAGTTAATACAATGACCACAAACCATGTTCCATAATAAATAGCTACTCAAAAATAGCTTTCGAAGTAACAGTATTTAACTTAAAATAATTTTGTATTAATTTAATATGCATAAAGTAATATTTGGTGTGATTCAAAAAGTGTTTGAAATAATTAACAGTTTATGAGAGTTTACACTATAAACTCTATATCGACGTGATCTGAGTCTTGTCATTTACTTTATTAATATTTTACCATTAATGAATTTTTCATCCATTATAAATATATTAATAACCGAGCACTGTTCTTGGGAACACAAAAGCTATGGATCGAGATGGGTGGCGGATTCTCCTGGATGCCCTATGCTCCTATAGGAGTAACAGGAACTAAGTCAAGTCAAGTCATAAATATATTGTTGATTATTTATTTTTGTTTTAGTGTTTAATGTTGGTATCGATAATAAGCTTCAGTTATGAAACAGAAGGGAATACGAAATATTCACCAGAAAGTACAGTGGAGCCAAATTCTCATCTCTCATCCATATTTAAAGGTACTTTGAAAATTTATAAATTTAAATAAACTTTGGTTGAACTCTGACTTGAAAAAAAGTCTAATTATAACGAATAAATAAATTAGTGAAATTACTACAGTCTGTGCCAAACGAGAGTTAGTGCGCGGGAAATCGAGTGACATACACATAGATTGGCCAACCTCTGAGGGAAAAAATATCGCCACTACATTTACCTTATGATCGTAATCCAGAGGGCAAATCTTGAGCTCTCATTGGCTCCCCACCCCATTTGCTAGGTTTTCCCGGGCTGTCAACACACTAACTCTCGTTTGGCACAGACTGTAGAATGTGACTGCATGGCATAAAGTGAATAATTATGTCTTCGTTCAAAATGGAATTTGCTATTAATGGAATACAAAATAAAAAATTCGAGAACCATTGTACTAGATTACTTTTGGCATTATAAAAACGTTCGTTGGTATATTTTGACAGGCATTTTTAAAGAGCACTTAACTGGCTAAATCGAAATTATACCTGCTTAGTCTGGTTAAAAGCCCATCACAAAGTTTATGTGATAAAAAGGGCAAAGCCCCTTCCCACTTTACCAACAGCTGCCCTACATTAACTTAGATGAGGCAGGAAATCCTTGGCTTAGCCATTCTACCCTACTTTAAGCAAGGATGTCTTAGCTCTGGGCGTAACTCTGGAATGCTAATGGTAATTGGATGGCTGGTATTTCTAAATCTTGGTCGATTCGACTAACATATGTAGAAAATATAATTTTTTGGGCTGAAACTACACCTTTATAAACAGAAAGCTATTAAGAACTCATTATTAATTTTTTTAAATGAGATATATACAAACATTTGATAAACATATAAGTTTGAAGGAACATCAGAAGACATCTGAAATTACGTGAACATTAATGTGCCATGTCCCATGTCCCAGGCCACAAGCCCAAGGACCTATGCTAAATGCTCCAGCTACTAAGCTGGCCTCTGGCCCAAAGCCAATTACCCTAGCCTCATTGTCCCTTTACCCTTGCCCCAGGCCGTAGGCCCATTCATTACGTACCAATTAATTAACATTAAAAACAAGAAAGCGATTGAATGCTCAAAAGGACTTCTACTGCTGCACTGGCAGGTGTGTTACCAACAAGTGAGAGCACTGCAGAAGGATGGGGTAACCCATCATCATCACATATTAGCGTGGAAGGTTAAGGGTTAAACTTTGCTCGTCAATTCGACCACTATTAGCATTCAAGTGTTATTCATTTATATGTAATCAATACTCATTTGGGATTTAGAAGGGCCTTGAACGTGTGACCTATCTAAGTCTAAAAGCTAATTCTAGAAGTAGATCGGTGAGGACGAAACACTTATACTTGCAACAATCAGGCACCTATTAGGGTTCTCTGTACTATCACTTTATGGAATTCAGCCACTTTATACACCACATTGCACCAATACGGTGTGATCAGTAACAAGCCATGCCAAGAAAAGTGCTTAGACGGTGCGGCATCGTACCAATAAAGTCATCAATACCTTAATGCCCACGGTTACTCTGAACCTCACCTAAATCTTAAATTCTAATTATTATTAGGTATAAATTAACTTGTGTCTATTTAAACATCAAATATAAATTAGTTTAAAATCTTAATTAAATATCGAATATAAATGATTAAGAATAAGTAAAATATAAAATTTTATTAAATAATCTTTATTAATTACTATTTATTATTTTATTTCAGCAACAGGAGACGTGGTAACAACTAGAATGGCGAGACAATCAAATTTAATCGATATTAATTCAGATTCCAAAGAGCCATCAATGAACATACTGGAACTAATAGCTGCAGGATTTACTAATTCTACAATTCAGGAAGAAATAAAGTAAAATTAGGCAATAAGCATTACGCTTAAATAAGAATTTCCCTACATCTAGTTGTACTTTTGTTCATAAAAATTTCATTCTAATAACAATTATCATTTTAAACAAATCTAAATTAATTTAAAAATAAAATACTAATAATAAAATAAAATTTGATAAATTATTATATTGAATAATTAATTTTTAATGAGTCTAGATTAGTAGTAATGATAGTAAGTAATTATTCACTTATGATAGTAAGTAATTATTCACTTACAGTTATGCGTAAAGATAGAAAGATAAAAAATAATTATTGCTGCAATTGCACTAGGCAAGTATAATCTCCCTCCCTACGAAGGCTATGGAAACAGTTGCACGGGCATGCTGAGGACCGTCATTCGTCGAGCCACAAGTCTTTTGATACGAGTTCCCAAGGTCTGTGATTTGGCGAGCCGCTCGTGTTGGAGGCTTGTCCTCGTAGGATTGTGTCAAATCCTCGGGAGCCCGTTCGAGTAACCTCGAGCTATATCGAGCCTAGTCCTAGTATGTTCCCTAGACTCGACCTGGAAAAGGTGCGTCAGTATGACACACTTTGATCAGGCTTGTCAAGTCACAGGCCGTGAAAATCCAGCTTAAGATACAACACTTTTATTAATTCAATCTTATACAGAGGCCAGTGGTTCAAGTCCCGGCGCTGGAGTCTACTTTTCTCTGTCTGTCTCCCAGTGTTAATAATGATTATAATTTGATTTAAAATAAAAAATAAAAAAAACAAAATAAAAAAAAAACACTTTTATTTTAAAAAATATCAAATCTTGAATATTTTTCCTTTTTTGACCACTCAATAAAGATTAATTTTAATTGAATTTATATTTTTCTTTCCCTCTCTTTAATCTTCTTATTCATGTCATCACTTAAAAAAACAACTACGTTCATTATTCTCTTTTCAATTCATAAACATAATGAAAGAAGTGAAAAAAAGGTGGAATCCTTCTTCCTTTCATTTTCTTACTTCATCTAATTTTAATCTACTTCCATTTCGAAAAGTATAAAGAAACAAAAAAAACGGGAGCAAAAAAGGGTATAGGAGGAAGTTGGGAAAGGAGCAGGTGCGCCTATTAAAACGGAGGGTAGACTAAGCCAGTTGCACAATCGCGCTAGCCCAGGTTTAGTAGACCCCTACCAACTCTGTATAAAGCTATTAGTCAGTCAAATTTGGAAACCCTAAATCTTCTACCACTCTCCCTCCACTCCCCCACTCTTCCTACCTTTTGAAACACTAATCTCTATAAATCTACATTCTCGCTTTCTTCTCAACACCTTCCCATTTTCTACAACTCTACATCATTTATATATTCAGTTAATAAAATGAATGAAATATAATATAAGGAGAATAAGTTAAAATTAAAATATAAAATGGAGGTATATAATGTGTTTGTGAGCACATAAATTATAAACAATTGTAAGAAATTCGGAAGGATTTATACGAAATATTAAGTTATAGTCTAATTTAGTGTATGGCGGTAGATTTGAAATCAAAACTTTTGTTCGCATCTTTATTTTTTTAGCTTCACAACAATTGTTACTTAAGATTTATTCACTTTATATTATTTCTTGCTATAAATTCAGTATTTCTTACATCAAATTAAATTTTAAAAAACAAAACTATGTGGAATACTCTGTGAATAAGACAGAGGCAGCTAGACAATAAATATTCACTTAGTATATGGTGTTCTAAAAGTAGCGCCGAATTTCAAGTTTTCACTGTGGTTTCCCGTGAAGGTTGGTAGCCATGGTTTTAATCATTGTCGTTATCTATTATCATTCCGATTTGAGAGCGACCGTTCGCCGTGGTTAGAGCCGGTAATTTTTAACTGAGGGGTTGGGGGTTCGAGACTCGTCCAGAGGGAAGATTTTTTTACGGGTAAATCAACTCCCGGCCTAAATCGGCAGTCGAATATAAATATGTATTACAGGCGAGTCACTTTAAATTTCGTTATATTTCACTTGGACGAGTCTCGAAACGCTAACTTCGTTCCTCGATATCGTTTCGTTTAAGAAAATTTACTCTGCCGTGACTAAAAAAGTTTTATTTCAATAACTTTTCAATAATTGTAAAAATAATTGTAAAATAATAATAAGACAGATATTTTAAAAAATTTAAGGAAAAAATTAGCAGACGAAATAGAAAATATACCACAAGAAACGAAGTCAAGGGCAGAAAGTGGTTAGAGGGGTATCTCTCTATATCGATTAGATAGAACTCTAAAAAGAAGGATAACAGATTTATTTCATTTCAAAAATACATTAAAAGTTAGAAAGGGCTGCTTTGATGAAATCTTTATGAATTCAAGAATGAAGGGAGAAGAGAAAAGCAAATATAAGTCTACCATGTAGAGACAAGAGAGAGTAGTCAGAGATAAATTGAGATTTTTGTGGTCATTTGAGAGTTCAAACAGAATATTAAAAAGGAAGAAATGCAAGCAGAGAGCGGTATTAAATTAAAAGGACGTTAATAAAAACTAGAAACTAGGAAAAAACATTGCTTTTTTTTTAGAAGAAATCGTTTGTCGAACATTTTTGTGAGAAAATTACTATTTGTTTTGCTAGGACCTTTGACATCATTATATTTTATTTGTCTTGTAGATTTTTTCTATTTTTAACGAGTTAACAATACAATGATAATACTCGTAATATATGTAAAATTACTCCAATAGTGTTTCAGATTTTACTTTATATAATTTGCAACAATGTAAATGTCGATTTTCAATTAATGGCCTAAAGATGGCCATGTATTGGCAAAATATAGTCAATGTTTGAATTAAAAAGATAATATTGATTTTTTTAAAAACATTTTTCATCCCAAGAGATCTATAAGTAAAAGAAGTTAGGAAGTGTATTAACTTATCCTTCTATGAGAAAGATAAGTACACTTCTATCAGCGAAATATAGTACTACTATGAATCCTAGATAAGTGCACTTCTAGCGGCGAAATATAGTACTACAATGAATGCAAGTGAAAACAAATTCACCTCCTATTATATTCCAACTTCCTAGCACGATATTTAAGAGTGTCACATTTTGCATGTCGTTTATTAAAACTTCAGCTCGCCTATCGTCAAAATATTGTACTATAAATAAAAATGATCGACCTCCTGTAAAATCCTAACTTCCTGGCACGATATTTAGAAGTGTCACATTTTTCATGTCTTTTTTTGGTGTGACGGAAATTTCTTCTGTACTCAAGAGGTAAAACATATTCATGTTAATAAATAAATTGGAAAATCATATAAAATTTCATGAATTACTGTTACACACTCTTGAGGTGCATTCTATGGAATCTATAGCATAATCAACTATCTATGATTTATTAAAATATTACCAAAGCCGTTAGAGACCGACCGACTTTGCCTCTCTCAAACATGATATGTTTTTGACAAAATTATATTTTATGTATAGTCTGTTATTATTACAATAATAATGCTTAAAAAGGAATAGTGCTTTATTTCACAGTTAATACAAAAGGTTATGGGCCCAGCGCGTTTCCACTGCACACTGTGGAAGCGTGATCTACAGGCTAGATCAACTCTGTGAGATCTAGCCTGTAGATATATTTGGAATGAGCTAATTCTTCTTGCATATCAGAAAAAACAAGTGACAAGTCGAATATATTTGAATAAATACATTATTATTAGAGAGCTACTATAAAAATAAGGTAGAATAAGTTAGATAGTTGAAAATGTACTCTGCCAATTAGTGTGGAACATAGCTTCCTCGAGACCTAGTTTTTTAAACTGTCAAATTGTTTTGATTTATTTTACATGAATTAAAGTATCACTTTAGCAATATTAGAGCGCAGACGGTTCAAATTATTGGGGGGCTACGTTTGACAAACCATCCAAATTTTAAAAACAGTAGATTAGTACTTTTGAAGATGTAGGTGTAAATAAACGTATGATTGTGCGCGTGTGGAAGTGGAAGAGAAACAAGGGAGTGAAAAAGGTTGAAACTTATATGGGACCAACAATAGGAAAATTATGACCTACCATACAAATTTCATTGCAATCAGACGAATAGTTTTTAAGATATTATGTTAGTTCGCATAATTTGAGCGACAGACCGACAGATAGACACGGAACCAAAAATATCCCCTGGTGTCAGAAATGGATTTCTGTGTTGGGAGATTGATTTCAAAAATTCTAAGAAAGAAATCCGTTTGAGGAAGCAGGGAACATTTTGGATTCTGTCTGTTTTTGGTTCGTTTCTGTTTGGTTTTTTGGCTTGTTTTTGGTCTCTCGGTCTGCCACTCAATTTTTGCGGACCAACATATTTTAAAAACTACATGTGCAATTTTAATTCAAATAATTGAATAAATTAAATAAAAATAATGGTTTCTTTTTTTAAAATTATAATAAAATATATCCGTTTGTTCAAACGGTCACCCGTCATAGTACTGACCTCGCCCAATTCTTAGAAGTGAGTAACGAGGTTAAAAGTTCCGAGGTATCCCGTACTCTATTTTTTACACCTATAGTGTCAAAAGTACTTCTATAGTTCANCATAGTACTGACCTCGCCCAATTCTTAGAAGTGAGTAACGAGGTTAAAAGTTCCGAGGTATCCCGTACTCTATTTTTTACACCTATAGTGTCAAAAGTACTTCTATAGTTCATCGAAGTAACTCACAGAAAAGTAGCCCAAGATTAATTTGAGCCGTCTGGGCTGATCAACTTCTACTAAATAGATACTTTAATTGATGTGGAAAATCAAAACAATTTTGACACATAAAAAAAACGGGGTAAAAAATTGATTTCATAAAATTCACCAAAATTCAACCACAAATTCACCAAAATTCACACCCTCAAATTCACCAAAAGTCACCATTCACCAAATTTTCTTTCTATTCTATTGTGGAATGCTGATGGATTGAATTCGACTCTCCACAGGGAGGAACTTGACTTTCTACTACATGACCGACGAATTGACGTAGCCCTTATTACTGAGACTCATTTAACCTCAAAATCTAATTTATTTATTACCGACTACACAATTTATAGGACCGATCACCCGGTTGAGACTGCACACGGAGGTACCGCAATCTTGATAAGAAATTCGATTTCACATATGCTCATTCCTTCTGTTCCTTCAGAATACCTTATGTCTACAGCTGTAAAACTTGACACTACTTCCTTTGACTTTACACTTGCTTCTGTCAACTGCCCCCCTAATAAGCAAATCTCTCAAGCTCAGTTCTCCTCCATCTTTTCCACTCTCGGCCCTAAATTCCTTTCAGGTGGTGACTACAACGCGAAGCATCCTCAGTTTGGTTGTAGAGTGATAAACCGTCGAGGTCCCGTTCTGCTCAACACTCTATCCTCATCCCGATTTTCTATTCTAGCTCCTGCTCAATACACTTATTTTCCCTATGATCCGTCTAAGTTACCAGATTTGTTAGATTTTTTTATCTCCTCTAATATTTCCCATATACATTCCCAAATTTCAGTCCTAGATGACTTATCCTCAGACCACTGTCCTGTACTCCTTACTCTTAATATTCAACCTTTTCCTAAACCCAAAAAACCTTCTCTTATACAAGGACCTATTGACTGGGACAAATTTCAATCCTTATTAGACAATTCAATTGACCTGAAAACTTCACTAAAAACTTCAAGACAAATTGATGAAGCTGTAGAATCGTTTACAACTATCATACAACAGGCTGTACGTGACGCAACTCTAACAATACCTGATAAAAAAGACAAACAGACGAACATACCGAACCATATAAAATTACTACTTACAGAGAAACGCCGCGCTAGGTCTAGGTGGCACATGACTCGTTACCCTACAGACAAACGAACGTACAACAGACTTTGTAGACATTTAACATCTGTACTAGCTCAATTTAAGAGAGACAAGTTTAAGGAATATACTGAATTACTTACAACAAAGGACAAATCCTTATGGACAGCAACGAAAAGACTTTTAGATTATAAAATAACATCCTCCCCCCTGCGTCAGATCGATGGTACTTGGACTAAGTCTGATCAGGATAAATCCAATTGTTTCGCCAAATACCTATCCTCTGTTTTCGTTCCACATCCAGATATTTATGATCCCGACAATTTAAATTTTATTGATAGCAACCTTGATATTCCTCTCCAGTTGACACCTCCCCCTCCTGCTTTCCACCCATCTGATATTGTACACATTATTAAATCCCTTCCGAAGAATAAAGCCCCTGGGCACGACCTAATAACAACAAACATCCTTAAACACCTTCCTAAAAAAGCTACTCTATTTCTTACATATATAATTAATGCAGTCCTTAGAACTACTCATTTTCCTTCCAAATGGAAAAAATCCTTAATAGTTATGATTCCCAAACCTTCGAAACCTCACCACTTACCTTCCTCCTATAGACCTATTAGTCTTTTGCCTGTTTTTAGTAAAATCCTCGAAAAACTTATCCTTCGCAGAATTTACCCTATCTTCAAATCCCAAAATATTCTCCCTAATCACCAATTTGGATTTCGAGCAGAACACTCCACTATTCAACAATGTCACCGTGTTGTAGACGGCATCTCATCCGCCCTTGAGAATAAGCAGTATGTCTCGGCAGCCTTTCTGGACGAAAGTCAGGCCTTCGATCGAGTTTGGCACCGAGGACTTCTGTGGAAACTCAAGGGAATCCTACCCCCAACCTATTACCTTATCCTTCGCTCCTATCTAAGTGACAGGAATTTTGTAGTTCGACAGGGTTCCTGTCACTCCAATTCCTTTCCTATCCTAGCAGGTGTACCGCAAGGCAGCATTTTAGGTCCAATCTTATACTCTATTTATACAGCTGACATACCAGAACATCCTTCCACATCCATATCTTCCTTTGCCGACGACAAAGCAGTCCTTTCCGTAAATTCAGATCCCAACCATGCCTCCGATTTTCTTCAAGAACACCTTCAATCTATTGAGAACTGGTCCAAAAAATGGCGTATCAAGTTTAACAGAGACAAAAGTGTACATGTCACGTTTACTCTGCGAAGAGCTACTTGCCCTCCAGTATATTTATACAATCATCCACTTCCAGTTTCTAATCAAGTGCGGTACTTAGGACTTCACCTAGACCGAAGACTCACCTGGAACTTACATACAAGACTAAAACGGACGGACATGAAAAGACGATACAAGACTTTACTCCGACTTTTGGACAACAGATCTAATTTATCACTAACTAACAAACTGACCATCTATAATCTTATCATAAAACCTATTTGGACTTACGGACTCGAACTGTGGGGATCGACCAAGCCATCAAATTCTTATAAGATCCAATCCATGCAATCCATAATCCTAAGAAAAATATGTAATGCTCCCTCCTACGTGGCCAACCGTATAATTCATAACGACCTAAATGTTCCCTATGTCCATATCCTAGCATCCTCTCGTTACAAGTCCTTCCACACCAAGCTCGTCCAACATCCTAATCCTCTTGTCCAAAACCTATCCTCTTTGCATATTCCTGGCAATCCGAGGCGACGCCTGAAGAGAAAATGGCCCCGTGACCATCTAAGAGAATAATATTGTAGAGAGAATATGATTGTAATCAAAATTATCGGAGTACCACCACTGGGTGGAATCTCCTAATCTGTGAAGTAACTGTGCAGTATTTACCTTATGCAAACAAGCTGCTTGTTATAATTAATTTTTACAGTTGTGGCTAAATAATAAATGAAAAAAAAATAAATAAATAAATAAAATTAAACCAATTAGACAAGCACCGCTAGCAAATAAAATCAATAAAGTATGTGATAGGATACAAGGAAGCTATGTGCCACACCAATTGGCAGTCTATTTTTAAAAGAACCTTAAAACGTGTAAATTTTAAAATCTCAAAATTGTAGTACAACGTACATAAGAATTTAAAAAGGTTTTTTTTTTTAATGTTTATAGGCATAATTAAGCTTATTGTTAACATACTGACAGATGTAAATTAACTAAATGTTTTTCACCACTAATACACAACTAAAGACTGTTGTTTGATGATGTTTTGTTCCCTCAATGAAACACATACAAAGTACAATAGTTTTTGTTATCTTTCAATTAGAGCAGTACAACAGGTGACCCTTGCTGTGATTTCAACCCAGTTGGCTAACTGTTTTTCTAATAGCTTGGTCTAACAGGACTAGAATGTTTGGCTAATTCACATGGGTAAAACTTTGGCCATTAAACAGTTTGTCGGTGCTTTCTACAACTAACTGCAGAGAAACTTAAATCCAAGATAAAAGATAAGCAACTATGATTTAAGTTAGATCATTAATTGTCAACATAACAGTTTTAAGCCTCGTTTACACGATGACACTAAATCGCGACATTCAATTCCACGACATTAGTGTCGCCGAGTGTCGTCGTATGAACGGTAGATGGTAGATGTCACGGCACTAAACGCACTATAACTAAGACGCTGAGTGTCAAGCAGTGTTACGGCATTAAATGTCACGACATTAGTGTCATTGTGTGGACGAGGCTTTATCAATAAAATAAGTATCATCGTCATCAATAACAGATCAAATTAAAACTAAATAAAATCATTTTGATATGACATTTTAATTGAAACTAAATTTTTGCATTGATGACTTAACATTGACCCACCATTCTGGGAATTCTGCGGATTAAATAGAACAAAAATTTCCAACTGAATTGCCAAAACTGGTCTCAGGTTTCACCCCTTTTAATTTAGTTTGATGGAGACATTCGTCAACCTTTCTTATTAAATACTTTAATAACTCAAAAACTAAGGTAAATTGATAAATGCGATTTTCTCCATTCAAATTGTCATTAAATTTTACAAGTGGATATTAGTTTAAGAAGCATTTTAAATTTTAAGAAAAGTTGATAGATTCTTATTTTTAGGGGAAATGTTTTGAAAATGCTAACTAGACATCTTTAATGCTTCCGAGTCCACTAAAGTAACGGAATTGTGTTTACTTTTAGGAGATGAAAATTGATTTCCCATTGAAATTCAAACTTTCCACTCGTATTTTACGTTTTAGTCCTAACTGAATAAATTTAGTGTCGTGTCTACCTGTATGTCCGACGGTCTGTGTGTCCACGAATGCTTGCCAAACGCATAACTTCTACAAATTTTCCTCCGATTTTGATGAAATTGTCTGGTATTACAAGGTTTTGGCCCTATGATGGTCTCCTATGATTTTTTATCGCTCACGAATCCAAATGTAACCTCTGCACAAGCTCAAACTTAAAATTCACAAATTCAATTCTCGCGACCTAATGATCCGATTTCGCTCAAATTTGGAGAATAGTTGAGGACCAAACGTATGATGATGCCATATGAATCATGATCAAATTAGGCATAGCCACTGCCCATGCGCAAACGTGATATCCTTGTCACATAGATAACTTTCACAATTTTCATCCGATTTCCAAACTAATTTTTCAAGGTATAACGAACCAATTTCACTTAGATTACACATACATACACTTAGGGACTGACTCACAGATAATCCCTATGTGTTTGTAGATGGATCAATTATGGGTAAATAAAGTATAAATCTAAATCAAATTATAATTACAATAACGGAAAACAATCAGAAGAAAGAGAAAAACGGGAAACAATCAGAGAAAAACAAGCTCCAGCGCCGGCGCTGGAGCTTGTTTTTCTCTGATTGTTTCCCGTAGTTAATAATAATTATAATTTGATTTAAATTAAAATTTAATCTTTCCGTAGTATGAGTACTACCAAAATCGTAAAAAATGAAAGTATAAATCAATTATTAGATTTTGGCGACGTTTCGACCGAAGCCGGTCATTTTCAAGCCTAAAAATAAACAATTTTATTTCTTTATACACAGGTTACATACACTGATACATATTTTATTGATTCCATCTTGAAAAATATATATAACTACATTATCATATTTGTAATTCTTCAGTGTATGATTCCTCGTTGTTCACATCCATGGTGTAGATTGTAAATGTTCTAAGTTGATGTTTGATCTTATGAGTAGGATCTCCAGAAGTTAAATTTCATAAAATGTTTTTTACGTGTACCCTTTCTAATCTTCTATGTGTTTGTAGATGGATCCATTATGGGTAAATAAAATATAAATCAATCATTAGATTTTAGCGACGTTTCCACCGAAGCCGGTCATTATCAAGCCTAAAAATAAACAATTTTATTTCTTTATACACATAGGCATATTATGTGCGTAATATGTGCACAAATTCTTTCTTGGTTGAATTTCAGAGGGTATATACTCTCTGGAAGCCTCATCCATGTGTAGCCCTAATTAAAATGGGGTTAATGCTTGGAGTAATCATCCACACAAAATAGCACTCTCATTTAGCTCGTATCCGTGACAGTTTCCTCTGATTTATTGCATAAAAAAAAACATTAATTAACTACGCATGATAAACATCGCTATAAAAAGAGCATTTTTCAAAGCTTCTATTTTCTTCTCTGTGTAACGTAAAAAAAGATGAAAAAATCAAATTCCCGTTACAAAGTAAAAAGGAGGGGAAAAAAAGACGACATAAGATTTGTAATTCTGCCTGTTTTCCATATATTTTATCAAGAAAAAGGAAAGTCTGAAGGTTAATCAAAGTTTATTCGAAAGGAAAAGGATGTGAAGTCTGAGGGAGAGGGGAAGGGGGGAGGGAGCCACAAAGTTTTCGGAAAGACGAGACCAAAAATTGGAATTTGAGAAGATAAGGTTCGGTGAAGCTCTCAGTGTAACGGCTTCATGAGTTTACTTTGAAAACACGCAACTTTGGTATCATAACATATCATAAATTCTCATATTATAAAAGAGCCAGAGGAAAGTAGGAGGGGATGGGAGGAGGGGTAAGTAGATGTGAATATAGCGAAGATTTCGTTTTAAAGGATTAGATTTTTAAAAAATATGCTTTTATCCTAAAACATATAAGGCTCATCATTCCCTAAAACTTTATAAGGCTTATTATTCTGATTTAATGCGTTTAAAATAGTCTTGCCAATTAGTATGGCATACAGCTTCTTAACGTAATTTAATATACTTAAATTATTTGATGCTTTTACAACCTATTTTTATCAAATTTATTTTATTTTCCCACCATTTTTTTTTTTAAATCCGACAAATTTTTATTTTTATTTTTACATTAATAAAAAGTGTCAGTTTAGCAAGATTTTAAAGGCGCACGTGGTTTATATTAATCTGGGACTATCCGCGAGCTATTTTCAACAAAACAAACTATCTAAATTTTATAAAAATCAGATAAGTATTTTTGAAGATATAGGCGTATAAAATGTATGTTTGTGCCCATTTGGAAGAAAACAAATGCGATCGCAGACGATTGAAACTTATGTGGGACCAAAAGTAAGCTAATTATGACCTATATCTAAATTTAATTGAAATCGAACGAATAGTATAAGATAAGTTGGTTCGACAAAATTAAGCGACAGATTGACAGAGATAAACACGGAACTATGGAACCAAAAATGTTTTCTGATGTCTGGAAAGGATATCGGTCTTGGAATTTTTGAAATCGGAGACATAAAAACTTTCGTTCTTCAGAACGATCACTCAGCTACCGTTACCTAGTGTATTAGTTCGGAAGCTGTAATAATCAATTTTATTCTTAATATACGAGTAAATTAACCAAACAAGACAATTACTTAAAAATGTTTACTAAACTTACTAACCAATAACTCACTATATATACATATATATCTTTATTGTCGGGTTACCGACAACTCACTATATATCTTACTTTATTACCGGGGTTACCGATAACTTACTATGTATCTTACTTTATTACCGGGGTTACCGATAACTTACTACTATGTATCTTACTTTATTACCAGGGTTACCGATAACTCGTGCTACACCACAGAGAAGGACCAACAACGCAATGTCCTCGCCAAGAGGCCATTGAAATAAATGTGGTTACAATCAACCTTTCAGCATTTTTATCTGCCTGTAGAACTAGCATTTTACTCCTCTCCAGGTGATTCTTTAATATTTCAATGAATCCAACTTTGTTTCTTTCATTTAATAAAAACTCACCTGGGGGTAATTGTAGATTCATCAGAGATGAACTCAGAAGATAATAATGCTCTAGATCTAGATTATAATCCATTAATGTCTTGAAATGATTTTAATACCCGTTATTAAAATTATTGACTTTTATTAATTTCCTACTTTGTAAATTTGTTAATCATTTTGGCAACTTTAAAAAAAAAAAATAATTGGTTCTATTATTTCCCTATTTCTTTAATCTATAGTTTTCTTATGAATCATTTTGACATCGAAAATAAAATTATCAATTTCTAATAATTCCCTATTTGTTTAATCTATTGTTCTCTTTTCAATAATTTTGAGACTGGGGAAAATTATTAATTTTTATTGATTCCCTACTTGTTTAATATATTGCTTTCTTGCCATCCATTTTGACACTGGCAAAGAAAATTATTCATTTGCACAGCCAGACGATAGACAGAAATTTTTTGAAACAACAAACAACAAAAAACATTAAACAATACTGTCATAATATTGTACGTTGAACATAATCAGTCATTTGTTTTTAAATTATATCCTAAAGGAAACTAAATCAATTTGGCTATTACCCTAGAAAAACGAGAAACACTAAAAAAAATACTTTAGTAGCAATACGAGGCCAAGAACCAAAATAGCAAGAGATACAATAATATACTAATACATTATACAAGAATCGTTGGCATTTCACCAAATGTTAGACTATAGACCATTCAATGCTGGGCAACTTATTATTATTAACGTTAATACGAGAAACTAAAATATATAGGAAAAGAACATTCTGAAATATAAATAAATAGAAAGACTAATTAGTTTTTTTTGTTTTGTTAAAGGTCAAATGAACACAGATGGGAACATAATAATACAGAAAATTAATTCTAGGATAAAAATAGTCAAATTGAGATTGAGAGAAAGAATAAGGAAAGAGCAAAACAGGAAAAACAGACAAGATTTTCATTCAGGAATAAAAGCGTTCATGGAGGTCATCTTAGTGAACACACAAAAACTTTTTCTTTAAGTAAAATAATATTTGTTTATTTAACAAAACAGAATTCGGCTTTCATATAACAAT
The DNA here is from genome assembly GCA_001010745.2 of Gerris buenoi. Taxonomy (NCBI): domain Eukaryota; kingdom Metazoa; phylum Arthropoda; class Insecta; order Hemiptera; family Gerridae; genus Gerris; species Gerris buenoi. The sequence goes on from KZ651245.1 coordinate 132,545, forward strand.
TAGCAGTTCCTTCTTTTTTATATGGGTTGTGTTAAATGTTAATCAGGCCCTACACTATCAACCCGCTTGATCAAAATAGCGCGTCAAGCGATGGTGTCAAGCGTGATTGATAGTCTAGGAACCTGTTTGACGCTTGAATCAAGGATGGACGGTTATTGATGGAAAGTTTAAATGACTCAAGCGGCTTGACGGAGGAAGGATGAGCGCTTGATAGTCTTTTTTTATATTTGTTCCTTATTTTTTTAGCGGTTCCAACGATATGCCATACAAATTATTTTTACTTTCGGTATTAATAACCATCAAAGTTCAAAATTCCAAAACTTCAAAATGGCGGCCAATATCAAATTGGAATTTGGTAGATTTGTCTGCCATATTATGCCAAGTTGTATCAATGTTTTAGGCGGTTTTCACACTGCGCGCGAGACCGATTCCGCTTAAGAAACAAACACATGTATCAGCATGGGGCTTATGAGGCTATTCACATTAAACGCCAAGCGAGACTGATCCGAGCCGGGAGATTTCTTTAGAGTGTTTTGTTAGCTAAACGTTTTCGGCCGCCGAAAATGCATTGTAAACGGTTGTACGCGGACAACTAGACAATTGGCCGATCGGGGTCGGTCTCGCGGGCAGTATGAATACGAAAACGCTCGGCTCAGCTTCGCTCGGTCTCGCACGCAGTGTGAAGAGATAGTAAACATAGAGCCAATGTTTACAACTTAGTTATTTAAAAAAATTGTAACCTTAAACACGACCCACAAAGAAAAAACAGAGCCACTGATGAAGGCTTTATAAAAGCCAAAACCTGCTTTGATTTATAAACAAACCTTATTTTACGGGAAGAGACCGTTTCTTTGACTTTGAATTCATTGACAGGATTTTATTTCTATTCCAGCAAATAATATTCATAGAAGTTCAGTGGTACATATAGAATTTTTTTTCTGGGGGGGGG
>KZ651245.1:148216-209397 GCA_001010745.2 Gerris buenoi
AACAAAAAACATTTTTCTTTTGTTGAAGTTTAGAGCTTAGATTTTATTTCAATTGCCTGAATTGTGTAGTTATAAATTTTATCAATTTTATCACTGTCTAGGTTGGTTAAGAGAGGAGAGAAGTTGTTGAAGGAGTTTATATGGAATTTTTGTCTTAGTTCAGAAAACTCGGGACATTGAAATAAAAAGTGATGAAGTGTATCGGGCACGGAGTCGCTACAAGTCAGGCATAGCTTATTCGTGTCGAATATGTAACTTTTCCCAAATATATATATATGTGTTACACTTGAATTACCAAGTCTTATTTGACTTAACACCCTATGCTTGCAAATTTTGGCCTTTACTGCAAGATAACTTTCTCCTGTAAAGGAGAACTCAGAAATATCCCTGAATACTTTTGAATACGAACTATTGCATGCACGCTCAACATCGACGCTAAAGAGGTGGTTGTTCATTGCAGATATGATATTGTTTATTTTAGGGTCGAAAATATTCGCATTCACGGTCAACGCATCTGTTGCTCCTATAGTATGTAGCATTGACTTATATTGGGAAGCCCAATTTAACTGAGGAATATTGTTTGTGCTTGAGTCCAGTTCTAAGAGCTTGTTTAATACTTGGGAGGGCAGTCTATCTGGGTGCATGGCAATAATCTTCTGCCACCAATGAGTCATGCCCTTAAAGATTTTGCTTTGAATTGCCAGTACTCCTGTCTCTAGTCTAAGCATGTAGTGGGGAGTATATCGGGACAAGTGAAGAATTTGCTTAAAAAATTTGGACTGAATAGTCTCTAGATCGCTATAGTATCTCGGTGCCCAGATTTCACTACAATATAGGAGGGTGGATGCGACTATAGAGTTAAAAAGTGTCACTTTCGTATCCCAGGAGTCGGATTTTGTTTTTATTAGAATGTCGCGGATTTTAGCCAGAGCGATATTGCCTTTAGATTTAAAATTGATAGCAGCTTGGTAGAATTTCCCTGAAGACGCAAAAGGGACTCCCAAATAGGTAAAAACTTTAACATACTCGATAACTTCGTGGTTGAACATTAATTGGCGGAGTTTTTTCCTTCTGGGTAGACGAGAGAAGACAACTGCTTTTGTTTTACTTGTATTGACTTGAAGACCGTTTAGTGTACAATACTCATATAAGACATTCAAGATTTCTTGAGCTTCGGACCAGCAAGAGCACAAAATCGAAATATTGTCAGCGTATAACAGCTCATACCCTCTTAAAAACAAGTGGCTCTAGAAATCATGCTCAAAATCTCCCATGTGAAACAAAGCCAAAATGTTAAGCTATAAGTTATTTTACAATTGTAAAAAAATATATATAGATATATATGTATATATAACATGGCCTATTTTATTTGATTGCCCCTTTTATATAAGATTTGTAGTATAAGTGGAGGGGTCGTTCAAGGGTTGAAAAAATGTTTTTATGTCAAAAGTAGAAATACATTTTTTCAACACTTCAATGACCTCCACTTATACTAGGGATAATTAATAACTGAAGGTGCATACTTCAAATTAATAATAATTTTGTAAGTTATTAAAAAGTAGTTGTTAAGCCTGGCACAAGTTCACATTTAAAAAAAAGTGCGAATCACAGGTAAAGAAGTCTTATCAGCTCTCCTACTGGTGTAGATAAACTATCAGATATTTTGCGCCTTATGAGTTACTATCAAGTTATAAACACTAAACATATTTCTTATAATAACAATATTAAATAAAAGATCAAGTTGACAAACAAAGCAACTGATTTTACTTAGGTTCAATTGAATTTATAAAAATATGAAATACTTACGTAAGTGAATCATTGTCGAAGGTGTCCGGGTCAAAAACATCAACGGGTTCTGGGTTTAATTGACCTGTAAAAACAGACCATAAATTAGGAGGTAAAGAATTAAAATAGGCTGCCGATTAGTGAGGCACCACATAGTTTCCTCACATCCTATTTTGTATACTTTAATAACTTTAAAGTTACGTTTAAAGTTAATAACTTTTATGTTTTTCCAACCTATTATTCTTATATTTTTATTTATTTTTTTTTTTTTTTTTAGAAACGTATGTTGCTTAATGATGTACATATATATACATTTATTCAACTACATACTTATTTATGTTGATAAAATTAGTATAATTACATTTATGTATGAATATGCATGTAATAAAAATAGCCCTACACAATGTATCAAGCAATAATAAACAGGTCAAGTGTATGCTAGCCAACACACAGCGATGGTCCGTAGGCCACACTGTATTGTTTAAGTAGTTCCCTATTGATGGTGTTATTAAATGCTAAAAAGCTAACTTTGAACTATCCTGTGGGTCTGATATCCTCAAAACACATAAACAAACTTATGAAAAAGTATTTCTTTGCCACTGAACCAAAAAACAACCATATAAAAACATCGAAAAGACCATAGTTCTAAAAAAAAAGAAGTTTTTGTTAATAAAAAATAAAATAATATTTTTTTTCAAATTTCCAAAAAGTGGTATTTTTACTTTTGGTCAAAGAATGATAAGGAATTTTTTCAGACTTTATGCACTTCGCATAAAGCAAGATAGAGGGGGGGGGGACACTTTTACCACCCACTTCAAACTTGCCTACGCTCGCCCTATCAAAGTTATATCCAAAGAATTATATGTTTTTGTAATCAGCTCAATGTACCCTTTCATATGATACCCTCACGGTGTCGAAAAAAATAAATAAAATTTAACCCTTAAGTTTTTTTACCCTAATTTTTTTTGAAAAATATTTTTTTTTAAGTCGCTATATTTTTAACATATGTGGGTAGATACAAGACATATACATGCCAAATTTCAAAGTCATCGGACGAAAGGTGTAGCCGTGAGAAAAGGCGACGGACAGATGGACAGACAGACACACAAAGGAAAATATAAGAGTCCTTGGTTTTGCCTACGGACACTAAAAAGCAATAATATAAATTATAACTTACAGTTCACCGATTCCAAAGCATAAAGCAATTATTGTTTAAAAAAAGAACTGTAGAAGACAGTTCTTCAAAGTAATGCTCATACTTATTCAGGCATTGAAATGCTTTATAACCGTCCGAAACAAGTTCAAAACTCGGACTAAAAATTCACAGAAAGTTTGTTGGCCAGATCTTTGTCCCTTTTTTCCATGAATTTTGATCATTGTAGAGAAATTATATTCGTTCTATAGAATCACTTTTACATACAGAATCCGTGGGACATAAAAAACATTCTTTGTATAGAGATTTTCGTTGTACAGAAGTTCGATGTAAGGAGGTCCAACAGTGAATATACATAATTAGGGAGGGTGGAAACCCCAAGCAAGCAGAGAACACCTAGTAGTAGTAGTGGTCTAGTACTTCCTACTAGAACGGGTAGGACAAACCACTTGTTTGAACCTACAATTAGGCCATCACTTAGGCCCTTTTTACGCCCCGTAATGGAGAGTTCCAGCTACTTCCCACATCATACATTTGTACATTGTACCGCCGAAGCTAGAATGGAGTGGTCATTAGTAAGCTATATAAGCGTGGGTCAAAGCGTGGGGGAAGAGTCCCCAAGAGAACACCTAATTCTGTATAATAGTTCTAGGCAACTCATTGTAACAAGTTGATAAAGCTAATCCCAATTTTAAAAATGCACCATTGCAGTTTAGAAGCTCACCCTAGGATATAGAGAAGCCACTGCAGTCATTACCTTGACCATTTTTAAAATAAAAATAAATAAATAAACAAAGAAAAACTTACTCCAATCATGTCTCATTAAGTGGATCCTTGGAGGACGTCCTTTCTGAGTCTCTACAGAACTACAGTCAGAGGAATTGCTATCACTACTTTCTGTCTCCTTCTCACCTTCAATTATTACCTGTTAATACCGATAATATCATATATTAATAAACATTTTAAGCATTTCAAAAATAAAAACTATCATAAAATGTAAACTAAGAACAAACACTAAGATATTATTTAACAAGTAAAGACTTACATGAAATATAAAATTTGTTTTTATAAAGGTAAAAATCAATTTGTATATTAAAAAAGTCCAGTCATGCACCATGACTTAATGAGCAAATTTTTAAAGAAATCTGCGTATTATTGGCTTATGATAATAAAGAAAAATTTTGGTTTAGAATTAGGATGGGTAAAAAGAAGAAGAAAAAAAATGTTTAGGTCCACAGTACACACGGGTACGGGGTACAAAAGACAAAATAGTATTTACCCTTCAAGATGCACATCAGAAAGCTCTTTAAGAGAACAGTAATTGTTTTTAAGTACACTTTATCATATTTTCATATAAAAGGGGGGTAAAATGGAAAAAACACGATTATATGCTATTTTTGGCCCTCAATTGTCAAAATATGACCCCTAAATGAACTCCAAAAATTCTGGCCAATGAACTTATCCTTTATTTTAATATGATTGACATTTAAAATTTGTTTGAAATTTTTAAGTGAATCCTAAGGGGAGAAATCGTCTGGAGCGACACATATATATACATACATATTATACACAGGGGTGCAGAATATGTCCGAACGCCCGAACGAGGTTCGGGGGAAATAAGAGCAGGGCTGGGGAATTTTTGGCTGGGAAAAATGGGGGGGGGGATGTAAATAAATAAGTTAGAACAATAAAATGTCTTATGCTTATGTTTAACTTTTCTCTTCTAAACGAATTAGGTAAATACTTACTCCTTTTTAAGGTTAATCCCTTGTTTTTTTTTTTATGTTACCTTTTTTTTAGGGTTAAACCCTACAAGAAAGTAGAGGGGTCTTAATGAAAAATATTTTAAGAATTATAAACAAATATTGTATCAGTTAGTTTTCGAATTCGGTGATCGACGTGTCTAAGTCGGCAATTGTGTTTAAAATCAGTATATTATATCGTGCATCTAAATCGGTTATTTTCAGCGTTTTTTGTATTTAATTTGTTTGCTTCTTTACGTGTACAATGGCAGAAAAATCTGGACGATTATAAACTACTAAAAATTTAAATTTATTACGTTTTTATCTTTTACATTTGGGTTATTGTTTTATTGAATATATAAGTGCCGAAATACTAAGTTATAAATATTTTCTTTAATGCATAGGTAGTTACCTACATATACATTTAATATTTTCGCTTTATAGACAGTATGTGAAATAATTTGTAATTTGTTTTTATCAATATATCTCTAAAGTAATTACCTGAGTACCGCGACCGCGTACCGTACTACTATAATAATATATGTTATTATATAATTATAGCAGGTATATTTATGTGCACACTGTCAACTTTCAAAAGTAAACAACAGAAGCATTGTGCATTGTGTGAATGACAAGGAAGAAGAGAAAAACGTCGTACCTAGATCATCAGTAGAATTACTAAATAAACGCTACAGTAAGGATAGGCTGTTATCTGGTTAACATCGCAAAGTTCAATTGGGGAAATTTTAATGAAAAAAAGTATGTTCTGGGGAAATTTGGGGTAGTCAAACATATTCTGCACCCCTGATTATACATACATAAAAAAAGGTGTTAAAATTTAGGAATCAATTCAGAATGGCTTAAAACGGATTTCCATGGAAAATTTTTCAAAAATTTGGATAACAAACATTTTGGAGCCATTGCAATAGCTTAATTTTCTTTAAAAATTCACAAAAATATGTTTTTTAAGTGCTTTAAGGTTCATACTCCCATTATATTTAAATACGCTCCTAACTATTTTTGAAATTTGATTTGCTGCTACTGCCATAAGTGGTAGGTAAAAAAATATGTTTCTGCTACTGCCATAAGTCGTAGGTAAAAAAATAGGTTTCCTTATAGAATAAAATAATAGACAGACCTCATTCAATAATAATAATGAAATAGTTCCCTAAGGTTTCCTCAATTTGACTCATGAAGTAGTTGAAGGTAGTAGCATTTGGTTGTTTGATCTAATTATTGTAACCCACGAAGGCAGTACGCAGGGGACTAATGTTGGGGGTTTCCCAAATATTGATGAAAATAAGACTAACAGTTCAATGCTTGTTAGAGAATGCTACCTACCCTTTGATGAATATAAATAATTAATATAAAAATACTATTTTTAAAAACTGGTCATATTTTCAACTTTTTTTTTTGTTTCTGTATTCTTCACCTAAATTGTTTCCACGTGCAAAATTTGGGGAATATTAAAGACGGGAAGTGGTTTAAAATTGGGGTAATAGGTGAGCAATGAAACTTACAAAGCAAAGTAATATAAGACCAGTAAAAAGGGGATTGAAATGGACCCTATTATTACTCAGATAAAGGTCTGATGATGCCCAGGCCGAAAATGGGCGAACATTTGCACCGATTAATTTTTTTATTTATTTTAGAAATAGCCAAGTTTTCTAATGATCATCCCTGGAGCCCAATAAAAAAAAATAATATTAGAAAATTAAGGGAATAACTGAAGAATAATGAACAAAAACTAAGGGTTTCTAAAGGTGGGTTCAAAGTAATAGCTAGCAGATTAACACACATACCTGTATGTATAGATAACAATAAAAGTATTCATGTTTTCTTGGATCTGGGACGGAGATTATATGAGGCAGATAGTCTAAGTTGTCTCTGACTGATTTTTGTCAACAATAATAATTAATAGCTTTTGCACCAAATAATGCCATTCATGTAAGTCTTTATAAAAAAAATTATAATAAAATAACAATAAAAAAAAGGAATAAAATAAAATATGAAATTAAATACCTTAGACTAATTATTTTCAATTTGTGCTGATTTTGTTTTTTAAAAAATGTTTATTCAAAATCAGGTTTATTATATTCTTGATTAAAATCAATTCATAGAATAAATTTAAAAAACCCTTTTTAGTAATTAACTATTTCACACAGAACCAAACTGGAAAAGTAAAAAAAATGAATCAGTTTATAGTCAAATTCAGATAACAAATGATTAAGAAAAAACTAATTTTTATCAATTTTATCCACCATCAGCAAAAATTGATAGGGGCAAATTAAAAATTGGTTAATATCAGTAAGTTTAATCATGTTATCCTGGTTGGAAAATAAACTGCGCATTTTTTTAACCTTTTAATTGACATTTATTATGAATAAAATTAAAAATTATATCTATTGCTTGAAACAATCCAATTTCGATTTAAAAAAAAAAATTAATTTAATTTTTAAAACAAACCAATAAAAAAGGGTTTATCATAAACAAAATATGTAACTTAAATATGTAATAATAAATCAATAATTAGACATTAATTACAAAAAATAATATTAATTACAAAAAATTATGCTAAATGTAAAGAAAATTAATTATCTACTTAAATTTATACATATACATAAGAAGTTATTTACATGGAAGATTCGGATATCTTGTCTTAAGGTAACCAAGATGAGGTAAATAATAATAATAAATTATTAAATACATTTAGCATATTATACAAGCTATATAATCTTCTTTTTCTTCCCTCGATCTTCTTCTCTTGTTTAACTTATTATCTTCATAAGTGAACATTAGATTCTTCTTTTAAATAAATTATATTTCTATTTAATTATTGACTAGAATAACTTTTGAAGTGAAATATAGAAAAATTCAATATTATTTTGAATATAAATAAATAAATAAAATAAAAAAATACAAATATTTTTGAAAATACAATTAAGTAGAAGTTAAAGAATATATCATTTATTTTATTATTTAAGTTCATAACGGTGAAATTTAAAAGATTGATTGCATTACTGTAAATAATTAAATTAATAAGCAAGAAATTAAAAATTTAAAATATGAAAAAAAAAAAAAACCAAAATCTAATGTTCCACTTCAAAGCAGGTACTTTTGAAAATAGTCTGGGTGGTGATTCATTTTTCTCTCTCCCTAAAAATTCTTGAATTTTATGTACAAACTACACACTGTTTTTACTACATAAATTATCTTGACTTTTTAAACTGTAATTAGTTGTAAATTCATCAAACGTGAAACAAAGAAAAAAGTAAATTTAAATGATAATAAAGATCATTTTCTGAATAATATTATTTACCAAAATAGATTTACAAATAATCGATCGAAATATGTTAAGAGTCTACAGTTATTGGTTTAATAATTTACTTAATTTAAATATGAATAATAATTACTTCATTAATGAAGGATTGACAATCTAAAATTGATACAATGTATAAGTATTTGTAAAATTTAGTGAAGAAGAAATAAAATTTCAATGATAGATTTTTTTAATTAGTCGTAGAGTTAAACATATAAAGAACTAAAACTTTGAAAATGTTTACAATTTTTTTTGTGGCCAAAGTCTAATACATCTAAAATGATTCTGGTATTAGAGATCGATAAGTCACTGACTTGATCAAATCTATGGCAAGGAAAGTTTTTAAGAAAGCTGCTCATAAGGTGAGCCGTTAGCAACTTGGTGCTAATGGCTCACTTGATCAGCAATTCCCCAAATGATCCTTGCTAACGATTCAAAAGATCAGAATTTTCACTCTCAGATATGTGGAAACTAAAAAGGTTTATCCAAACAACAACGAACTCCAAATAAAAAAGTTTATTACTATTAAAATGTTTTTATACAAAAACTAAATTTTTTTTCTATTATTAGAGGTCAATAGGCAAAAATTCTTTAATGACACAAAAATTATTCTAAATCATATTAATCATAAAATAAGTTTTGGTTATTTTATTTAAAAATACAATGAGATAAATTAAAACGAAAGTAAATATATAAAATATTAATAAGGATATGAAGAAGGAGAATTGAGTCTATTCAGTCTCTATTGCTTAGAACAGGTCGAAATATTTGAAAAAAAAAAAAAGATACTGTTTGTTATAGTTAATTCCTTTTTACAAGTAATTGGTATTGACTTTTACAAGTCGAATTATAAATATTCTGGTTATCATAATTTAAATGTTAAAAACTATTACTATGGTTTCTTAAATTTAGATGAAATTTCAGATTAGAGCTATGTACAATAGTTAAAGGATAAGTTACCTGATCAGTCTTGTGAACGGAAGGAGGGACAGAAGTCGTGAAGACATTGTGTTGCTGGTGAAACCTGGCGAGAGATCTTTGAACTTCCATCCTCTCGGCTAACGTCTTTCTCCGCACCCAGATCGGATTAGGGACTATCTCCGCTCGGTCGTCAAACACATTGATAGGTGTGTTGGTCGCACCTTCCTTAGTGATACAGAGCATTCGGTTGGTGTTTCGTTGCATCTGCTGTAGGATGTTCAGGTTGATAGTCCTGTTCATATCGGTCACATGATAAGACGGATAATCGTTCAGGGCTACTCCCATGATTTTCGAGGAGGAAAGCCGGCGGAAACCAGACATTTGTTCCTCTCTCTCTGACTTTTCTTTGAGAAACACTTCCCGACGCTTACTGACCTTCTTCTCACGCCTCTGGATTCTTCGAGACCAAACTAAATCGTGCGGTAAAGATTGGACCCTACTGGTGCCTGGATTTTCTTGACAAAGCGGCTCTTTTTCAGGAGCCATCAACAAAGCTTTATCCTTAAGTCTTATGGTAGACATATGTACTCTAGACGTATCAGGAAGTTCTACTCTGTTTGCCGATATTTCTAAAGGTCTACTGACCGATACTAAATTTTCTCGAGGTGATCTCTCTTCTAACCTGGGTCTTTTTCTTTCCGTTAAATCGGGCTCCAGTCTTCTTTTATCCAACCTAAGTGTCCTTTCGAGTTCCGACACCGATCTCTCATCGACATAATTTACAGTTTGGGCAGTAGGAGCCTCGGTACGATTATTTACACTACCGCTGACATTACTGGGTTTTTCGGTTTCTTTGGATCCCGGTTTCATAAATGCGTTGTAATTATATAAAGGAGAATGTGAAAAATCTTCGTTAAGCAAATCGGGTTGTATAAAACAATCGTTAGTGATAAGGGCGTCGTTTCCTCTGACACTATGTAAAGTCGCTTCACTGCAAAATGGGTTGAAATTAAAATTTTTGGCACTGGAAACTCCTCCCTTCCTCTCTTTTATCATGCCCTTAACCGAAAATATATCAAAATTAATCGACTCGGAGGGATCAGAGACGGTAGTTCGGAGAGGGGGGATGTTGACTGGAAACATGGAAGGACTCAAGGGTTCGACACTGGTTCTCAAGTCGGAGGTGTTATTAAACGGCTGGTGGCAAACATAACCGGGTGTTTCATCTATAAGTGGCATTTCCATACTTCTGACTTTTCCTACAAGAGCAGTTTCAGAGCGCCTATCCTCTGAATCAGTCCGTTCTGGACAAGACCACATACGTTCGTTATCTTCAACTCTCTCGGCAGCATTAGACGTAGAAGTCTGCACCGAACGATCGTGCAAAAGCTTATTCATTAATTTAGTTCTACTAGTAGGCTGTTTTTTTCTACCGACCGGCCTACCCGGCCTCTTAGGAGTTTTGTTGATAGTAACTCTGGTTTGGTCTTTCTCCAATTCTTTTTTGAACAGAGACCACCCTCTCAAATGTTTTAATTTTCTTGGGAACGGACATTTACAAGGGTCGATATTTAAATGATGATGCCTCAATTCACTATTATCCAGAAAAAATACTTCAAAAGTATCTACCAGCGAAACGACTTTGAAATAAGCCCCTTCATCTAATATTTGAACGAAATGATCTTGTTTTGGAACACGATTCTTGAACTTATCCGAGTCTTCTTTAAAATGGAGGAAACAAGCAGGAACGTTAACCGAAGTAAGAGAATTTGATTGCATAACCGATCGGAGGTTATTCATAGTCAAGCGATTAATCTTTATAAAACAATCTTTTCTACCGGTCTCACTCTTCGGATCGGGAGACGCAGGTCTAGATGAACTTGGCGGGCCAGTACTAGTAGATTTACTAGTAGATTGCTGTTCGCTACCCGCTGAATTACAACCTAAGCTGCCATTACTATCTTCACCATGAACGACTAATTTACTATTAACAGAACTACTCTTTCCAGATTCATTGCTGCCATTTGACTGACATATTTGATCTTGCAATTCCTCTGAAACCGAATGCATTTCTTTCAAAGACGAGTGGCTTTGAGGATTATTTAACTTATCCTGCGCCTTGGAGTCCCCTCTTACTATTTTTTTTCCAAGTTTACCTCGTATTCTACTGCGCAATGAAATATTAGATTTTACAGGTACCGATGACACTTCGGAGAGTTTCGGTTCTTTAGCAGCGTAATACGTAGCTAAATTTATTCTTTCAAGGACAACACGGACTTCTTTAACAGGAGATAAATTCATATTTTTGCTTTCAACAGTATTTTGGGATTGAAGTCCATCTTCAGAAACAGTTAAACGGTCATTCTCCAAAGACACGGCTTTTAAACTACTCATTGTTTGGACTGGCTTACTAAAATCAGAAAAATCATGAAATTGTTTACAAAAGAAATAAGAATCTAACGAATCCGACCGCCTCTTTAGTGTAGGCTCCGGTACCAAGTCTACTGACCTCGAACGAACTAGTTTTTGTCGAGAACTTAACCCACTCACAAAACTGTGCATCAAAGATTTTTTGAGGTCAGTATTCATATTGTCTAAGAAAGTGGGTCGTTTACCCACAGGGTCGACTTTATAACTAGATGCTTGGGTCTCTGAATTATCAACATCTACAGATATAATACTAAGAGCACTCTCTACTGTTTTCAATTCGTTATCTTTAACAAAAGTTGATGAAACTAACTCATCGGACTCTTTGACTATTTTGAAATTATCCCTTTCGCGTAACTCTCTTCCTACAATAGACTTATCTAAATTAACATTGTAGTCACAGAAATCTTTTGAACCCAAGGATTCAGTTAAATCTGTAACAACCTCTTTAGTACTTCTAGTAACCCTGCTACTTGAAATTTCAGAGTCATTGCTGTTCTTATTGATTTGTCTCTTTTTAAGCTGCATCCCTTTAGAGCAGGGCTTTAAAAGTCTGCCTGATTTAACCTGAAACTTTTGAATTCTTTGATTCCTAGTAAGGGTTCTATTTATACTGCTGCCTACCCTTTCATGTCCACACTCCTCTTCACTACTATGTATAATAATATTTCCGCTCTTATAATAATGCTTGGACTTTTTGACAAAGTCGGTTTCCCGTAAAGCCTTAATTTTCCTTTTTCTATAATTAGCCGCTTCCAAGGAATGAGGAGAAAGTTGAACGTTTTCACTTAGGTATGTAGGATTTTCATTTTTAGGTGAATTTTCAGATTCACTCCCTTCGGTGAACGAATTCTCTACCTCTACAGAGCAAACTACAGAAGACATAAGGGAATTCAATATCTCCTCTTCGGTACAGGTATTATGATCTGATTGGGCACTACTTGAGCTGCACTTCGGCTGCTCTTCAGGTACTAAAGTTTTAGAAGATTCGATATTTTGAGAGCTACCTTGATCTACCTTTATACTACCCTTAGATGTAGTAGAAAGAACATCTTGTGAAGTTGCTATTGAATCGTCGTTCACAGAAATATTAAGATTTGTAATTTCTCCAGGACTTACTACAACAGAGTCAACAAGAGTTTTAGAATTGATATCCTCGACCAATTTATTATCGGAATTTTCCAAAGGACTGTTGACAGAGACATCCACATGACATTTGACAACACTTTCTATAGGAACATTTTTAGATATTATAAGTGTTGTACTTAAAGGACTAGGTACTATTTTTGATAAAGGGCTGTTGATATCTTTGGCAGAAGGGCTAGAATCTGTTTCGTAAGAAGTGTTATAAGCTGTTAGCGGACTAATAGGCAAATCTTCCGACGGACTCGATAGAGGAGATGAGGCACTGACATCTTCATTGAAAGCATTGACAATATTATTATCTGATGGCATCTCTAAAAGTTGTGTTGGATAAGATGTCTTCAGGTTAGAAGTCGGTATTGTTTCTTTCTGAGAAATTTTGCATCTTTCACCTACTGCATGTTCAACTAATTTATCCGTAGCTACATTGACAGTAGTTCTTATTTCACTAGGCCCTTCTTGCAACAATTCGGATTTAATCGTTTCCTTGTCGGGATTTTCCTCAATTGATTTTATCTCCTCAGTTTCTATTTCTACACTGGTACTGGCTGGAACATTTTTATCCTGAGAATGAACTTTGGAAGCGGATTCGTCAACCTCGGTTAATTCAAGTTCTAGTTTTTTAGTTAAATCTTCAGCAGATTTAATAAATATATTATTTTCAACGACCTCTTTATCAGTTACACTATTATTTTCAATTGATACTTTTTCAGTTAAAGTTGTAACATCTTCAATAAACTCTTCTTCAGTTGAAGTATTATTTCCAATTTCCACTTTATCACTATCAATCTCAATTGAATTATTACTTTCAATCACAACTTCATCAGTTTTAGTACCAGGATTGATCATCGTTTTATCAGATTCAGTTTTATTTCCATAATTTTCAATAACCATTTCATCTAGTACAGTGTCAGTTGAAGTGTTATTTTCAATTTCTATGCCGTCAGTTGACGTATCATTTTCAATCACCACTTCATCTGTTGCAGTATCAATTGAATTGTTACCTTCAATTACAACTTCCTCAATTACGATAGGTGAAGAATCATTTTCAGTCTCAATTGAAGTGTTATTTCCAATTACAGAATCAGTAGAATGAATTTTTTCAATCTCAACTTCATCAGTTACAGTATCGGTTATAATAAGTTCTTTATCAGTTGAAGAATTATCTTTAACTGCAATATCAGTAGAAGGGATATTTTCAATCACAACTTCATCAGTTATAATAAGTTCTTTATCGGTTGAAGTATTACCTTTAATTGCAGTATCGGTAGAAGGGATATTTTCAATCACAACTTCATCAGTTAAATTATTGGTTACAATAAGTTCTTTATCGGTCGAAGAATTATCTGTAATTGCAGTATCGGTACAAGGAATATTTTCAGTCTCAACTTTATCAGTTACAGTGTCCGTTAAAGTATTATTTCCAAATACTGCTTCATCGGTTTTGCTAGAAGTATCTACTGACAAACTAAATTCTTTTGTTGTTAGGTCTGATGCATCACAGCTTTTAATTTCTCGGTCTCTCTGCAAAGTAGTTTCAGTATCAACATTGTGGTTTGGATTTGCTGAAAAGTTGACTGTGGCTTCGCATTTTATCTGATGCTGATTTGAAGAGAGGCACTCAGTTATTTGATTATCTGTGTGACTCAATTTATTATTTTGACTTTCAGATATGGGTTCAGTCGACAGATTTGATAACGTATCTGAAGATGGAACGATTAATCTTTCACTGACTGTTGTAACCGAGGAATCGTTAGAGATATTACAAATGTGGCCTTCTGCAATTTTAACTTCTTCATATGATTTAGATTCAACTTGATCAATTTTAGTGCTGTTGTTAATCCCAGAATTACACGTTTTATCTTCTGTAATGGATCCCTTAAGAGAATGTTCAGGTGAGAGCTTACCAACAACTTGATTTACAGAATCATAATCAAGAACAGGTTTTTCATCTGAAGTAATTGACTCATTTTTCACAGCCTCTGCAGTCTCGTCTGATGGATTAATATTAACATTCTGTGTGTCATTGTCAAGTAGAGAGGGTCCATTAGACGAATCTGATGATTTTGTTATGGGAATATTTGAGATTTGGTCTTCTTGCTCATTGTGGTGCATGCAGTCACTTTCTTCAGCTACAACTTCAGTCGGTGCTTCCTCAACATCAGACACTTTGTGATTTGTTTCAACGGTATCAGATGAATTCCCTTGTTCTAACTTAGTTTCCATTATTTCTACTGAAGAAGTGTCTGATAACCTTTCAAAAGTACTATTGGAAACATCGACTTTATTTTCAACCCGTGGGTTTTGATTGTCGACAAAGCTATCATCTCTTGAAGATTTAAAATCATCTGAAGCATCCAAAACTATTAAATCTCTAGGGATTTCAGTCTCATCAATTAGAACATCACCGAAATCAAAGCGAGTATCATTGTCAGTTAACTCGTGTGGTCTAATAATATTAAAATTTGAACTAACATTAACATTGGTTTCTACATCATTTGTAGTATTCAAAGAGTCTTTTACAAGCGAGCAGACGGTGTTTACATCTACAGAAGAATTATCGGCCTTTCCTAAAGGTTTATCAATGGAAACACTGTTTTCAACTGAAACTGATTTTGTTTCATCACCGATGGTTTTAATTCTGCAAGTGGATTCATTAACCTCACCAGTTGACGATTTGGCTTCATTTGAAGAGTCAAGCATTTTAACTAAGTTCAAAGGGGTTTCAACCTCATCACTGGATAAATTTGTAGGTGTTAGTGAAGTTTCAAGCATCTTAAGTGTGTTTGAAGATTCTTCCACAACTTTAGTAGAAGAGTCAGATACAAAACAAGTGTTAAGCATTTCTTCAGTGTTGGAACGTCCTTCAGATTCACATACATCTAAAGAATTAGCCTTTTTTATACTGCTCGGAGAATTTCGGAGCTCGTCCGTGTAAGAAGGGTCTGTTACTTGTGAACTATCGATTATGTTTTCAGGGTCTGATCCACTGTGAGACTCGCTAGATACATTTACAATGTCAAGAGATGAAATAACAGTATTCATAGAGCTTTGAGAGTTGTCAATCTGGTCACTGGAACATGAGTTGTAGACATTTGATTGTGAAACTTCAACCGTATCAACTAGGTTCCGAGATTCTAGAACATCTTCACAAACAATTTTAGGTACTAGTGAAGAGTCGACCATATCTACAGTACTTGAAAAGTTATCACCCTGAATACTAAAAGAGTTGTTTACATCTGAAGTAATCATCGTGTTAATTGTGTTTGAAGAGATTTCGACCTGTTCATTAGAAGAAGAGTTGCCCTCATGTGACAATTCGACGGAATTTAAAGGGTCATTTTGATTTTCGGCGGAAGAGTTTGAGGTTTCAGGTACATGTGAAGAATCAACTACATTTACATTAGTTGTAGTGTTTTCAACAAGGTTACTACAAAAAGAGTTGGCTATTTGTAAATTATCAAGTCTATTTACAGGGCTTGGAGAGTCTTTAACCGTCTCTACTTCATCTGATGACTCTTGAGAATTTGATAAAATTGAAGAGTCAGTTATGATTTCGCTTGATGATTTTTCTACTGGATTGTCTTTGACATTTACTGTGCAAGGAGAGTGTTTAACCTGATCACTAGAAGAAGTTTTTATTGGTAAAATTTCAATCGTATTAGAAGTGTCTGTTGGATCTTTACTAGAAGAAATTTCTAATTCTACAGAAGCATCATGCATATTTACTGTGTTGATAGAGTCTTCAGTCTGGTCGATAGAAGAAGTAGAAACAATTAAAGTGTCGAGCTTGTTTACTGCATTTAAAGACTCTTTACTTGGTTCACTAGAAGAAGGATTGCATATTTGTGAAGTTTCAACTATTTCTACTGTTTTCAAAGGGACTACAACATTTTTACAAGACACAGCGCTGCACTCAAATGGCGAATCTTCTACAAATACGGTGGACGAAGGGTCTTCAACATCATCCTTATTATATTTGCTTATATCTGATGCCTCAACCATATCTGAGGTATTTAAAGAGTTTTGTTCTGGTCTGTCAATAGAAGAGTTGCAAATGTTTAAAGTTTCGACCATTTCCCCTGTTATCAAAGACTCTTCATCATTTTTACCAGAAGTAGTTTCAAGTTTGTTTGAAACCTCGTTAGAGACTTCAACAAGGTTATCAGATATAGAATTAGATTCCTTTGAAATGTTACCAACATGTCCCACAGTGGTTTTAAGGTCTTCAATGTCGTCATTTGATATTTTTGATGTAAGCGATATTGCTTCCACATTATTTTCATTTAAAATAACCACATTACTAGAAGATTTGCATATAATAGATACCTCGACATACTCTACTATGCTTGAAGACTCTTGAATATCTTCACTAGTGTCGCTAGATACAAGTGACAAATCGACTGTATCAATATTGCTAAGACAGTCATTTACCTGGTTAATAGAAGAATAGGGAACATTCGAACTACTAGGGACCTCTTTTGAGGAAGAGACCGAAGGGTCTTCAATATGGTCACAACATGTTTTGGATACAAACGAAGAATCGGAAGAGTCTATATTCTGTTCCGTAGATGAATTGCAGGCATATGAAGTATCAAGCACCAAGGCTGTATTTGACAGCTCTTCAACAAATTTGCTGGAAGTTATGGAATCGTGAGGAGTGACAATTGTACCAACCGAGCTTAATGAGTCATCAATATCTTTACTAGGAGTTTTAGATTCTTGTGAAATATTAAGAACATTGTCCACTCTCATAGAATTTTCATTAGCTTCACAAGAAACAGAGTTATGTTCTGGTGTAATGTCAACAATTTCACACTCTTTAGAAGTATGTGAAGGTAAATTTTCTGTGTCCGTACACTTTCTGTTAACTTTAATAGGAACAGACTTCGGTTTGGGAGTTATGTCAAGAAGATTTATAGAGTCAGAAATATCTTTAACTTCTTTACTAGAAGAATTTTTAGATATTTGTGAAGTATCATCCACATTTTCTGAGCTCGATACTTCAGGTCTAGAGGAATCGGAGTTCGAGTCATTTGTAAGGTCGATATGAGCTACAGTCTTCAAAGATTTTTTAACACCCTTCTTTTTCTTAGTAGTTTTAGAAGAAATTCCACTCTGAGATTTCTCTTTTATTTTTTTCGTTATTGAAGAAACATCCGGATATACGTATTTGCCGAATAATTTAAAATTAATATTATCAGTTAATTCTATAAGCTCCAGTTGCTTAGCCGAGAGGTTTGAGAGATCAGTATCTTGGGCGATTTGGGGTTTAGATTTTCTTTTAGAGGTTCTCTTCTGATGTTCAGCTATACATTCAACGTCCTGTTCTCCTCCAGAGATTATTAAGTTTTTAGTGTTTTTCCTTTTAGCTAAAGGTTTCCTTACACGCTTATTTTGTATATTCCGTTTATTCTGTATCCTATTAGAAGTCCGCTTCTCATTAATAATTTGGAGATCACCTGTTTGAGGTAATTCAATGTCCTTATTCTTTCCCGGGAGTTTTATGTCTTTGATGCTTCTCTTTTTAACAACACATTTTCTACCTTTCTTATTTTGTATATTCCTTTTTTTAGATGTTCGCTCTTCTTTTGTAATAACAGCATTAAGGTTTATAATTTCATCACCACAATCCTCTCCGGAGAGTTGCAAGACTTTAGGATTCAGCTTTTTAGTCGAGGCTTTTTTACCAGTTTTATTTTTTACATTCTGCCGATTTAGTTTCTTAATGGAGGCACCACTACGGGTTTTTGTCCCGTTACAAGTTTCAGAAATAATGTCGACTCGTTCACCCTCGGCGGAATCTGAAACAGAGGTATTAATTACAACTTCATTTGCTAGTCTGTGCTCGGAGGAATTTGAACCGGTGTTTAACAACACAATTGTATCTACCGTATCTCCGGAAGGGTTTAACAAATGACTTTTTGACAAATTTTCAGTGCTCTCATTTGAAGTAGCACAGATGGACGTTTCGGTTAATTTAATATCTGACTTTTCTAAATTACCAGGTTTATCGAAACAAGAAATATTTGAACAATCGACAGAAGAATCCAAGCAAACCTGTCTATCAACAACAGTTTTCAATTCACTGATAGAATGTGGCTGTTCGATAAGGCCACTAGTCGTTTCATTACCAGTTTGTTGTCCGTGAGATATATTTTGATCGATATCTGTTATATTCGAAACAGATTCACCCTTTCCTTCCGTGTTTTCCGTGCTCTTCAGTTTGTCCACATGTCCAAGTTCACAATTGGTAATCGGTTCCTCTTTGTCGTAATAAGTACGAGTACAATCATTTCTATTTCCGAAAGCTAAGGAACTTTCATCAATTAATTTTTGTACTTCATGAGTAGTAACATTATCCAAAGACAGCTTGTCATTTATTATGAAGGTATTATCTATCTTAAGGTACGAATTACATTTTCTATTTACCGAGCTTTTAGCATCGTTTTCAGAATCTTCAACTTGATCAGATAAGATCCCAACAGATATTTTGCCGTAATCGACATCTTCAATATTTGTCGATAATTGATTTTCTTTTGGAAACCCGCCCCCCAAACAAGCACTTTTTGTAGAAACATTTCCTTCCACTTTTTCAACAAGGGAGGATGTTTCAATAAAAACCGGTTCTTGAGGCTTTAAAATATTTGAGTTAGCACTAGAGATATGGGATTGTTCAAAAGCTTGGGCGCCTGGACTTGCTTCGAGGAACAGGCCACGGGCTTTGCATTTAAGTACAACAGCATTATCATCCTGAATAATTGTTGATTTTTCCCCAAGTGGATTTTTACATAATATTTCTCGACAAAGTTCTTCGTGTTCGATATTCTTTATGTTCTGCAAACTATCGGTGATTACACTTAAATATGTTTTTGCTTCGCTACTAGAAATACTATTTTCAGCTGAAATTACTCCGGATTCTGACAGCGATTCGTCCTCATTTCTTAAAATATCTCTCTGTTTAATAATACTACTAGGGTGATCAAAATCATTGATAGAAGCCAAATCACATGATCCAATAGTACTCAAGTTACTGAAGTTGTCTTCAGCCGATATATTTTCACTAAGCTCAGTGTTATAAGATTGGCCATGAAGTTCATCATGGCAGATACTGGGATAATCTTGTTTCAAAGTGTACATGGTAGTCCCTTCAGTACTTTCAAAATCATTGTCATCAAGTAACTCGATATCGGCTTTCTCGGAATTTATAACCGATTGGTGTAACATGTTTTGTTGAGTGGGGACACTGGGCTGAATATTACACTCTAAAGTTGTTTCAACTTCGCTACAAGCTACAGATTTTAATCCTACCTTATCTTGATTTGCTGCATCAAGAGGTGTCCTGAGGAAGTATTGAGGATTCACTGATGCAATATCACCAGCATTGTTGCTGATTTCACCAACAGAGGTTAATACTGACACTTGGTTTCGATTAGTTAAATCATCACTATTAGTTTTACCAGTTGAAGTACTAATCTTAGAGTGAGCACTCTCCACATTGTCGTCCACAACATTCGCTATCGGGTTCGCTGAATCAGTAAAACCATGACGTTGATTAGCTGAAAAGTTATAATTATTATTATAAGTGTTTGGAAGTGTTTCATTTTTGTCTCGGTCGAAGCTTATATATTCCGTAGGGAGGTTAGCCATGGAAGGAGGTAAGTTGACTGAAGCCTCGGCATTTAGCGAGTCGTTGTAGTTATGAAAAGGTTGAATATTCGGAATATCTATATCGTTAGTTTCACAACAGGGGGTCTCCTTATTTACACCGCCGCTAGCTGTAGTGGAAACAGAATCAATTTTATTTGGAACATTAATAGAACTAGCCATTTCATCTTCTGTCGAATCTAAAAGTAAAAGAGCAGAACCATATATTAAATTATTTGACGATTCAGTAGCATCATTATTATATATATTATTTGATGTTTTGTCATTAGGTCGCATGTTATATGCGTGCATACCGTAGGTACCCAATTCAATTTCTTGTCGGTGTAAAGTGGAATCGAGCTCAGACAGTCGGCCGTAAACCGAAAAAGTATTCAAAATTTCAACTGATTTTTCATGTTTAGAATCATTAAGAGGAAGTTCATCGACCGTAATAGAACTAACTGTGTCTGTACCTGACAGAGGAACTACCACGTTTTCGTTTTTATTTTCTAAATTACGATTATAATTATAAGCGGTAATTGAATTTTTTGGAGGACATCTATCATCGGAGTTTTGGGATTTCTCTAATTCACTACATCCGGATGATACTTCGTCGGCTTCGCACGAAGAAGAATTAACAGTGACATTTTGATTCTCTGTTCGAAGATCCTGAACCACATCGACAATATTGTCGACAACGGGTGCACTAGAATAATTAGATACATTTTCCATCGCACAAAAAGATGACTCTGCAAATGACTCGTTCCGCTGAATAGTAGCGGAATCTAGGACTGGATGACCGGGAGGAGATATCAAGGCGTAATTGCTGGTATTAGCAATAATAGCTTCATACTGAGGATTCAAGTCGGCCCCTTCTGCCGATGCATCGGCATCTGCTTGGCATTGAGCCTGACCGGCACTAATAACTGCAGGGTCCGAAGTATTTCTTAAATATACGTCGTACTCGTCAGATGAATGTCCTATCTCATTGGTTATAAATGAAGATATTGGAATATCAGATTGTAAATCGGAATTAAACTGATTCTTTGCATTTTCTAATAATTCTTTAACTGACTGGTTTTCAAGTGTTATCAAGGAGCCACAATCCAAATCGGATTTGGTAATAGCTTCAAACTCGCTTTCTTGTTTTTCATCACAAATATCAATGATACTGGGATTTAAACTCAGCAATAATTCCGAAGAATTAACAGTATCTTCACCGATATTTAAAGAAGGATAACTGGTACCGTCATAGTTTGATTTGTTCTCAGGATTAATTTTACAAGTTTCAATTTCTGGAGGCGCTACATTGCCACCACACCCAACTTCATCATTAGAAGGTGTCGATTCCATTATTTCATTGGTACCAAGGTTACATTCAGAAGCAACAACTGCATCAGAAGAGGAGTTAAGAACTTGTGAGCCACTCTCTTTCTCTTTCTGGTTGGAATCATCAACTAGGTGAACTACAGAATCATCAACCTGCTGAATTACGGAATCATCAACCTGGTGAACAACATCAACACATATATTTTCATTATTCAAACAAAATAATCTTTCTTTATATTCTTCAGTTGATGTTTCAGGTGGACTAGAAGAGGATGGAGACGTAGAACTATTTGTTAGGGTAGAAAATTTGTTTTTTATTGAAGTATCAACTAATGAATCAGATAGGCTTAAGGGCTCAGTGAGCTCCCTTACAGGGACCACTGATTCATTAACAGTTGATACGTTAGAAGCTACATCATCTTTAACAGACAGGAAAGAATCTGCTTGGGATATTAAAATATCTTCAGTTTTACCTTCTGAAGCAATTGCGGTAGATTTCAAATTCGTTATTTTGTTCCTTGACGATCGAGTCACTCTTTTTTTTATAAATTCAGGATTAACTTTTTTACAATTGACGGAAGAGCCTTTGCTTGTAAAAGAAGTTTTCTTGTTGCTACTTCTAGCATTGTCATATTTAGAAAGCTGACATGGGGTATCGGTAGGTTTAGGTGTTTCCTGACTACTTGCATCCACGATCGATGAGTTTCCACCTGGAATCACTTTATCGGAACAAGTTGGGGACTTAATTTTCATGAGATCAGTTTCACTCAATCTTGAATTCTTATTACTTGTAGAAGAGATATTACTAGGAGTCGAAGAAGATTTATCACAATTATTCTGAGGTTCGTTAGAATCAGCATCTTGAGAATTATCTTTTGCGTCGAACTCAGTTATCGGCATAGGTTCGGAATTTACAACTAATTCACCACTTGGAACATCAGACTGTTTACTAGTAGATATTTTAGCCTTAAAAGTAGAACCAATGTCAGCTTTACAGTCTTTAAAATGATCAGACACATTCAAAGAAATTTCCAGGTTAGAGACGTTCAGGTCTGAATTAGTCTCTAACTCATTTTCAATTAATTTTCTAACCTCTGAATTATCAGACTGGGATTTTCCGTCTCTGGTATTTAACTTCGCTCTCTCCAAATCGCTTTTAATATCTACAACTGGTTCGTCAAATTTACTTTCATACTGAGAACAATCCTTGTTACTAGACCTGAGAGAACTTCTCCTAATTGCTAGGGTGGAAGCAATGCTCGATTCCAGTTCCGACTTAGAGCTCGAATCGTGTCCTGAGTGTTTCACAAATGTTTTAGAAAGGATTTGAGAGTCCTTGGATTTATCATCAGTATTTTTATCATTAGAATCGAAATCTACATCACCATCGATATTTTCATTTTTGGTATCAAGTAATTTAGTAGAATTTGAATGTCGAAGATCTACTTTGTTCTTAACATCCGCCCTTTCCATCCTTTGATCTTTGTCATCTTTCTTTGCACTGTAAACCATTGACAGACTAGAAACCACAGACAAAGGTAAATCGACCGAAGATTTAATTTCCGACGACTGTAAATCCACAGTAGATTGCTTGTTTGATGACTGAACAGCTATTGGAGCAGGACTTAATATCTCAAGTTCTGGCGATGGATCTTGACAGTCAGTATTTTTATTAGTAGTATCATCACCCTTGCTAGAGCGCAAATTCTCATTTACATAATTGTCATTACTTTTTAGAGGTGGACTTAAAGGTGAGGAGTAGCATAAGAACATTTTCTCCTGAAGTCTTGCACTTCTACGTTCACAAGTAGGACTTTCAACAGACATATTGCTCATGGGATCATTTGAAATAGAATCAGATTGTAATTGTTGATGTTTTATAGAATCTGAGTTATTAGTGTCTCCTTCGGTGACTGGTACATTCACTGTCTTCGAATCATTTTTAGGATAAAGTTTAGAGGAACTCTTAGGAATAGGGATTTCCTTGACAGGTGATTTTAACGATCTAGATAGGTCGACATTCGGCTTTTCCTTTACAGAATCGATATCTTTAGCCGTCATACTCACAGAGATACCGGTTTCGATTAGGCAACCGGTGTCTTCGGTAAAATTTTTATAAGCTATCTTCTTTTCATTCCCAGAGCTTAAAGAGAGACACAATGCTGTTTGAAGATCTTTGTCAACATGGTAATAAGGCCCTCTTTCAAGACATCTCAGAGACCTTCTCGACGGAGGACTTTTGGGCAGCGGAATTTCAGATACATCGAATTTAATACTGTTGTTAATAGACAAATCGCTATCGTATTTATTGGATCTTAAAGAGCTACGCCTAGATGAGACGGGACTTTTGGGTAAAGGTATCTCAGATACATCTGAAACTGGATTTGGATAAGAATCGTCTAATACAGTAGTTTCATCAACTTTGACTTTACATGAATCAAACGATTTGTTCTGACTTTTATTAAAATTGGGACTCGTTTTTTCATCCCTATAAGAATCAGAAGAATTCAATATCAAATTTGTACCTTCAATTTTCTCTACATCCATCAATTTTTCCTGAGTTTTAACAGAAACAGGACTCTTAATATGTTCACCCTTAAAAGAACTAGTACTACTTGAATTTACATTTGTAACCTGAAGTTTTTCGACATCCATAGATTTTTTCCGTGACCTAACTGAAATAGAACTCTTAATATTTTCGCCCATAGAAGAACTAGTACAACTCGAATTTAAATTTGTAACCTCAAGTTTATCGACATCCATCAATTTTTTCCGTGTTACAACCGAAACGGGACTCTTAATATTTTCGCCCACTGTTTTTTCAGAATCAAATGATTTTTTTCGAGCTTTAGTGGAAACAGGACTTTTATTTTTTACAACCTTACAGGAGTTGGATCTTTTTATCTTGATATTTTTAACCTCTTCTACAAATCCACATTTCGGTGATAATTCACAGCTTTCACTCATGCTTTTAATTCTCCTGGAAGATCTGACATTATAACCGGAAGTGTTCACCGATGTATTAGCCGAAGCATATGGAACTTCGATACAAATCGGAGGGCTTGGGAGTGGATCATTAGAACTCCAATTCGCACTACTCCTCAGTTTCCTGTCAGAAGTGTTAAGGGAATCAGTTGAAGAACCTGACAATAAACTTTTGACAGAAGTAGAAGGTCTCAAATTATATTGTCTACAAGATTCCTTATCCGGACTAGTAGGAGGAGAGGACTTGGAACGGAGAAGACGACCCAAGTTCGAAGTAATGTTTAATTTTTTCTCTTTTCTATTAACGGGTTCTTCAAGTAATGTATCAGAAGACATACTGTAATTTGAATCACAGGTCAGATTAGCTAAACTTTTGCAACGTCCATGCTTGGAAGGCGGGGATACAGCTGAAGAAGTTTTAATATCAACTGTTTCCGACTTTTGTTCCTCACTTTCAGAATGGGCAGTAAACTCTTTTGTGACATTGGACTTATCCTTATTATGTTTGCTACTACTTTTATCGAAGTTACTAAGAACTGTTTTGGAATCGTCACAATTATTACCCTTTCTTTTGAAAGTCATTTTTGACATTTTATCATCTTCTGAAAGTTTTGAACTATCAATAATCTTTTTATATTTTCTTAATGATCTTCTTTCTACACCTAAATCTATGTCCAAAGCTTGTTGAGTTTTACTATTAAGATTTTTATTTGAATTATCAACAGATTTTTCTTCATTAAAACTTTTAGTGGAATCGGTGGTATTTTTATGGTTTGACTTATTAGATTTGTCAAGTTTAGACTTTTTCTTCGATAAATTAAATAAATTTTCAGATGAGCGGGTACGATTACTAGATTTCAATTCTGATTTTACTAAGGAGGGTTTAGTAGCTGGTTCTGATTTGTTTGAATCAACTTGATTAAATTCACTTGAATTTTTAGTCGCTTTGTCAATAGATACTCTAGAAACGGTTTTGGTTTCATTTAGGTTCTTTTCAAACTCTTTCAAAGCCGCCTTAGTTTTTACATGGGTTTTTTGTGACGTTTCGACATCTAAATCCTGCTGTAATTTGTTAGTACTTCGAAGTTTATTTTTGACAACATTTTCAGTATTTTCCTCTAGAGAGTGTGATAAATTAATTTGATCATTATCACTCTTGGCAGTCCTTGTTTTAATTTTACAGCCTTTCATTTTATTAATTGTATTCAAAGCGTTATCAATCCTATCACAATCAAATTCAGAGCTAAGAGTTAGATCCAATGTTTTTACTAATTGAGTACTGATAGATTTACCTGCTTTAGACTGTGTTTCTACAACTTTAACTTTCTCTTGTTTTCTCTTCTCGGCATGTATAACCGAGTCGACTGGCTGAAACTTATCTTGACTTTTCGTCTGAGATCTCCTCCTAATTCTATTTCCATTGGTGTCACTAGATTCTTCAGTTTTCATATCACATTCAGAAGCTTTTCTTCCCTTACGAGACCTAGAGTTGTTTTTATTATTATCGTCATTTGTGTTTTTAGACACCTCGAGAGTGACTAGCGAGTGTTTTTCTGCCTTAGTAGAATCGATTGCATCTTTCTCAGATAACTTAGCACTGCCGGAATTCTTGCTTGATTTTTTAAAAGATTCGGAATCTTTAAATAATTTATCAGACTTGATAGACTCGTTCATCGTATCTTTGGTTGAAAAGGAAAGTCTTATAGGAGAGTCTTTAGATTTGTAGAGCTCGTTTAAAGTCTCTGAGGATGATGAATTTGACCTCAAAGTCCTTTTACTAGACACTTCGTAATCTTTAGACTTGGCTTCTCCTTTAGTTTGATTGCCACTTCTTTTATTGGGAACTTCATTTTCTGTTTTCTTCGGCTCGTCTGAAATAATCTTGCCTTTATCTTTCCTGGTTGAAGAACTATACTTTTTAGAATTGGATACTTCTGACTTCTTAGGAGTGTCAGGTTTTTCACTCTTGTCAATTAAAAGTTCCTTGGGTTTAGGTTTCAAAGCTTTTTGTATCATCTCTTTTGGTTTTTCATCTTCAGCAGGTTTAGTTAATAAAGCTAAATCACTAACCTTCGTTAAATCGACAATTGCTTCTGATTTACCTTTTTTCAATTTTGATTTACAAGACGACCCCAAATGTTTTTTAAGAACCGGATTCTCATTTTCAGAACCTTTTGAACTTTTGAGATCTTTATGTGATTTTAAACTTAGATCACTACCGGATTTACTTTTTACGTTATCCGGAAGAGAATTACCGGAGGACTTCTTACTTGAATTGGAATTAATTTTTTTCGAAGTTTTGTCAGTCTGTGAAGAGCCTTTGGTAGAAGATTCCTCAGACGAATTGGCTTTGGATTTACTCGAAGGCTCTGATTTACCCTTTCCACTATTCGAATTTTTACTCGATGACGATGGTACAGTTGCATTAGAATCAGAAGGTTCGGTTGCAGAGTCGGTTTTGGAAAGTTGATTTAATTCGGATATTTTTTTGTCTGATGATTTCGACCGGGATTTGGAAGAAGAGGATTTCGAAATTCCACTAGTTCTCTTGGACACATTTTTTTCTACTTGAGCCTCTTCCCTAATCAACGAAACGTCTACACTCGGAATTGCCAGATCATTTAATCTATCGTATTTGTCATCCTTGCCGGGACTAGTAGAACTCGATACTTCAATACTTTCATTGTTCTCGGCATTAGAAGCCGTGCTTTCACTGTTCAAAATGTGTTTTAAAAGCGAGTCCTTAATTCTCTTAGTCGAATCTTTATCAGAAATGGAACTGACACAAGTATCGCTAAAAGACAATGTTTTAGATCTGATCTGATCTCTGATAGACGATAAATCTATTCTGCAAACAATTTCACAGACACCTTTCTTATTATTCTCAGACGAGTTTCTCCTTCCTCGTCTTCCAGTCGAACCGCAACTGGAACTTCTTTTTCTCAAGTTGGAGACTTTTTCCAACATCTCGTCGCTCTTTTCCCTTGACTCTTTATCACCGTTACTTTTGTGTTTTCTTTCATCCTTTGTTTTGTGCAGAGATTTCCTACTGCCTCCGTCTCCGTTTGACGTACTCGAAACGGAATCCGCATCTTTACAATAAATATCCTTATCTTTATCTTTCAAAGCTGCAGAAAATTTAATACCGTTTCCAGCATTCTCTTCGGAATTTTGCGTTGAAGAATTTGATGATTTTTGAGCAATTTCAAGTTTACCATTATCTTGATTTTGTTTCGATTGGCTACTTTTAAGAGAGTAATCATCAGAAAGACTAACGAAATCATTCGCTTCACCAGACTTGATTTTATTTTCAGCTTGCCTTCCATTTTTCATATCGTCATTAAAGTGTATTTCTTTTCTGAGTATAGCGGATGAAGTACCTTGAGGAGACTCATCTTTGTTACTATCCGACATGTATTCCATATTGACCCTAATATGATCTTTTTTGTCTGACGAATATTTTTCACTTCCACTAGAATTTGTAGAGATGTTTTTCAAGATGGAATGAGGTGGGGGGTCATTGATACAACTTATTTCGGCAGTTGCTACAGTTATAACCATCGAGGTATAACGATTGTCTCTAGAAAGGTTACCCGGTTCCAAGAGTAGCCTAACCGAGTCGGATTGTTTTAGTCTGATCTCATTGGATACTCCTATCTTGCTACAAGCACCATCTTTTTCGATGATAAGGTTCGGGACATTATTAAGGATGATATCATCATCTAACAGTGTCGGATCCCAACCAGTACTGTCGGCTTCCGCCACTACTGACTCTAGTTTATGCCTGATCATAGGTACATAAAGAGATTTCTCGACTTTACTGCCTACTTCAGAATTATTTGTTCCTTTTTCCAAATTATCGGATCTAGATTTATTTCCCTGGAATGACATTTTTTCAACGTCGGATACATTATTGCATGCAGAAGATACATCCTTCGTTTTCTGAAAGGTACTAATATCATTTCTGACATCTTCCTCAGTATTCGTTTCTAACTTCTCACTGACTTTTGCATTGAAGTTGTAACCACGTAATCTCGCCTTAGTTATTCTAGACATAATAGAAATCTTCTTTTTATTTCTTTTATTGAGAAGCGGTGGATATCTCTTATAATAAGCCAGTTTGTGGTCCCTGCTGCATAGAGAAGGACAAAGCGATGTTTTGCTACTCACTAAGTGAGGGCTACCTTTAAACTTTATAGACTTGTGCCTACTACCCAAAGAATTTTTATTTCGAGCCAAAGAAACAAGTAATCTCTTTTTATTAGATATTTTCATTAGATCTTCTACCTCATAAGAAACTTTTGATTTCGAAACCGCTTTCACATTATCTGAACAGTTTTCATTATTTTTAAGAGGAACTAGCAAGTCAGTCTCTTTGTGCTCAATACTACTAACTGAAGGGGTGCCACCAGTAAATGATTTATCCGGCTTTGCAACTCTATTTTTAGGGAACACTTTGCCCAGTATAAATGATTTAGGGACTGATTGATTTTTCTTCTCAGATTTCTTATAGTCAGGTGCAGAAACCACTGAAATTTTGTCTGAATTAGCATTTTTTATGAAATCTTCTTCTTTCGCCTCTTCAGTTACTTTTAACGGAATTCTTGAAGGCTTGTGATTAGATTTAATTTTGTCCACTTTTTCATTAAGAGTAGATTTAGACTGAGTTGAATCTGTTTCAGGTTTGAAATGACACACGTCAAAGCCGACAACTTGAGAATCTTGGTTTTTCCCATTGTTGTCATTAAGGATTACGCTACCTTTAGAAAGTTGTTTATTCAGGGGTTGCCCAGGTAACATATGATTAATTTTATCTTTGTTCTGTTTCCTCTTTTGCTTTTCTTCTTTGTTAAAGGACTTGATTTCACCGGCAACAGAAATCTTAGGTGCAAAAGATTTTTCCGAATGTAACAATGGCGATTGAGGTGTTAAAGTAGGGGGAACAATGAGCGCTTGATCAGTGTTCCTATCATAATTACAGTGTAAAATCTCCGGTTCAGGAGATAAAGAAGGCATATCCAAAGAAACTGAATTAGACATCGGCGAATTAACACCGCTGCTGTTTCGCGTGTTAAAATGATCAACACTATCAAAAGAGTTAGCTAATCTGTAGAGCAAAGTAGCATCATTAATTATGTCCGATTCCACATTTTGCGTGACAATAGAAGAAGCCCAAGAGCTGTCTGTAGTACTATCCTTGTAAGGCCGGGTGTTATTCAAATGCCTTTCCTTATCAAGGCTTGCTACAGATGATTGTGGCTCTGGGCTAGCCAGAGTAGTATGCCTAGTCAATTCTTCATCTTGAGAGTCTTCCGTAATATTCTTATACTCTTCAACGGAGTTCGGATTACTGTCCTTAGGTGAACAATTATCATCGTATTTGTTTATAGGAAAAGGACTAGGATTCTTACAAGTTATTACATTTTCACCTACACTGATTATATTCGACGAAGGTTCCACAGGACTTACTTGATGACTACTGTTTTTAAGAGTTTTGACTGATCTACCGATTACGGACGTAGAAGGGAAATAATTATGATCGATAACGGTATTTTGGGTAATGTTTCTTTGGTCTAAAGCGTGCAAAGTGTTTTTTGTAGATGAGCCCAAGTAATCTTTAGTCGTACAAAGGTCCCTAGAGTTACGTTCGGGAGAGCCCTGGACAGTTTCAGTGAAATCCTTGTCTGTATAACACATTACGTGTACAGGCAATTTCTTTATAGGGGAGCTCTTGGAAGCTAAACGTTCAATACCCGCATTAAAATCATTGGGGTCGCAGTTGTAATCTGCTTGCGAAGGCAGAGCCGGTTCACCCGTGGGACTGACACAACCAGCAAGAGGGATATTACCACTGGACTCGTGAAGGAGGGAACAAGAAAGGGATTTCCTACTTCCTAATTCATCACACAGGGATTTCACATCGTCGTCACATTCGGTGAAAAGATGTGGCTCGAAATACACGGAATCGTCTGAGGCAGATTGCTCCGAATCGGAGTCTGCATCGTAATTATCAGCATCGACTTTAACATTAGGGAAAACAATGTCCGAAGGGTATCTTTTAAGATAGAATTTGGAATGTTCTCGCTTACGATTGAGATCCTCAGCAGTCATTTCGGTTCTGGTCATTTCAACATTGAGAGGGGATTTGAGTTGCCATTTTGCAGTGGCTGCATTGTAGGAGTAGTTGTGGGAGTTTAATGGAGGGAACTTGAGAACGACTTGGGGTATCGAGAATAAATGAGAAGGAGAAGATATTGAGAGTTTTGAATCGATAAATTCCGAGTTATTACAGAGACGGCAACTGTCCTCAGATGAAGCCGAGGATGTTAAGGAGGACTCTGAGTCATCTGACGAAATGACTATCGGAGGGCTATTTAAGACAGGGTTATTTAGAACAGGGCTGTTTTCAACGGAGCTATTCTCGACGGGGCTACTTAAAGCGGGGCTTTTACGTTTGCAATTGTCAGAGGAACATTGACTGTCATCGCAGACGGAATGACAATCGTTTAAGAAATCGGAATCGCTATCGCTTTCCGTATCCAATATGCTGTCGTCGATAGCCCCGTTCGGACCTAAGTTACCTAGGATATCGCTGATTAACCTGGTAGCGTTGTTCTCACCACAGAAATAGTCGTTGAAGGTATTATTCGTCTCGTTAAAGTGCTCTCCGTTGATCAGCTGGCTGTCCAGAGAATCTTCACTTAGGTTGGACAGTTCTCCGTTATAAGACTCCGGACTGGTACTGTATTCGCTGAAAGAATACTCCCCAAAATCGTCTAGAACGGCAGGAATATTATCTCCGTAATAGGACTTAACATTAAGGTCAGGTATTCCCTTCGATGAATGCTCTTCCTCGGGGTCTGGAGGACGATCCATTTACATAGATCAAAGCTTTAGGCGATACCTCACCAAGAAAAACATCGCAAAAGGTTCAGTACAAGTCACAAAATGAAACATATTTACGCGTAAAACCCGACAGATACACGGACGGCACACACATCACTACCACTGAATCACCCATGACCGAATGCTCGGATTTAACCGTCACACTAAAACACTTAAAAAAAATCGAATAAAATATGATACAAACACTTAATTTGCACTAAGGAAGAACATTAAAAAATTTAGTGAAAAATCTACAAACACGCACCAAACAAATCTGAAACAAATATTACATTATGATAACAGTGTGACCAACTGACGAATCGCCATTTTTCTCTGGAAGAAGTACTAATTTAATTACGAAGATATTTTAAATAAACTGCACAATAAATTACTTATTTGAATGTAAAATAATATGAAGGATCTGAAATTCTCAAAAACATTTTATTTCGATATAAAATAAATATCTTGCTAACGGTTGGTAACAATATCTTTGTTTTCATTTTTGGGATACATTTCTTTCCATTCAAGGTTTCGTTATGGTTATACTCAGGTTATACTGTTCAGTTTCAGTTTATTTGGGTGTTTAGTTAATGAAGATAACATTCAAAGTTTAATATTTTTTCTTAGTATATTATATCTAGAAATAATAATAAACATGCTCAGTTGTATTCGAGGTAAGGAATTCATTACCCATTGTAATTTTTAGTTGCTTAAAATTAATCTCGTGTTGGGATTCGGTATTCGATGCCAAACCTTGTTTACTATAACCTTCATTTCATTGTTATTATCCCTTATTAATTATAGAAAAGTTGCTAATCAATGTTTAAATAATTCCTTCACGATATTTATTGTGAACTATTAATACAAAGGGATGCCCTCCATTTTTTCGTACACGAATAGTCTGTCGTCCTTAAGTTATTACTTCAACTAATTCTATTTGTGTTCCTAAGTCATCTAGTTTAAATTTTGCTTAATAGTTTGCTTTAAAGTTACACTTTTCATGCAATTTTTATGAAATATTGACAATTAGAAGTTAGTGGGCCACATAGTGCAGATTTATCTTATTATGTTTATTTATATGGAAATATTTGTGGAGTATTGTCTTTCCATAGTTTTCGATCAATTTCTTAGATTTAGTTATATAAATATACAACGTTCATACATCGTTTATGAAAGGATTATGAAAACGATATGATAGTTCAAAACGACGGATTGTATCAAATCCGTTCCTCAAAAATATGTGATTGGAACAGGGGATCATATTCATA
Source organism: Gerris buenoi (assembly GCA_001010745.2). Taxonomy (NCBI): domain Eukaryota; kingdom Metazoa; phylum Arthropoda; class Insecta; order Hemiptera; family Gerridae; genus Gerris; species Gerris buenoi. The sequence continues at coordinate 180,821 of KZ651245.1, forward strand.
ACGCCCGTATGAACATGTCCGAGAAGGGGATCACTATATCAGTTTATTTTACTCTTTCCCACTTTTTTAGTTCTCTGTTTCTTTTAGTAAAAGTGAATTGTACGGTGCTGTTCACAGAATCAAAGTATACTTTTTTCCCCTCTAGAATTTTCAATGGCCGCTACCCACCGCTTTGCAGTGCTCTGCTTATTTTTTGAAGAAAAACAACCCTGCTGCATATAGACCAGGTAGAGGTCCAAATCAAAGTACAAAGTTTTAATTACTTGTAAAGAAGAATTGAAACTATTTGTGGGCATATTAGGTAAATATTAAAGAAGGTTTTACTTGTGTCGTCGCCATTATCATTTCGATTACTGTTTGAACACGTATCATTTTAAAATGAATCAGATGTGTGAACGTAGTTAAGTTTAATTTCCATTAAATCTCTTATTGATCCGCAACATTAGTAATTCCTGCTCTTTGTAGGATAATTTTGTTTTGTTTTTTGCATCAGCATAAGTAGATCTCCACTTATGGCATTGGGCTATGATTTAGAACAGGCCAACCAAGCCCCCGACACACTGTTTTAGGTAGATTAAGATTTATGATTGAGATACGAAGAAGTGCTTATGCACCTTCAGCTTGGCAGAAAATCTTTTATATAATCGAGTAGTGTCCTGACGACGGCAACGACAACCCACCTCGAAATGATAATAATGTTAAAAATACATGAGCTAAAACCTAAAATTGAACCTGTGACATCCAGCATGTGTAGAAGAAACTCTACCAATGAGCTATCTGTTCTTAGTGAACCCCAGTGGCGTATTCAGCAGCTAGGTCTGGGGGGNTTACCCATAATATAACCAAATTAATGCCTGCCTAAAATGCTAAAGGATAATTATGTACACCTTCTCCTATAAAGTACAAATTTTTATTCATATTTTACTAAGGACAAAAAAAATGTAGGTAATAATAGGTTTTAATAGAGTAAAATCATTTAAGTATTCAAAATTAACGTGAGGAAACTATGTGCCACACTAATTAGCAGCGTATTTTATTTTGCATTTTTAAAATAAAAGGTAGTTTGAAAGCTGCAGTAAGGTTGAAGATTGTTAAAGGAATCTTTTATTCTCAAAGCATTGATCTTTATTTTATCTCATTGTTTAATACATTTTCAATAGCCTTTTCAGCTTTATTTTATTATCTCAACTGCTTTTTTTTTTTTTTTTTTTTTTTTTTTAAAGTTTACTCATTCTTTATTGTATATAAAAATTAGTAATGTTAATCTATAAAGGTTAAATCTTTTTCTGTAAAATTTGTATTCTATTTTTTTTATTTAAATAATAATACAAAAAAGATTAAGTTTATAATTGCATTGATAAAAGAGGGACAAAAGGTTTATAGTCTGAAATAATTTTAGTTGTTAAGCTACAAATATATTGGTGGTCTCAGCTCTCTTTATAATTATGTTACTTCCAGAAGTTAAACTTTTTTTAATAATTTAAATATCCCTTTAATAAAGTGTAACTCAAAGGGTAGAAAACCTTTGAAGGAAAAGCTGTAAATATACACTAACTTTACCTATATATTAAACTGATACTAGCAAGGGTAAAAAACTTTTGAATGAACAGCTTTATATACTAACTATACCTATATTTACCCAATACTATCAAGGATAGAAAACCTTTGGATGAAAAGCTCAAAATATACTAACTATACCTATATTAACCTGATACTAGCAAGGGTAGAAAACCTTTGAAGGAAAAGATCTAAATATACTAACATTACCTACAGTATGTATGTCGAAAGAAGCGACGTGTTGACAGCGCGGGAAATCAGATGACACTCAGATTGGCCAACCTATGTGAGGTTAAAAATAAAGCCACTAGGTCTGTTTTAAATGGTTATCCCGAAGGCCGCGCCCCTCCACTAGAGATTTTTATTTTTACCTAGTTGGCTCAACCTACTGCCCGCAAAAATCTTGAGCTCTCATTGGCTCTCCCCACAATGTGTCAAACTTTCCCACGCTGTCGACGCTATGCTTCTTTCTACATACATACTGTATATATTAAACTGATACTAGCAAGGTTAGAAACCCTTTAAAGGAAAAGCTGTAAATATACTAATTTTACCTAATATATTAAACTGATACTAGCTAGGTTAGAAAACCTTTGAAGGAAAAGCTCTAAATATACTAATTTTACCTATATATTAACCTGATACTAGCAAGGTTAGAAAACCTTAGAAGGAAAAGCTGTAAATATACTAATTTTACCTAATATATTAAACTGATACTAGCAAGGTTAGAAAACCTTTGAAGGAAAAGCTGTAAATATACTAATTTTACCTAATATGTATATTAAACTGATACTAGCAAGGTTAGAAAACCTTTGAATGAAAAGCTCTAAATAAACCAAATGTAACTATATTAACATGATACTAGTGAGAGTATAAATCATTAAATGAAAGGCTTTAAATATACTAACTACACCTATTTTGAGCAAGGTTAGAAAAAAAAATATCTGAGATGAATTGAACAGTTTGTTGTCAAAATATAATCATAACAGGTAATATTGAATACAGACCAGTTATCAATTAATATTATTTCAGCCTAGAGGTTGTACAATTAACTTTCAAAACCTACCCTAATTCTTATCATTGAGAACTTAAGTAGAATTTATATGTATGTGTGTGTGTGTGTTGCAGCTTCTGCCAGATTTTTATCAAGTATAGCTTCTAAGTCCAGTTTTAATAGTTACCACAATAATGGGAATGTTTCCAATCTGTTAGCGACTGCTTTGAGGACAAATATTTTAAATTCACAGTCCTACAGTAGTTATGGATCTTTCAGTTTTCAATCAGCAAGGTTTGTATTTTATTTATAAATCAATAATATTGGAGGACTGAAAAAAACAAAAAACTTAAGAGGTAGCTTATCATTAGATTGTGTTAAGATCTTATCTCTCTTGTGATATGTATATTTAAGTTAGCGCTTCTTGAGTTATGACTTTTGACAACGCAGGAAAATCCAAAGAATTAGGGTGGGGAGCCAATTGGAGGTCAGGATTTTAAATTCTTGAATGTTGGGCCAACTGCAACAATTAAATTTAGAGGTTAGTTATTTTTACAAGTTTTAATTTGTTTATTTAAATTGTTTTGTAAAAAGATTTGGCAAGTCTGAGTTGAAAAGGGAAATTAGTGGGCTACGGTCATTTTATTTATGGGCATATTTTTATTTGTTATGGGAAAATATTCCGGTTAGTTGATAATTTGTTTCTTAGCATTTCCTTAATTTTTGGAGTAGGTGGGACTCCATGGTTTTAAGTTTTTTTATTTTCTTTTCTGTAGGGAATTTTTGTTTTGTGGAGGAGTAAGGTTAGGCGAGAAGGTTGTGTGGTTCGACGGCGTGGTCACGAGGTGAAAAAGTTGTGTGGTAACCACAAAGTTAAGTTGTCAGAGTAAAGTTTGTTGCACATAGTGGATTCCTAGGAGCCTAACACCCTATTGTGGTGGATTTTGGGTCAATCAGCTACAGCTCCTGTGTCAGCAGCTAGGACTCTACAACTTAAGTGGACTAAATCAAGTACCAGTCACTCCAACCTGCAGATCAAGTGCAAGGACGTGGTAACTTCCCGGACGTCCCAATTTTGTTGAGTTCTTCCCTCCGACGAGATTCCCCTTCACCGGTGGACAGTGAAACTGAAGGCCCGACCAACCTGGACCTCCTTCGCATCCCCTCCTACCCAGTATCTTTTATACTTTTTTTTAATTTCATATGTATATATATTTTATTAATTACATTAACTATAAGGGCACAGATAACACCCAGTTGAGTGTGACTACATTTATTTTTAATCAGATACCGAGTGGAAGACCACTTGTAGGAGTTATCTGTGATGGGGCCCCAAGGTATACCTCTCCAGTTCTTTCTTATGTAGGGTTTATTTTTCTTTTATTTATATGTTTCATTTTCTTTTTATCAGAGAAATCAATAAGTATAATATAGATATATACTCTTATATACAGCATCAGTCACTCTCTGGGACAGCCCACTGTGATTTTGAATCACCACCAATAAAGACACTTTCATTTAACAAACTAAGTATTCTGAACCAAATTTTTATAATTCTTATGTACCTCCCCTCCCCCTCACTGGCTTCCTCATTCACCAGTGCTCCCTTTCCTTACCTGTTTTCCTTATTCCTTTATGCACCACTCTTTCCTTTCCTTCCCGGTCTGACCGTAGTTATTGAATGAGGTGGCGCTCCATTTTATTTTTGTTTTTAGTTCGAAGAACGAAATTTCAGTTTCTTAACCCCCCCCCCCCCTTCTCACCGTCTGAGCTGGGCAAAACCCAATCTCTAAAAGCCATTGTAAAAAGACAGACTACACAACTAGGTAAACAAAAATGTCACTGGCCCCACCCCTCCCACAGGCCTAGTGGCTTTATTTTTTCCTCATATAGGTTGGCCAATCTAATTGTCAAAAGTCAAAACTCGTAACAGGCATACTTTATTCACTGTGAGATGGGTCTTTAAAGTTTACCCTGTTGTAGAATGTGAAATAAAAATGCTTTTACTACATGACCAAATGAATTGCTTACTTTCTTAATTAAATGGTTTAATTCCTAATGGTTAATTGAAGTTAAAAGCCACTGATTTACAAATAGCAAATTATACCCATAGTGAGTGATATTATTGCCTCAAATAACTTGCAAAATTAATATATTGAGATGAGAAAATCAAGTAGATGTTAGTTTGTCACTTAATAGGGTAGTTATTCAAGTATTACTCATAATAGTCATAATCAAAGTGGTCACCTATCAAGTGACAATCTAACATCAACTTGATTGTTAGTCTACAAACTAATTTAGTACTCAGGATCATGAAAATCACATTGTCAAAATGGGCGGTACATGACTGCTCTCCACTGGTTTATTTTTTCAAATACCTATTACTAAGCTATGTCCACAGAAGCTATGTTCACAGATGAACTTAAGACAACACATTCCTATAAGGCACTAAAAGATTAACAATATTCTAGCTTGATGTTAATCAGATACTTTTTTGCACAATATCTCCTGGGTTATAAAATAGTATTTTTTAATTGCATGAATTATTTTAAATATTGTATTTTTAAACTAATTCCCTTCGCAATAATCATCTTTTAAAATTTTCTTATGCCTAGAACTGAACTTCAAAATTTAGTGTAGAAGAACTTACACACTCTATAGCAGTGTTTCCCATCCAGTGTGTGGCTGCACATTGGTGTGTGTTGAGGCCTTCATAGGTGTGTCGTTAAAGTTCATGGACAGCCCTGTTGACAATGAACATACAAACATGTTATGCACTAACATGTTATATACAAACACATTATATACAAACATGTTACAGTAGAGTCTCGCTTATCCTGACTGTTCTGAATAAATGCAAGATTCTAACGAATGGGGAAAACGTCTCTATAATTTAAGTAATAAACGAATTTAACAATACAAAATATACAGCGATAAAAAATCAGACTCGAAATAATGTCAATGTGTCAACTTGTCAACTTCAAAACAATAACAAACAAAAATAAATATAAATCTGACGGTAGCGCTGTGGAGATTCTCAACACTGACCCCGCTAGTCCGGACATCCGTATAATCCGGACGGGCCAAAAAAAAAAAAAAAAAAAAAAAAAACAGAACTAGGGCCTGTTCTGATTTATGAATTATTGTTAAGATTATCTTAGAAAGGTTTCTTTTTTTTTTTTAAATGGTTTCTAGTTAGTTTACAGGTATATTCTTACATTCTGACACGAGGAATACCCGGTATTTTTTTTTAAAAATAACAGATTTAGAATAATTAAGAACAACGATAAATCTATTTCGGTTCCATAGAATTGCAGGGTGGAAAATACAAAGGTAGAGCATTCCAGGAAATAAAATTATACGTGACAGATGGGGAGAGGATTTTAAGAAACATGTAGCGGCGGCATAACGCAGTTCCATGAAATGTCGCCAAGCCGACAATGTCTAATGTCTCATCTTTTTGTAAAATAATTATCGCTCCTCGAATTTCATATCGGAACACAGCCTGTTTCTCAGGAAGTTCCTTCAATAGTCGAAGTTCCTTCAATTGTCATTTTATTTTAATTAATTTGATATTCGGACAGGTGTCAGAAAAGCACTTTACTTAGTATTACACCCACGTTGTACAAGCATGTTTTGGAGACTAATAGAAGTATTTTTTTACAATGAAATCCTCGATTTGAATAGTTTTACCCTGCAAAAGCTTGTTTTACAGACATTTTAAAAATGATTCCGTTTAATCCGGACTTTCGATGATCCGGCCTGGATCCAGTCCCGTCAAACCCGGATTAGCGAGACTCTACTGTATATACAAACATACAACAGTTATACAAACATGTTTCTATTTTTCCACATTAATCAAGAGATACCTTATCATTAGATTGTGTTAGGATCTTATCTGTCAATACTTGAGACTTGAATATTAGTCTCTGTGAGATGGGTCTTTGTCTAAAAAGTTTACCCTGGTTTACCCCCCTGAATATGTATTTGTATTGAATTGTCAATTATTGTGCCTTGTACCGCAGCCAAATATAGGTTGGTATTAGTGCAGTGGACCATGATGCCAAAAGATTTGGTAACATTGGTCTACATACTCAATTTTTTTTTACATACATTAAAATTTGTTCTCTTCCTCTGTGTCGAATCTATACTTTACTAAACTGCACATTTTAGTTATATCAAAATTGTTTTTTTTTTTTTTTTTTTTTTTTTTTTTTTTTTTTTTTTTCAGGAGCAGTCCTTTGCTGTCAGTTGTAAGCCCATTTACTCCTCAACCATCGAGGAATATTATTAAATTTTCACTTAAGAAAGGAAAGAGGAAAAGTTGTAAACAAGTTCTCATGAGATTTTACCGCCTTGATTGGTAATTATTAATGTATTATTTTAATAAACAGTTCTAACACTGAAATAAAAATTTATCTTTTTTCAAAAATAGTATGGATTAATTCCAAATTTATTGTACTTGTCTAATTTTTAGTTTTATTTAAAACTAAATAGTGCAAAACCACTTTCTTACAATTATATTGAGGGTATATCTTAACAGTTTAACTATTAAAATTTGGCATGAATGTACCTCTCTGTATGACAAACAAAAACACCAAATTTAATTTTGATGTTGGCAGCCATTTTGAAGTTATAAATTTTTGAATTTTTAAACTTTGACGGTTAATAATACCGAAAGTATAAATCCGTTTTTGAAATATAGCATATTTTTGAAACCGTAAAAAAAAAGAAAAAAAAAAAAAAAGGAAACGTAAATTTTAATATATTGTTAATACAGTATTTATTTATTATGCATAAAATGTATTTTAGTGTGATTATAAATGCAATAAATGGTAATCAATCAATCAATCAATCAATCGGGAGACGGAGATCCGTGTCTGGCATCAGGGAACATTTTTGGTTTCGTGTCTGTCGCTCAATTTTTGCGAACTAACATATCTTAAAAACTACTCGTTCNCGATGGTGGTGTAACCACACATCATAGTTTAACTTACTACGAGTGACATAATGTATTTTTTACATTAGTAATGTACTTTTAATTTTATCAGTTCTTATTGTGTTCATTGATATAATTTTTATAAGTATATTTTGAATTAAGTAGTTATTGATAATTTATTTTTTTTTTTTTTTGTTACAGGGGCGTTTGGATAAGAACAAAGTGTGGCAGGACAAAGAAGTTGTACAAAAAATCTGCTAATAGAAAGCGTAGATTGAGGCAGCATGTATTCACTAACAGCTCCCAGAGTTGGCTCTTAGATAAAATGGTGACATCGTACTGGAGGAGACCGAGGTTTTATGTTGATGATCCTTACGAACCATATCATTCTAGAGAGGAATTCCCGTTAACAAGACGTAAACCATTTGTACCAATAGACGAAAGATAAAAACAACCTGCTAGTTCATTTTTATTTTTATTTTATCTTTTTTTTTAATCTGTAGAAAAATATAACTGATGTGCATATTTATTTGTATATTTGTTTTTTTGTTATAAGGAAAACAAACAATAAAAAAAATAAGTTTAAAAACTTAATGCTTTTTGCTTCCAAGCTTACCGAAGTTTTTTCTGGGGGGCTTTTACACCGAAGACATAGAACAAATCCGGGTTAGGGACCAAAATCTTCAAACACTCGTGTGAAGATAAGGTCGTTAACCATGACTCCCCTCCTAGTTGTATTACAACCAGGAGTGTTATCATCATGGTTTCCAGGCAAAAACTTGGTGGCACCAATCTTTCAAGGAGCTTCCTATTTGTTTAAACAATGCTGGGTGAACATTGAGCGGAGGGCCTGGTCCAGGAATCAAACCCAGAGCTGCGGTCACCTTCTGACTCAGCTCGTTTAGTTAAGTTAATCCTTTTTGATTATTCCTAAGTCATGTTTTCTGGTATAGAGACATATTTCTATATTCTATATTAAGCTGCTTATTTTATAAAAATAAACTATACCACATAACTCTCAAAAGCAGGGGCAAACAGTCACATGATATGTAAATGACAATAGAATACATTGACAGCAAATAATCTGAAAAATTACCAGTTTTACCTACTGAAATTTAGTACCATCTAAGAACATTGTACGACTTATTTCGGCAACAGAATTACTAATTTTAACACTGTAACTGTGAGAGTTCTAAAGCATTTGTATCGTCCTATCTTAAGAGTAAATATCACTGAGAGTTCATCTGGTAAATTTTCATTTTGCATAAGTGTTAATATATTTGTAAAACATTGTATCTATTGTAAAACAGTTAATTAAATTGTTGATAATAATTTAATGTGATAGACCCTTGTAATTCTCGTATATATTATAAGTGATGGATGGTTGAAGATAATATGTAATATAATAAGATGTACTCAATATTTTATTTGAGATATTTCGTCACTCCTATAAGGTCATCTTCTGTCAGTGAGTTAAATAAATAAAATTAAAATCTCCATAAGAGAGTGTCAACTGAATTTATAATTATTTTGTTAAAATTTAAAATAACACACAGTAAATTTAACTAACATTAAAAAAAAAAATAAATAAAAAACCCACACAATTTTTTTTGATATTAAGGTGACATAAAATGTGGGGTCGAAACGTCTCATATGAAATATTGAGTACATCTTAATAAATCTCTTCAGCTCTCCATCATTTATAATATGCAAGAATTAAATATTAAAAAAAGGAGGTTTCAAAATGAAAATAAATGATTTAACAATACTTAACAAAAATTTTAAAACAAAAAGAAATTAAATAAAAAATATATGAAAAGTTTATTAAGTAGAAAATTATATATTAATTCCAATTTTTTTCTTTTTAGATTAAATATGGAACCGATATTTACATACACACTTAACAAAAAGAACTGAAGTATTATAAAAATAGGAAAACTTCCGATAAATTACAAAAAAACAAAAACATAATAGTATACATTTGAAGACTAGAACTGGTTAACGAGGATTTTTTTTTAAATTTAAATGCAAATTTTCATCTGGGTCGTTTATTTTCACTGAATTCCATTGAATCTGCAGCTCTCTTAGTACCTCGTGTCGGTTTAGATCCTGTGGCAAATAAAAATTAAAGAAATAAATTAAATTCAATGCAACATAGTTATTTAGTGGTATGCTATTATTATTAGGATATAGGAACTCAATGCATGTGGAAAACTCTCTTCTTAATTAGCTTAAAATTCTCTTAATTAGCACTTTTTTCGAGCTCTTTAAATGGAATGTGGTGAATGTACTACTTTTTCTTTTTTTAATTCTATTATAAAAATAATATGTAGCCTATTACAGTTAATAGAGTCAATTTATCTTAAAAAGATATTTATCAATCACAAGCATTGAGTAAAGCTGTTCCTTATAATCATTCTTATCATACATGTAAAATGTTAAATTTAATGTATACAAGTGTATACATATGATTTAGTAATATAATATGACTATCAATCCTTATAGATGGTGTATACCGTTTCACCTTATTGAAACTGGCATCAATTCACCATTCTGAAGGTAAACTGTCAATATTTAAAGAAATCTCTACAGATGTTGCATTCTTGTGCCACTTTTTGTATCTTATACTATTATCTCTATAACAGAGGCGTAACTATGGGCCTGCCTTGCGGGCGGGCCCCCGGTGCTAGGGGGGCTCCCAATCGAATGTCGAAGGGGGCCCCCTTAGAGAATAATAAAATCTTATTAGGTTTGAGCTTGGAATATACTTCTATAACATTGACAAGGGACATTCAGTTCTGATAGCTTTTTCTTTTTTTTTTTTTCTCGTCAATTTATTTTTGCAGGGGACCCTGAAACTTTCTTGCGGGGGGAGGGGGGGCCTTCAATGTGCTAGCTACACCACTGCTCTATAAACGTAATTTAAGTGGAGATGTATCAACCAGTTCGAAACTTTCACCCCCCCNCACAATAGACTTAAATCAATTTTCTCTGAAGAATTTCTACAAAACCATAGTAACAATTCAATAAATATAAAGAAGAGTGTCTTTAGGTATGTTGGTACTTTATACCTTCAAGGCAAGAGGAAGGTCACTGTCTACATTAGTTTTTGAAATTTAAATTTTGGTGCACAGGGATACGGGGTAGAAAAATTCAAGTCAGATATATCCATTATTATTCATGTCATAGGAAAATTCTTAAAAAATATAGTAATTGTTTTTATGTACAATTTTGTCATATTTTCATTTAGGATGTTTTCAAAATTTATTTTTGTCCAGTTTTCATTCAAAAATTAAGAGATTTATTAGTGGTATGACATGTCCCAGTTAAAAAAAAGTAAGGTTTGTAACATAATTCCCTCAACACATAACAATTTTTTATACTTATTTATTTTAATTCAATACGATAATTTTATAATATAAATTTAGTATCTACTTCTTTATTGATTTTTTTGTCACTTAGGTCTTAATTTTTGTATACAACCCGTGCTGCGCCGGGTACTTCAGCTAGTATCTATATATATAAAGATGAAAGTCCGTGGGTATGTGGGTGGGTATGTCCTTTATACAAATCTACAGTTTTATTCCGATCTCGTTGAAAATTTGCACACTTGACCTTCAAAGCAAGGGGAAGGTCACTGTCTACATGATTTTTCGAAATTTAATTTTTGGTACCCAGGGGTACGGGGTACAAGTAATGAATACGGCGTCAAAGTAATAAATACCCTTCGTGATGCATATCGTTGAAAAGCTCTTTGAGAGTACATTAATTGTTATTATGTGTATAGTTTTGTCATATTTTCATTTAGGAGGGGGGTAAAGTGGAAAAATATAACCACATAATATATCTAAATAAAAAAGAATTAGGTTATTCTTATTGCAAAAACATTATTTTATAAATGCCAGAAATAATTCTAACCATTTTTACTACCGACTCTGTTTCTTCGTGATGGATTTGTAATAAGAGGTCTCGGCTTGTAAAGATCTCCATCGGAATATCTCTGATTCATCCTGTAAAAATAAAATTGGGATTTCAGTTCCAAATTCTCTTATGGGGAGGAGAGGGCATGTTCATTGTTTACCCAGTGTTGTGAGGTGATCATGTTAGTTGTTTACCCAGTGTTGTGAGGTGATCATGTTAGTTGTTTACCCAGTGTTGTGAGGTGATCATGTTAGTTGTTTACCCAGTGTTGTGAGGTGATCATGTTAGTTGTTTACCCAGTGTTGTGAGGTGATCATGTTAGTTGTTTACCCAGTGTTGTGAGGTGATCATGTTAGTTGTTTACCCAGTGTTGTGAGGTGATCATGTTAGTTGTTTACCCAGTGTTGTGAGGTGATCATGTTAGTTGTTTACCCAGTGTTGTGAGGTGATCATGTTAGTTGTTTACCCAGTGTTGTGAGGTGATCATGTTAGTTGTTTACCCAGTGTTGTGAGGTGATCATGTTAGTTGTTTACCCAGTGTTGTGAGGTGATCATGTTAGTTGTTTACCCAGTGTTGTGAGGTGATCATGTTAGTTGTTTACCCAGTGTTGTGAGGTGATCATGTTAGTTGTTTACCCAGTGTTGTGAGGTGATCATGTTAGTTGTTTACCCAGTGTTGTGAGGTGATCATGTTAGTTGTTTACCCAGTGTTGTGAGGTGATCATGTTAGTTGTTTACCCAGTGTTGTGAGGTGATCATGTTAGTTGTTTACCCAGTGTTGTGAGGTGATCATGTTAGTTGTTTACCCAGTGTTGTGAGGTGATCATGTTAGTTGTTTACCCAGTGTTGTGAGGTGATCATGTTAGTTGTTTACCCAGTGTTGTGAGGTGATCATGTTAGTTGTTTACCCAGTGTTGTGAGGTGATCATGTTAGTTGTTTACCCAGTGTTGTGAGGTGATCATGTTAGTTGTTTACCCAGTGTTGTGAGGTGATCATGTTAGTTGTTTACCCAGTGTTGTGAGGTGATCATGTTAGTTGTTTACCCAGTGTTGTGAGGTGATCATGTTAGTTGTTTACCCAGTGTTGTGAGGTGATCATGTTAGTTGTTTACCCAGTGTTGTGAGGTGATCATGTTAGTTGTTTACCCAGTGTTGTGAGGTGATCATGTTAGTTGTTTACCCAGTGTTGTGAGGTGATCATGTTAGTTGTTTACCCAGTGTTGTGAGGTGATCATGTTAGTTGTTTACCCAGTGTTGTGAGGTGATCATGTTAGTTGTTTACCCAGTGTTGTGAGGTGATCATGTTAGTTGTTTACCCAGTGTTGTGAGGTGATCATGTTAGTTGTTTACCCAGTGTTGTGAGGTGATCATGTTAGTTGTTTACCCAGTGTTGTGAGGTGATCATGTTAGTTGTTTACCCAGTGTTGTGAGGTGATCATGTTAGTTGTTTACCCAGTGTTGTGAGGTGATCATGTTAGTTGTTTACCCAGTGTTGTGAGGTGATCATGTTAGTTGTTTACCCAGTGTTGTGAGGTGATCATGTTAGTTGTTTACCCAGTGTTGTGAGGTGATCATGTTAGTTGTTTACCCAGTGTTGTGAGGTGATCATGTTAGTTGTTTACCCAGTGTTGTGAGGTGATCATGTTAGTTGTTTACCCAGTGTTGTGAGGTGATCATGTTAGTTGTTTACCCAGTGTTGTGAGGTGATCATGTTAGTTGTTTACCCAGTGTTGTGAGGTGATCATGTTAGTTGTTTACCCAGTGTTGTGAGGTGATCATGTTAGTTGTTTACCCAGTGTTGTGAGGTGATCATGTTAGTTGTTTACCCAGTGTTGTGAGGTGATCATGTTAGTTGTTTACCCAGTGTTGTGAGGTGATCATGTTAGTTGTTTACCCAGTGTTGTGAGGTGATCATGTTAGTTGTTTACCCAGTGTTGTGAGGTGATCATGTTAGTTGTTTACCCAGTGTTGTGAGGTGATCATGTTAGTTGTTTACCCAGTGTTGTGAGGTGATCATGTTAGTTGTTTACCCAGTGTTGTGAGGTGATCATGTTAGTTGTTTACCCAGTGTTGTGAGGTGATCATGTTAGTTGTTTACCCAGTGTTGTGAGGTGATCATGTTAGTTGTTTACCCAGTGTTGTGAGGTGATCATGTTAGTTGTTTACCCAGTGTTGTGAGGTGATCATGTTAGTTGTTTACCCAGTGTTGTGAGGTGATCATGTTAGTTGTTTACCCAGTGTTGTGAGGTGATCATGTTAGTTGTTTACCCAGTGTTGTGAGGTGATCATGTTAGTTGTTTACCCAGTGTTGTGAGGTGATCATGTTAGTTGTTTACCCAGTGTTGTGAGGTGATCATGTTAGTTGTTTACCCAGTGTTGTGAGGTGATCATGTTAGTTGTTTACCCAGTGTTGTGAGGTGATCATGTTAGTTGTTTACCCAGTGTTGTGAGGTGATCATGTTAGTTGTTTACCCAGTGTTGTGAGGTGATCATGTTAGTTGTTTACCCAGTGTTGTGAGGTGATCATGTTAGTTGTTTACCCAGTGTTGTGAGGTGATCATGTTAGTTGTTTACCCAGTGTTGTGAGGTGATCATGTTAGTTGTTTACCCAGTGTTGTGAGGTGATCATGTTAGTTGTTTACCCAGTGTTGTGAGGTGATCATGTTAGTTGTTTACCCAGTGTTGTGAGGTGATCATGTTAGTTGTTTACCCAGTGTTGTGAGGTGATCATGTTAGTTGTTTACCCAGTGTTGTGAGGTGATCATGTTAGTTGTTTACCCAGTGTTGTGAGGTGATCATGTTAGTTGTTTACCCAGTGTTGTGAGGTGATCATGTTAGTTGTTTACCCAGTGTTGTGAGGTGATCATGTTAGTTGTTTACCCAGTGTTGTGAGGTGATCATGTTAGTTGTTTACCCAGTGTTGTGAGGTGATCATGTTNTGATGAATATTTTCACTCTTTTCCTTCAAAACAAAATCACTGGCTCCATGAGAGTACGAAAATAAAATTTTGGTACCCAGGGGTATGAGGTTCAAATGTCAAAATAATGAATAGCCTTAATGATACATATCTTTAAAAAATCTTTTTAAGAGTACAGTAATAGTTGTTATGTCCTTTTTGGCATATTTTTATTTAGGAAAAAAGGAAAAATATATCTATATCTATTTATACTTATCTATTCTATATTTTTGGTCTATACATATCTATTTCTATATCTTCTATAAAAAGAAGAAAGTCTGTGGGTATGTATGTATGTCCTTTATACAAAACTACAGTTTTATTCCTGCTTCTCCGAAGCACGGGAAAGGTTACTGTCTACATGAGATTTCTAAATTTAAATTTTGGTACACAGGATACGAGGTACAAATGTCAAAGTTATGAAAACCCTTCATGTTGCAAATCATTGAAAAACTCTTTAAGAATAAAGTAATTGTTGTTATTTACATTTATTTTTCATATTTTGATTTAGGAATTTTTATTTTTTATATTTAGTAGGTGGTATGATATGGTCCAGTTAAAAAANTTGTTTACCCAGTGTTGTGAGGTGATCATGTTAGTTGTTTACCCAGTGTTGTGAGGTGATCATGTTAGTTGTTTACCCAGTGTTGTGAGGTGATCATGTTAGTTGTTTACCCAGTGTTGTGAGGTGATCATGTTAGTTGTTTACCCAGTGTTGTGAGGTGACCATGTTAGTTGTTTACCCAGTGTTGTGAGGTGACATTGTTAGTTTTTGACCCAGTATTGTGAGGTTAATGGGGTGCTGCTCAAAGAACGGGAAGATATTCTGTCAATTTAAGTAAGAAACTGCATAAATTTGTACATTTGGACAAAAAAAATTTTGACCTATGATGGCCTTTATTTACATATGATTTTCTGCAAAAATCCAAGAGTCACTAAACCCAAATATTCAAGTTCCAAAATTTGTTCAGCAATCTAACTATGATCTATTTATGGGCCATAATTTTGATCTCAGTAGCTTTGTACACCAAAATTTGCTTTTTAATGTGTTATTTTGGACCAATGACCATAAAAAATGATTGGTTTAAAAAAAAAAAAAAAAAAAATCTGAAAAAAGTGATTTTTAAGATTTTGAATTTATTTTAATTTAGCAATTATTCTTAACCAATATGAAAATGATTTCATAATTCGGAACACCTACAACTTCAATTGGATTAATTTTGTCAGGCCTAGAGATTTGTTACAGATTTAGTCCATTGCAACCCTCCTCAAAAAATAACAATTATTGCAGTGGTTGTACAGATTAGGAAGAGTTAACATTATTGGAAAATTCTATTGATGTTACTAAACAAAACATTTTTTTAATTTTAAACAAAAAATCTAAGGGGATAAATAATTCAGATGGCGATGTTTCGGAGATAATATCATTATTAAATCAAAGCTTTTTGGAACCTGAGCATTATCTGAGACAAACAAAGAAGAATTATTGCAAACTTAATATTAATTTCAGGAGTTAATTTATATATTGCCTTGGCGACGTTTTCTCCTCTTTAGTATGTAAAGGAGGACTCTTAGACTCTTGTTTCGAGCGCACTGAGGATATTTTTCTTAATTCTTTAGTTCGAGATTGTGGACTTTTCTTTTCTTCTTTTGCTCGAACTGGAAGTGCCTTCTTCGCTACTTCTTTCGGCCTTCCTGGACTCTTCTTACCTTCCTTTGGCCTCAAATTCAATTCACTAGAAGAGAAACAAAAATAAAACAAATTTTAAATGGTTTTCAATTGACGGTATCTATAAACTGTGTATTAATTTTTTTTTTTTTTTTTTTTTAAATACAAAATTGAAAAAAAAAAAAAATCAGAATTAGTAAATTTATACAGGTGTTAAACCTTAAACATCTGCTGAGTGAAGAAACATTCATCATTAATAAATTTACAAATTCAATTTTTCAATCTATATATATAAAGATGAAAGTCCGTGGATATGTGTGTATGTATGTGGGTATGTCCTTTATACAAATCTACAGTTTTATTCCGATCATGATGAAAATTTACACACTTGACCTTCAAAGCAAGGGGAAGGGCATTGTCTACATGATTTTTCGAAATTTAATTTCTGGTACCTAGGGGTACGGGGTACAAGTAATGAATACGGGGTCAAAGTAATAAATACCCTTCGTGATGCATATCGTTGAAAAGCTCTTTGAGAGTACAGTAATTGTGGTTATGTATAGTTTTGTCATATTTTCATTTAGGAGGGGGGTAAAGTGGAAAAATATAACTACATAATATATCTAAGTAAAAAAGAAGAGTATCTATATGAGAGTATGTCTTTTATACAAATCTACAGTTTTATCCCAATTTGATGAATATTTTCACTCTTTTCCTTCAAAACAAAATCAAGGTCACTGGCTCCATGAGAGTACGAAAATAAAATTTTGGTACACAGAGGTACAGGGTACAAATGTCAAAGTAATGGATACCCTTCATGATGCATATCGTTGAAAAGCTCTTTAAGAATAAAGTAATTGTTGTTATTTACATTTTTTTCAGATTTTTATTTAGGAGGGGGCAAAGTGGAAAATACAGGAAAAATATTTCTATACTAAGAAAAAAATACTTCTGTAAGTAAAAAGAGTGTCTTTTGGTGTGTGGCTTCCTTATATAAATCTTTAGTTTTAACCTTCGAGGCAAGAGGAAGGTCACTGTCCACATTAGTTTTCGAAATTTTAATTTTGGTATCCAGGGGTACGGGGTACAAATGTCAAAGTAATGACAACCCTTCATTATGCATATCATTGAAAAGCTCTTTAAGAATACAGTAATTGTTGTTAAGAACATCTTTGTGATATTTTTATTTAGGAGGGAAGTAACATGGAAAAGTAAGGTTTGTGACATAATTCCCTCAACGCATAACCATTTTTTATACTTATTTATTTTACAATGTTCTGATACTTTTATAATATACATTTAGGTATCTACTTCTTTATTGATATTTTAGTCACTTAGGTCTTAATTTTTGTATGCAACCCGGGCTGCGCCGGGTACTTCAGCTAGTATATATATAAAAATGAAAGTCCATGGGTATGTGGGTATGTCCTTTATACAAATCTACAGTTTTATTCCGATCTTGATGAAAATTTGCACACTTGACCTTCAAAGCAAGGGGAAGGTCACTGTCTACATGAATTTTCGAAATTTTATTTTCGGTACCCAGGGGTACGGGGTACAAGTAATGAATAGGGGGTCAAAGTAATAAATACCCTTCATGATGCATATCGTTGAAAAGCTCTTTGAGAGTACAGTAATTGTTGTTATGTATAGTTTTGTCACATTTTCATTTAGGAGGGGGGTAAAGTGGAAAAATATAACTACATAATATATCTAAGTAAAAAAGAAGAGTATCTATATGAGAGTATGTCTTTTATACAAATCTACAGTTTTATCCCAATTTGATGAATATTTTCACTCTTTTCCTTCAAAACAAGATCAAGGTCACTGGCTCCATGAGAGTACAGAAATAACATTTTTGTACACAGAGGTACGAGGTACAAATGTCAAAGTAATGGATACCCTTCATGATACATATCGTTGAAAAGCTTTTTAAGAATAAAGTAATTGTTGTTATTTACATTTTTTTCAGATTTTTATTTAGGAGGGGGTAAAGTGGAAAATACAGGAAAAATATTTCTATACTAAGAAAAAAATACTTCTGTAAGTAAAAAGAGTGTCTTTTGGTGTGTGGCTTCCTTATATAAATCTTTAGTTTTAACCTTCGAGGCAAGAGGAAGGTCACTGTCCACATTAGTTTTCGAAATTTTAATTTTGGTATCCAGGGGTACGGGGTACAAATGTCAAAGTAATGACAACCCTTCATTATGCATATCATTGAAAAGCTCTTTAAGAATACAGTAATTGTTGTTAAGAACATCTTTGTGATATTTTTATTTAGGAGGGAAGTAACATGGAAAAGTAAGGTTTGTGACATAATTCCCTCAACGCATAACCATTTTTTATACTTATTTATTTTACAATGTTCTGATACTTTTGTAATATACATTTAGGTATCTACTTCTTTATTGATATTTTAGTCACTTAGGTCTTAATTTTTGTATGCAACCCGGGCTGCGCCGGGTACTTCAGCTAGTATAAATATATTTATTAAAATAGCAAGAGCATTCAAATAATGATTTAAGATAAAACATTAAATGGCCAAAAACAAAAAAAAAAAAATAATAATGAAATTATTCCAAAATTAAGCTATAAATGTGAGAAGGAGGAAAGAAAGTTATTTACCTTGAATTAATTTTCTTGCCTACGTTCGTATTACTTGCTGTGTTATCATCTTCTGACAATTGCTCATCTAAAGAAACAAATAATAATAATAATAATAATAATTAATCATAATTAACTTTTCATTTTAACTAAAGATTTAAAGCAAACATCAGTATTTTATTGGTTCTGAGCTTATCTGTTTCATTTGAGACATCAGGGATCATATGTGTTCCCCATTTGTTCTCTTCAACATTATTATTTTCCTGTACTGCATGAAAAACAAAGTATTATAGCATGAGTGTAATGCAGATCAACATTTTATTTTTATCCACTACACTCTGCTACAACTAGATGTCTTTAACAAGGCCCCCCCCCCCCTTCTAAAGATTCTGCAGTCTAAGAGTTTAAAATCTACTTCATGTTAAGAAACAAACATTTGACATGTTTGACTGCAAAACAAGCAAATTTCTGATAATATCATTTAGTTTAAGACAACAAGATCTGGAGGCATCTCTCTAAAAATAAAAAGAGGTGTCAGAAAGAAATAATACTCAGCCTTGAGCTGATTTTGTGCAATAAACGCTATTTGAGGTAATGTTACGGAGATAACCTGTATTTGAATGTACAAATAAAGGATTATATTGTATTGTATTGTCAGAAAGAAACATATAACTATTATAAGCTCAAGAAAACAACCTTTCTCTATATCTGTTAGATGTATAGCATCAGGAGTTACAGGAACATTCCAGCTTTCCACATCTGAATCAGATGAGTTGTATCCACCGTCCATCTTATCTGAAATATTCACAAATCAAATATGGGTTGGATTCCCCTATACTGGGGGCATCATGTATAGAAATGCAAAAACTAACAAATATAATGCACACATAATTAAAGTGTTTCCTATATATTGTCATTTTTCATTTCATACTCTTTTGAAAAACCAGATACGCTACATCGAAGCCCAGGTAATCTACTACAGATACATACGCCCAAGATTCCCTAAATCGGCCTGTATACAGCTGTGTCTCAAAATAGAGATCTGAAGATGGAAATTGTAATAAGAGAAAACTTATGAAATGATGAAGAATCCATAATTGGTGCATTTTTAATCAAAATATAGAAAAGACTTTAATTATATGTGCCAGTTTTTTTCCATTTCTATACATGATGCCCCGTATAGGGTAGTCCAACCCACAAATATGTATACCATGTATATATGCATTACTTTTTGAGTAACGGAAATTTATAATGTTAAAAAAAACATATATATATTGTAAATAAATATATTTCTAAGTGCAAAAAGTTATTTTGGTACCTGAAGTAAGTTATAAAAAGATAAAATCAAACCTCTCCACAAAATTATAAATCTTAAGGTAGCCATTATAATCAAAATTCCCTTTATATATTTTTTGAAAAAAAAATTATTTACACCACCAAATTTAGAGCTAAAATTCATTTCCCAATTTAACCTTGGGCATTGATATTTTATTTATATAAAAAATCATTCCCAACATAAAAGTCCAAGAGATAGAGTGTGAAAAAGTGTGTAACATCAAGCTAGAATTTTGTGTAGAAGTTAATCTTTTGGCGCCTTTTATGAATATGTTTTCAGCTAAGTTCGTCTGAGGGATATAGCTTGGGTGTAGGTATTTGAAAAAACAAACTGGTCAAGAGTGGCCATGTCCCCCCCTTTTTGATGGAAAATGTGATTTTCATGGTCCTGAGTACAAAATAAGTTAGTAGATCAATATTCAAGTTGATATTAGTTTATTACTTGATAGGTTAGTTATTAAAATATTACTTCACATGATAGGTGTCATATATATCAAGTGGCAAAATAACATCAACTTGAATTTTGGGCTAATAATCAATTTAGTACTCAGGATCATGAAAATCACATTGTCCACCAAATTAGGCGGGACATGGATGCTCACCTTTTTTTCTTTCTCTTTTTTTTAATGCCTATTATAGAGGTATGTCCCACAGACGAACTTAGAGGACCACATATTCTTAAAAGGCACCAAAAGATTAACAACATTCTAGCTTGATGTTAAACACTTTTTTGCACACTATCTCCTGGACCATAAATAGAATAAACTAAAAATAAATCATGGTCATCACAGAGCAAAAAACAAAAGAAATATATGTATATATAATGAAGAACTAACCTACGATATTTTCCATCATGAAATTGTCTAGCATATCTTCAGTGACCGAAGGCAGAGTAAAACCTCGGTCTGAAGATGAACTCTCGCACAAACTGATTACATCCTCGTTCTAAATTCAAAAACACATTAAGCAAAAAAAAAAAAAAAAAAAGCATTCACCACATCAATACATTCAGCCACAACAATAACTAGCTTTCTGATAGCCAGCGTTAGATCAATACAAATACAAATAGATCTAATAACTCTTTAACTCCAATCGATTGGCTCCCTATCTAGTTGACTCCTCCCTTGTCTCAAGTATTGCTCTAATTAAATCCTAAATGACTATGAATGGCAAATATAATCCATATTTTCTCATTCAAGAAATAACATGTAACCAAAATAAGAATGAAGCATTTATAATTTTTATTAACCTTTTTTTTATCCATATAACTTTAATTTTTCCCATTAGTTTAGGATGATTATTGTGGTGATGGATGTTATAGGTGTGAGAAAAAAAACGGTCTACAACATTTTTCTTTTATGGTAAGTTTCAACCCTAAGGTCACCTTATTAACTAAAACAACCAAACCTTAATCTTAACTATTAGAATTTAATTACATATATTTTATATCCTTTAATAACAATAATCTACATTAATTTTAAATTAATCAATTAACTTACTTAAGAAGTCATTTATATTTCTGAGAGAAATTGACTTTAGGGTCGAAACGTATAATAAAAAAAAGATTGTAGATCGTTTATTTTTCACACCAATGAAATCCATCTTCACGGTAATCACCATAAAATATAAGGTGTTCATAAACTTAATGTTTATATTTTAAATTAGTTATTAAAAATTAGTTTAGGGTAAAATACATATCACGTAAAAAACCGGGAGGTAAATTTGCAACCAAAATAAAAATCCACCTTTAAAATTTAATAAGCCTGTAATGCTATGGTTTCCCAGGAATAGAGGACCGTTTTCCAGCCAAACGTAACCTAACAGTGGATGGCGTCACTAAAACATTGACAGTCAACTAAATGAAGTTGGTTTTCTAGAGAGCGTTGATAGTGGCAACGTCAAAGGAGAACATCAAATAGCGGTGACACCTTTATTCGTCATAGCATTAAAATAGTTTTTTCAAGCAACATTTGTTCTTGAAACGTTGAACATTTTATGCAATAAAATGAGTTCTTGATTTTGTAATGAATCCAGAGGCTTTGTGTAATGTTAAATGAGAAAAAAAAAAAAAAAAAAAAAAAAACTATAGAAAAGCCCAGTTATAACATAATCTGTGGAGTAATATCACAAAAACTCTAAAAGAAGTCCTCTAAAGATGCTAGTAATTGCCAGTTGGGTTTTTAAAATTAGATGGGAACTGTTAAATTTAAACTATAGAAGGGAAGGTAGACAAACTAAATGCAATATGAGCAATGAACGAGCAAGGGAGGACCACTTTCATTTTCTAGCACAATGTGTGGCTCTGAGAGAGTTCAGGGTGGCTCTTTGGCCAGGCTGAGCTTTCTTTAGAGGGCTACATCAGGGATTTGTGTAGTGGAGAGTGGTCCAAAGTCCAAACTTGTTTCATATGCCAGCAGGGCTTGGAATTATAGAAAGATTCTGGTGGGGGAATTTAATTTCTGACTGCTTACCAAAATATTAAACTTGCTCTATCTTCATAAATTGTGTAGGTGTGTCTCTATCTATTTATCATTGTAAACTTGTTCCTTATTTTATTGAATTGTGCAGGTTTGAAGGTTTAAAGCAACTTGTCGGGATGTAATTAATGATACAAAAAGGAAGAAATGTGTAAAATGCAAATTAGAAACCTCCCCCTGACGATCCAAAGATTATACAATATAAGAAATAAAATAAAGAGATTATTACAAATAATGCTAAGTCTAGATCTAATCGTCCATTCTCCACCACAATTAGAAAGCTCAATGTTGTTCTAGTTGATATCTCTGGTCACGGTTAAGACACCCGTAATTTTACGACTACTGCAGTGAAGTCATCCACCACTACATTATGATTACTAGAGTTAAGACAGCCGTCATTTGGCGGTAGTGAAGTAATCCACCACTAGATTTCGGCTGCTAGATAACGGCACCACTCTCCAAGAAAACCAGAGCTTTATGGGATAAAATAACTTATTTATTGAATACAAGAGCCCAGGCCCTAAAAAGTATTCCTAGTCATCCCATTCACAAACTATTCATAATCTGTAGCTAAGATGCAATTCTGCGAAGTATATCTCATAGTAGTAGAAGAGAAACATTACTTATTATTAGAGAGAACATTCTACGATTTTTTCTGTAGAATCAATAACATCTAAAAATGTTTCTGTGGACACATTTATAGGATGGTTAAATTAAAATCTAAATTTTCATACTACCAAGAACACAAGATATATCACAAGTTAAATAAAGTTTAAGTGTTTTAAATTAAAAGTTAACTCACCACTTTAGTCTGTCCAGTTTCTTTTGAAGCAAGATTTTTTCTCGTGTTTCTTGCAGTTAAATCTAAGTTGGTATCACAGCCGTTGGTATCAGTTCGGGAAACTAACGAGTTTTTATTGTTTAAAAAGTTAATAACTGTAGATTTAGTTAACGGAGAGGTTGTCCTGTTTATATCAGATTCATCGGAACAAGAAGATAATGAATTTGTTTTGCAAACAGCACCGGGACGGTCAGTTAAAAACTTCAAATCGTTTTGAATACCGATATTGTTCAGGTTGTTATCGGTGAGCGAAAAGCATTTATCACGGAGGTAATCATTCAAAGCTGAACCGTACGCTCTTTTCAGGAAATTCTCAAATTTCATAGCAGATTTAAAAGAGCGGTCCATATTGCTTTGATTAAAACCGTAAAAATTATCCTCGTTTCTCACATTTTGCGTACAATTGTTATCATTTTGAAAATCACACCTCATCACATCTTGAGGATGAATTTCTGATGATTCTACAGTACTAACCATTTTTTCACTAATACTTTGATTTTCAGGAACGTTGGAGAGTTTGGGACTATTTTTGACAATATCAATAGCTACAATATTATTTTCTTCTATTAACCGATTAAAAGCAGAATCAGTATTTTCTAAACAATTCTGTACAAGGTCATTAGAACATTCCTTGATACCGCTAGCAGAATCTGTGTTTACCTGATAACCCGAGGTTATTTGATCAGTGTTCACACTATCAGGAACATCATTCGTATGATCTGATTGATCAATTATTTGTAATTGATCTATTGTAGATTGATCAAAGTTTATACTTTCAATATAGTCATTACTATCATTTTGATCAGTAATATCTATTTGATTTACATTTTCAATCTGAGATTCATCCACAATCTGAATTTGATCTGTTATCAATTGACGAGAGTTACAAATTTCAGCATGGTCCTTGCTTACATTTTTATATGTTATCTCTATTTTGTTAGCTAATGATTGATTTGTGTTCATATTTTCGATAAAGCCATTATTTTCATTCTTATCAGTAATTTCGGTTTGATCAGAAGTTGATGGACCACTATCAATATTTTGAACAGGTTGATGTGTGTTTACATTTTCTAAGGTTTTTACCTCATTCTGAATTTGTTTATTAGTTTGGATATTTTTTTGTTTTTCTGGCATACTACAAACTTCCAGGGGTTTTTTAAAATTATCGTGATCTCTGACTGAATCTATAAAATTGTCTTGTTTTTCATCATTAACACTTTTTTCAGGAGTACATTTTACGAGGGTTTCATCCTGAATGGAAGAGTGTATCCTCCTAAGAATCAAATCAATTTCACTCGAATTATTTGCCTCGTACGAGTCAACTTGATCTTTAGCAGAGTTGTTTTTCGAGGTACTAGGTTTTTCTTCCTTGCTCGAACTACTTCTTCTTTTTTTATCACCAGATTCTTTTTGATCTCTTGATGAAGAACCACCGCTGCTTCTATGACCACCATCATCACGGTCTCTTGAGCGTCTACTCTCTTTCTTTTCTGTATCCTCAGAGCAGTTTTCTCGCTTTCTTTTTTTGGTGTCTTTATCGTCTTTTTTCAACTCCGACTCAGTTGAAGTTTTTCTCTTATCTCCACTCTCCCCTTTTCTGTCAGAGCTTGGTTTCTTATCAGTTCTGGATGTTCTAGATTCACTTTCATTTCTACTCTTACTCCCTTTATCGTGGTCGTTATTATCACTGCTGATTTCTAAGCTTTTTTCCTTATCTTTCCGTGAACTCCTATCATCTTCAGAACTCTGTTTTAGATCTTTACTCCTGCTACTTGAACTTCTGTGGTCATAAGAGCTTGATTTCGATTCTTTATCGACTGAGCTAGATTTCTTCGAGTCGTCTTTTTCCCTGTTTCTGGAACTTCTGTAATCTTCAGAAGACCTCTTTGAATCTTTATCTTTTCTAGAATATCTATCATCTTCTGAGGATCTCAAGGACTTCTCTTTGGAACTTTTTCGATTGTCTGCACTATATTTAGATTCGCTCTCTCTTGATTTAACATACTTCTGATCATCCGATCTTTTAGAATCATCTTTTCTACTTCCATACTTATTATCTCTATCTTTGGAACTTTTTTCAGAATTCGACTTGGAGTCTCTATCTTTATCGTCGGAATTTTTAACTTCTGTCTTTTTTACTCTTTTGTCATCTTCAGAACTGTTCTGAGAATCTTTACCTCTATTTCTGGAACTCCTGTGATCATCTCCAGAGGTATGTTTCGATTCTTTATCTCTCTTACTTTTATCATCGTAACCGTGTTTAGAATCTCTCTCTCGTTTCGTGTCATCAGATGATTTCTTATCGCTTCTGTGTCTATCATCTCTACTTCTGGAAGAATATTTATCGCGATTACTCGAAGAATATTTCTTTGAATCCGAATCGTGTTTGCTTTTAGAATCTTTAGAATATTTCCTATCCCTACTTGAATTTCTACTTCTATGTTTAGAATCGTATCTATCCCTACTTCTACGTGAATGAGATGAACTTTTTCTATAGCTATCAGTTTTCTTTTTCTCGTCGGAAATATGTTTAGACATTTCAGGGCTTGAGCCGGCAGATCGGATTTGAGAATTTTCATTTATCAATTTTAAATTGGCAAAATTAGTGAGTTTCCTCGAATCGTTTGAAGCTAAACTCATTTGAGATTCGTCTTTCAAAGATTCTATACAAGACACCGATTCTATTTCCTTAGCCCCCTCAAATTTCTTTTCTACAAACGAAGCCGAGGAGTCATCACAATCCATAGCGACGCTGTTTCGAGTCGATTCGTTTAATAAATGAATTTTCTCCAATTTCAATTTACTTCTCAGACTGGAGTTGGATCCGACAGAATCTTCCGAATACATACCTGATATCGGAGACTTAGGTACTTTCCCAATTCTACTATCTTCCGTATTTCCACATAGCGACATCGGATCATCTCTAAGTTCTTTCAAATTATTGCTTTGCACGGCATCTTTCAATTCGGGAGTGTGGCAATTAGTGTGAGAAGAAGAAGAAGGATCGGTTCTTTCTTTATCCAAATTTTTATTTAAAGGATCGGTTTTCAAAAGTTTTTCTCTGAGATTGCTAAAATTATCAAAATCATATCCACTAGTCGCTACTTCATTTAGACCTTTTGATTTCTCTCCGTCGACAACATTGCTCAGATTATGTGTATTACTCACATCGCAATGCATTTCAGATTTGCCGGGTAAATGTGCCGATTCCGATATATCGAGTTTAGTCGTACTTCCGTGACTCGAAAGTTCAGACATACCTGAAAGTTTACTTTCATTACTTGCCTCGTTGACATCTAGATTAGATTCTTTATTTACGTCTCGAGATATATTGTCACCTTCATCAATGTTTTTGTTGCTAACGGCACTGTCATTTAAATTTGCACTTTCGTTCCCACTTTCAATAATACTGCCAGGTGAAATAGGATCCAAATCATTTGGCATCGTTTCCGCATAGACATTCCCAGCACTTGGCTGCGGGTTGTCATTGCTCATATAATATCCTTAAAAATAAAAAAATAAAATAACAACTTAATAGAAGATATACACATACATAAAATAAAAACATCTCTAGTATGTATCTCTACAAGTAGAGTAATATAAACACTGACTAAAAGTAAGAGGACCGAATTAATACAAGTAAACACAGAATTAAAAGACGGAATCAATACAAGTAAACACTTTTGTTAATTAATATATTTTTTCTCTGAAACCACGAGGAATCGAGGGAAACACAACCAGCACAACCCCTTCCTTACTCTGAGGGTGGTATTTATGGTCACAATACCATCTTTCTTCTTTTAAAAGATTTCCTCAATTCTACCCAATAAAAAATTAAGAGAAGTACCATCCTACTTAATTTAGGCTGAACATGGCTGAAGATGCCATAAGCCACTTAGATTTTGTTGTAGAGTTAAGGTGAAGGTACTCACTAGACTAACACGTCTATTGACACAGTTCTAAAAATTCAGCTCTAACTTAGCTCTTCATTATCATGTATATTTTTTTATAGGCTATTTGTTTAGGTATGGTACCCTTAACTTACAAGGAAAATAATTATGCCCTTATTTAAAAATAATATATAAACAAATTGTTTGCCCTAATTTTCAGCAAGGGAATGTAAAAAAAGAATATATTTTATCTTACATATTAATGAGAAGAAATTAAAAAGAATTAAGATTACTCACTTAGTTGATTAGAGCTATGGTGATCATCATCGGGAGGTTTGTCTATACCCATGACATTATAGACCAGGTCTTCCACTCTGGGCATGAAGATAGAGAATATTTTTGGATTCACCACTTGCTCTACGATCTTATTTACACCGAGATCTAAGTAGTTCCTAAAATATTACAAGAAAGTAACAAAATCATTAGTTTGCCAAGGCAGAGAAAGTAGAAACTATATGTTCCTACAACTAAGGCATCTACCATATTGTAATTTTTTTTAATGATAACAGTGACTTTCAAATGAAAGCCATATTGTAATTTTACCATATTTGTATTTTACCATATTGTAATTTTTTTTTAATGATAACAGTGACTTTCAAATGAAAGTCACTTACGAAAATTTAAGACCTAGGAAGTAATGTTCCAAAAATTTTTCGAGCTTACCGAGAGTTTAATGTTAAAGAGAGTTTACTGTATCTACTTCATTATCTGTTAATTTGAGTATATATTTTCTGTAGATTACATAAGTCTTTCTGTTGATTACATAAGTCAGAATGCAATCATCTTTTTTTTTAACTTACAAATAAGTTTTAGGAGATCCAAAGACGAGATTTGACAGTATTTCATACAGTAGTCTCACTAATTCAGATTTGACTGTCCGGATCACCGAAAGTCCAGATTAAACAGAATCAGTTTTCAAATGTCTGTAAAACTAGTTTTAGCTGGGTAAAACCATATTGCACAGTAATGAGGTCCGTCTAGAACAGGGGTGGCCAACCCGCGGCCCGCCTAGAACATTTTTCTGGCCCGCGAGGTTTATCATACTTTAAAAAATATATTTATTTTATATAAATATAATGGCCAAAGTAGTGAAAGTCAATGTACTTCTTTAAAAAAATACATTATTTGTCCATTTTTTCAAATAAACAGATGAGAAAAAATCAACTTTGATTTTAAAATAATATTCTTGGTAATATTATGACAGATATTGCCTGTTTTATTTGTGACTTTACAGTTGTGATTTAGCAGATTAATCAAATTATATTCTGCGAAATCCTTGTTTGGGTGATTTGGCCTATACGTAGCCTTGAAGCAGCTTCTCCCTTCTCCCCCC
>KZ651245.1:227287-254074 GCA_001010745.2 Gerris buenoi
TTTTTTTTTTTTTTTTTTTTTTTTTTTTTTTTTTTTTTTTTTTTTTTTTTTACAAGACTTTGTTTGTTGTCTGCAAAGAGACCTTACATGTAATGCGTGGAAATGAAACCTCTTCAATATGTAGTTTCAATAGAAAAATAGACACCATTGTGAGATTTTTGCAATCACCTGTTGTTAAATGACAGCCATTTGTTTTTTAAAACACCCCTTGGGGTAATACCGGGTACCAATAGGAAGGGCAAAACCGGGTAGTACCCGATATTATCCCTACATTATAATTGCATGGTGAATGGTGAATAACAACTTTTTTTGTTTATTAATCAATAAATGATCTAATTTTTAATGAACTTTATTCTAACAGTGCTTCTGGAGAAGAGTGGATAAGGTGTAACGAGTGCAACCTATGGCTCATGAGCAATGTAGCGCTTATACAAGGGAGAAAGAGGATTTGTCTGTGACTTCTGTGAAAATTTCATTTCAGACTAATGTTTCAACATGATATATTTTGATAAATAATAAATAAATTAAACATAAATTGGCCATAGCAGTTAAAAATTATTGATTTTCTTAAGTATCCGGTTTTACCCTACCATTAATCAAAATTCCGATTTGACTAAATCAACAAAATTAATTCTCAGGACTTTGTAAGTAAATTATATTGGAAAATTCGGTTAAATTTTGGTAGTCCAAATGTGTCTAAAGAAAATAGTTAGTAAATGATATTTTTTTTCGTTGCCCAGAAGTTCATAAATGGGGAAAACAAATATGGTACCCGGTTTTGCCTTACTTTCCCCTACTTCCCTGTGATTTTTGTTACATTAAATTCGTTTAGAAAGTTTTTATCTTAGTGAGATAAAAGGTGAATAATATCAAGTAAAAATAAATTTGTTGTGATATATTTCCGTTAATTAATAATTACAATGGTCTTATAAAAAAGGTACTGAATATACTAAATTTACAGTAATGCTCTTAGATTTTATTTTAATTTCCAATCTTGCATGCACACTAGGGTGGGCCGAAAAACACTTTTTATTTTTTTCGAGTCGCTTTAGTGAAAAAAAAACTTGATCTAAGCATTCACAAACAAAATAAAAAAAAATAAACAATATCGGTTAACATCTTCCAATTGCGCAACGCGCTTGAAATTTACGTAAAAAGCATATTTTAGCTATTTTGCGAAAAAATCACTCAGGGCATTCTTCAGGGCATCTTATTGTGTTAAGAGACAATCGCTATAGTGATTTTTGGCTTCTATGAAGTAAATCTAAGCATAAAAAAACGTTTTCACCATATTCCATTCTGCTTTGCGTTTGCGCAATAACGCACAAATTTCGAAAAAATTGCCTTTATTAGGGTTTTTTTACATTGAATTCAACAAATATTTTCTTTTGTCGAATTCATTTATTTTTTTGCTTTTTTCGTATGCGTGGTTGATAAAACAATATTTTCTTCTTTTAAAATTATTTTTAATGTGCAGCTCTTTGCCCATTTTGTACACCTAAATGGCCCCCAGAACTCACCACGAGAAGGTGCCTGCTCTCCGAGTACCACCCATACCGTTCCCTCCCTCCAACCAACCAAATGAAAGTTTTGCTATTTACAATTATTATATTTACATTTAAAGTCTTTTACTATATTATTCTTTATTTAAACTTTCCTTCTTTAATTTGAACTCAGACATCTTACCAAACCGTGGCGTAATAGATCTTGATTCTAGGCATGCCCTAATATATCCATCTCTTGACTGAAAACCTCACAAAATTTGTTCGAAGCTTCCGTTAACAATTTTACACACCTTTCAACAGCTTGTGTATTGTGTATTGCACACTTTATTCACTCATTCCAAGAAAAATCGTCAATAAATAAAATCTCTAATGTCAGTTTAAAAATATATTTATTTACAACTTCATACTTCATAGCTTAAAAGAAATAATACATAAAGAAGGATATGTTTATTATTTGTTAAACCGTATCAAGCTTTCGGTAAATTATTGAGTATTCTGTTTAATTTGATCCTGGTTGTCGTTGTAGAAGCTTTATTCTGCATGCCTTCTTCAAATGAAGTTTCTAGGTTGTCCCCTGATGTTATCGATATGTTTGCTGTCCAAGGTATGTCGAAGAAGTGGTGATGGTGCTTCGTCGTAGTCCGGATTGTTGTCGGCTGAGGTGTTGTTTGCCCTTTCTTTGTTGTTTTAGGTTTGTTTAATGTTGTTCTCGTTCCAGGAGCTTTTGTCGAAGTAAAACTCGGCAGCGTTGTCCTAGTATGGTTATTGTGACCGTGGTGAGTGGGATTGAAGTAGGAAGGATAAGAAGGATATGTGTCGTGAGTAAGATCCACGTGGTTAGTCGGGTTCCCTGGGTAAGGACCTCTTTCATCGTACCATACAGGTGGTTGGTAATGATTGTTATGAGAGTTGTAACCTTCCCAGTAATCATTAGGAACAGGTTGACTTGGTGTGAAAGGTTTCTCATGGCTATATTCGTGGAAATGATTGGAGTACTCGTGATCAGGTGCATTGTAAACGGATGACGGTGAAGAATAAGTCGGTGACGGTGCTGAATAAATTGGATTGGGTGGTGAATAAACTGGATTTGGCGGAGAATATGTTGGAGCAGAATATTCTGGTTTCGGCGATTCGTAAAAAGAATGGTGTTCATAAGGAGGTGAATAAATTGGATTTGGTTCGTAATGTTGATATGGTGCAAAGTACGTAGGACCTGGTTCATAATAGTAACCGGTATGGTTAGAGTCGGTGCCGTTACATATGTAAAAACCGTATGAATTATAAGAGCAGTTGTTGTTAGTGTAATTTGAATTCATCATATTCGCAAAAAAGGTGTTTGGATCAAATACACCATTAGGAGGTGTTTCTAGCAGAGAAGGTACTTTAATATTGTTCATAGAATTTAATGCTGAAGTCTCATCGTCCATTTTATCTTTATCTTCGTCTTCTTCTTGGCTTTCATCTTCGTTATCATCGGATGTTTCATTGTCATCGACTTTATTACCTTCAACATCCTCTTGCTTTTTTTCTCCGGAAAAATCCATGGTAGCTTTTGTAGTCCAGTCATGGTCCATCGATTCAGGAGGTGTTAGAAATTGATCTACGTTATCTCTCATAAGGAGGTCACCTTTCTTAACAGATCTGAAACAAGTTATTAATTTATTTATTTTTATAGTCTTCTTTGGTGTGGGTCGTGGAGGGTAATTGAACATTATAAAACAACAAATTGTTTTCAAAATGGCTATATTTCGCCCCTCTCCGGGGCATAATCATCCCTTTTATGTTTGTCAGTTATAGTAGGTTTTATACCCACCATTTTCTGGTATCGTCGTTTTATTTCTATATTTTTTCGTATTTTCCACTTATTACTTCCAGAACCTCTTATTCAATAACAATAACAATTATTTACATTATTCAACTTTTTAAACAACAACTTTACACGATTATACATTCAGACAATTATTAAAAAATTTATTAAAACAACAAATATTAAAACTAAAAAGGACTAGCGTAATTACAAATTCGGTATGTGTCACACATACCAAATTTGTAAGTTTAAATAATACGTTTAGGTCCACTTTAAATGTTTTAGCGATCTTTATTTAACACTTGATATCGGTGTCGATGATTATTTAAAAAATAGTTGTTTGTCTCAATTAATAGTTGAAGTTAGAATTTTTACCCGCCCTAAAATGTAAAATTCCAATTTTACATTTGAAGCTTACGTTTACACGAGCGTTGCGTGCGAACGCTTAGGCGGATGACCAATGAACTCGTCCTGGGCATTGGTAAAATGATTATGCATAAAAACGCTGTGACGTTCCAAAAAATGAAAATTAGGGGCTCATCATTTGGTTCGCACCCATATTATTATATGTAAAAGCTAAGACTGTTTAACGAGTTAGTTGAGTGTGAGACCTATGTGGGACTTATCAAGATCGACAACAGTCTTGGCTGTGCTTAATCAAAAGATTAAATTTAAAATGCCTGTAATTGTTATCATTTACCTTGCCACTACGCTGAAGCTGCCATCAACAAGTGAAGATGCCACTATAGCCATGTTGCTGTCTGTTAGCATCGTTACCTCTTTCTCATTATCACAAAGTCTGTCAAAAGTAGAATATTTATTAGCATAGATAACATATAAACATTCACCAATTAAATAATTAAATTAAATTCATAGTGGGGAAAGGTAATTAATTGATTGTAGAATCTTCAGCTTAGCAAATTTAAATAATTTTAATTATTATTCATCTTGAGTTAAGTCAATAATTGGCATTTAAGTTAATCTGTGTAGGTGATAAATAATTATTTATGCCTTGGCCATTTAATCAGTAAAATTTGTCTTGGTATGGACCACTAATTATTTATAATACATTCAATATTCAACCACATATAACATATTATACGATTACTTAATGCCGACCTCTTTTACCCTGCGTTAGTAAGGAGCATCGGTCATTTTTCTAAGAATTTTTGGCTGTTGGATTTGGAAACGACGCATTTCCAGACCATAGCTATAGGTCCAAGCTGGCTTCTAGACTAAATTCTTGGATACGAAGTTTGTTATTTAGAGAAATCTTAGACCTGCCATCCAGAATACCGAGCATTAACATAAATCTTCGTGTAATGTCAGCACTTAACGCAATGATCTTATTTAGTTTAGAAAACTGACCTTTGAGCCAAGTTGATTTGTCCTGATCCTTTGTAGTTGTAAAGCCTGACCTGGCCATCTTCACATGGATCACCATTACCTCTTGGTAAATTTGATTTGAGATTTCGTACTTTGATATCTAGTCTTGCGCTGTCCAAGCCTTCGAATATGAACGAACAATCTCCTAGAACATGTTCAAAAAAACACATGATCAAATATAATTGGAGGCATTTTGATGAAATTAGGGAATCGTTCTGTATAGTTTTGAATTCTTGAGTACTATAAAATCTCGCGTATGTTACGCACTATTACTTTCTCATATAAAAAGAAAATATTGAAAAGGAGCGAAGACGCGATTTTGAGGTTTTTATAGATTTACACGTTTTTAGGTCCCATGTGTCGAAAAAAGTGATTTTAAAAAATGTCTGTCGTGTGTGCAGACGGTTGAAACCTACTACTGGGCAGATTACGACGAAATTGGGCACACCATGTTCAGAAAAATCATACCACAAGTTTAAATGGAGAAATGAATTTTAGCTCAAAATTTGGGGGTGCTACATCCCAAAAACTCAGATAAAACGTTAAAATAATTTTTTCGCGACAACGGTTCCAACGATTTTGATTAAAAAATTCTAAAATGTAGTCCATTTAAATAAGAATCTATAATTTTAAATAATCCAAATTACAATTATCAATAACTACGGGAGACATACAGAGAATCTATAACGATATTAGCCGTTTTTCCGGAAAAAAATCTAGATCTTGAGAAAGTAGCTTTTAACGCGGATGGAGAGATGCCGAGTTCGATTCCCCGCCGAGGAGAAGTTATTTTTATGATAAATTTTTAGGAAATGTTCAATAATAATTAAATGTACCTACGAAAACTAATAAATGGAAAACACTGGGTTAAGTAATTATGAACTCGTATATGAGAAAGTTTGTCTGAGAATTCTTCCATCACGAAAAAATATTTCGGTTCCCCTAATTTTCGTGATAATCAGTTTTTACATTACAAAATGTGTATCAGATACATTGTATATATACATGTAGCTAATATTACAGACCTGAATTTCCCGGTGCGATGAAAAGAAACTCAGTAGGTCGTGCTTCCTTAATCATCGTCACTGAGTGGCAGGGTAGAGGTCGAACTGGGGTCAAAAGATTTTTCGATGATTTAACCTTCAATGAGGTACTAATGTTGAATGGTTTACCAATTTTCCCTTGCCCACCGACTTTTACAGGTGAACTAGCTTTCATTGCTGCATCACTTTGCGCCAGCGTACCAAATAGACAAACTATTAAAATTGGTAACAACATATTTATAGTTTTTCAGCCTTCACGGACCTGCAAATTACATTATAAAGTCATTTTAAAAATGTCATTTTAAAAATTCTTCGTACTTATACTAATTTTGAGAGTACTTCTTTAGACTGTCACTCCCCTAGTAAAAACAGACGGAGTAACAATCAAAAGAAGGGGTACGGAATGATCTTCTTTAGACTGTTACTCCTCATAAAAACGAGTGATGTCGAATTGGGCCCCTGGTCTGTTAGGGTCGTAAAAACGACGGTTGAATTGGGCCCATGGTCAGTTTGGAGGCAGTGTCGAATTGGGCCCATACCTCTACAATCATCCCTATAAAAACGACTCAGGGTGAGGAATTGTTGTTATAGAATTTAAGAGCGGAGAATATTGTGTTTTGTTCCAAGAGGAACTTAGAATATCTAGCAAATATTGACAATATTTTCATGGATGGTACTTTTACATATGCACCGAAATATTTTTATCAATTTTTTTACCATCCACGGTGTAAAAAATGGCAACTACGTTCCACTGATTTTTTGTTTACTACCAAACAAGACAGAAGAAACATATATAAGTCTATTTGATCACCTAAATAAAGTCTATTTGATCACCTATAAAGTAAAGTGCGAAGAGTATGGTATGATATCCTCTTTAACCCAAATCAAATCAGTTGATTTTGAAATCGCTATTCAAAATGCTGTCCGGTCATCTTGACCTCTAGCGAAATTGAGAGAATGTAGATTCCACCTATCCCAAGCTTGGTGGAGAAAAATCCAACACCTTGGATTAATATAAAAATTCCGCTGGATTTTGATATAAAACGTTGCGTTGAAACAAACATTGATCACATTACGTTATTGAGTAGGATTATTCATAAGTTTAAATAATAAATTATACCTGTTGCCCGACTGACCAGGGGCCCAATTCAACCCCGACCCTTCGAGGGTTGACTGTAAACCACCTAGGAATGTTTTGACCGTGGGCCCAGTTCGACCGTGTCCATAAAAACAGAGTGAATAACAATCTAAAGGTGTATGGAATCTTCTTCAATAGACTGTTACTCCCCTTATAAAAACCGAAGTGTGATATTCCTTTTTCCCAAAGTACATTGGTCTAAACATCCTTTTGTCGTAATAGTTATTTAGTTAATGTAATTTATATTCTAAAAAAAACTTAAGGGAGTAACAATCAAAAGAAGGGGTACGGAATAATCTTCTTTAGACTGTTACTCCTCATATAAAAACCGAAGTGTGATAATCCTTTGTCCCAAAGTACATTGGTCTAAACATCCCTTTGTCTTAATAGTTATTTAGTTAATGTAATTTATATTAAAAAAAAACTTAAGGGAGTAATTTGTTTACATGGTTTTATTCAATATGAGTTTCTGTTATGGTGGAATCTGTTAAATCGATTTTTCACTTACTATTACTAAACGAATTATGTTTAACAAATTAAGCAGACATATTCTTCGTAGATGATAATACAATAGGTCAAATAATCATAAAATTCACTCAATTTTGACATGGTTTGTTTTCAGTTAAAAAGGAAACGCCATCGAGGGATGTAATTGTTGGTCGAGGAGTCTTTATCTAATCAAAATCCCTTGGACGCTTATTTAGTATTAGTAAAATTTGTCGTAAAAGCTTCAAAGACACGTCTATCTGTCTATCTTAATTACTTCTGTAAATATTGAGTAAATACAGTGAGTGCCCGGATAGGGTTGCCAATGTCTGTAATGACAAAAAAAAAAAATTATTCTTTACTGAAGATTATAAATCTTCATTAAAGAACAAATTAAAAATAAAAGTATTATTTTTTTTTCTTCTTCAAAAATTACTCTGTAACCAAATAGTGCTGTACTTACTGGACAATTTGTTTCTTTAAGAAAAAATAATGTTTATTATTTTATTTATAAGTGTACTATTGTAAAGTTGTATTTCGTGTAAGAATGTCGAAAATCGATTGTACAAAAACTCACCCCCTCCGCCATTTATAAAAAGTTAATTTAGTTTTATTCTAATCCAAAAAGGTCTTGAAGAGTTCATTATAAGCTGTGGTATTTTATTTATTTATTTTTTTTTATTTTTTTTTTTTTTTTGATAAATACAATAATGAAAGCTATTGTATTTATTGTGTCGATTTATAAAATAGTCAGATAATTGGTGTGGCCCATAACTTCTTCTCGCCCTATTTCGTAGACTTTTTCATTTTATATTTTTACAATCAATTATTTTCAAACATCTTAGTTTTTTAAAACTAAGATGGTTAAAAAAATAAAAAATAAAAAAATAATTGTTTTGGTTTTTTACATGAAATATTTATGTATAAATTTAGCAAAATTTAAACAGCGCAGGTGGTTGAAATTAGTCTGGAGCTATCTATGGGTTACTTTCGACAAACCATCTACATTTCATAATAATTTGATGAGAACTTTTGAAGCTATAGGTGTAAATAAATGTATATTTGTTTGAATATGATTATTCTTCTAGTAAGAATTTATTTAAATAATTTCATTTTGTTATTGATCACTCACTTCTTTTTATAAATGGTGGGGAGAGGGAAATTTTGAAATGCGTGAGTTTGACATTTTTAAGCGACAAAGAAATTTAGAATAGCACCTAAAAAAATTTTTTTTTTTTTAAATTTTCAAAATTTGGTCCAGTTTTATCTGGACTAAATATTAATTACATATTTACGCGTCCTATTTCGATGACGGGATTATACATATTTATTTGTATTATTATTTGCCATCTCTGTGTATATATAAGCCATCTTACTTAATTATTGTTAAATAAATTGTCCTCTCTCTTGTCTAGTGATTAAATTACCACTTACAAAGGACCCTTTGTATATATGCTAAAAGCACATACTTGACCCATTTATTTTCTTTGATCATCGATCATCTAAAAACTTACATTGTGTGTGTTAATTTAGATTGTCAAAATGGTTTAACTGCGACGGTTAAATATGAAGAGGTCTAAATTGTGATTGTACTTACCGATATTTCCGAGTAACCAATCCAGACTGTATATGAAGTATTCCAGTTATGAGTGTTACGTAGTTTTTATAAACTCACAATATTCTTAAAGCTTTTATTTTTATTTGTGATAAATAAATAAAATATAATTAAATCCCTTTTATCAATAAAACTTTGAACGCTTTATATACTTAGAAATATTAACGAAAAGGTATTGCTTTACCAACTAAATGTATCTCATATGAAAATAATAGACACGCACTCTATTAATCCTTGAAACGATATGAAACTTAGCTCTTTGTTAACGAATTGTTCTAGTATTCTACCACCTCTCCGATGTTTACCGAACTTACGCGGTTAATACGAAGTACTACGTAATATCGCTCTAACGATACGATGCGGGTGGCTTTCTACTCTGTACTTCATTCGAAAAGTCGAAAACTTTCCTAGTGTTAATATAGGTATTTTGTAAGGTCCCTCCCTTATCATCTAACGTTAATATAGGTATTTTGTGTCTTCCCTTATCTTTTATATCGTTACGGATCTAAATGATGCAACAAACAATAAAGAAGAAAAAAATCTATCTATTTATGTAATATCTATATCATTTTTTTCTAGTACACTTTTCATAACTCATTAATAAAGTGATAGTTTAACCTTTATCTCTAATAATTACTCTTAAGCAAGCAGCGGTAGGAAATGGAAGCTGATTTGAGAACCCTTATGTAGGATCTTTAATTGAGCGAATTTGATTAATGATTAATGATCGTGTGTTTTTACTAAAAATTGTAGGGACTCGTATATTATATTTACTTATAAGAAATTTTACTAATTTATTAAATATATTAAGTTACATTTAAAGAAGCTTCGTTGAGGCCAATATAAATGATCCTAGGAGTATCCAGTTCACACTCACTCTCACAACTCCAGAGACTAAGAGACTATATATGTGACGGTGTATAAGTTGTTGTAATATTTTAGTTTTCATTTATTTTTGTTTTGTTGCTGATTTTATTATTAAGCCGTTATCATGAGTTGTTGTTGTTGATTATTTTATGTACATATTTACAATCTCTCTATTATATAAGCCTTCCTGCTCAATTATAGTCCTCTCCAGTGAATCGTCTTGTCCAGTGAATTATTATACAATATTGTACGATATTAATCATATTTTTAGGTTTTCTTAGGTCATCCTTGAAACCCTTATGCCGAGGGTAATGTGCCTGTCTGTCTGTCCGTAGTACATTGATTCATATCCCCCGAACTGTTGACGCTATAGATGTGAAATTTGAAATACTGGCGGAACTGTTTGACCCACACATAGGAACGGTATTTCCGAGTCGCGTCATAATACTCAGAAGATATCCAAATTGCGTCCGCTCAAATCTCTATAGTCTCTCTAATCTGATTGGCATTACTGGACGCAACTAGTATGCAGCCCATAGGAAGAATATTGAGAAGTTAATCATTCTATATGCGTAAAAGGCTTATTTTTATTAAGGGCACTCTTCTTTATAGTTTCATATTTATTGTGGTATCTTAAAATGGACTCAATAACAGTCCTCTCTGAAGTTGTTGGTATTAAAACTATTGTCTAAATCAAAATAATATTACGAGTAACATATCTAGCCACAAATCTAGATTTATATTCAATTTTTTTTTTTGTTCATTGTTTTGATAAAAAAAATAAATATGTTTTTCAGAATCCATTAACTTTGGACACCTCGGAAGCAATAAGTTAAACAATAATAATTCGTAAATTGCTTAATACGGTGGAGTCAATTTGTCTTTAATTGGCAGATTATATTACAGTACATGATATAATATGTAAGTTTATACTCAGCTTCCTTAAGTCTTAGTAATCCTTCCATTAGTTAGCTTCCTTAAGTCTTTAGTAACTCTTTACAAATAATACGTCAAGGAATTGTGAGTTTTATGTTGATCTCCTTATAATCTCCCGGCCTTATTTTATTTTTTATTTTTTGGTAAATTCACATTACATAGTATTATTTGATCGGTTCAGCGAGGGTAAAATGGTATATGTCTCATCTTCCTGAAAATTGCTCCTACATTATATACTGATCTGCAAAAAAAAGCTTCAGAAAGAATATATCCTTTTCTGAAGTATTTTTGTATGCTATCCGAATCTGAAGTAAAAATTTCTCCAATACGTACATTTTTCTCGGAAAATGAGCCTACAATTTGGAAAAATTGTGTTTTTAGAGGTTTTTGACCCAG
The DNA here is from genome assembly GCA_001010745.2 of Gerris buenoi. NCBI lineage: Eukaryota > Metazoa > Arthropoda > Insecta > Hemiptera > Gerridae > Gerris > Gerris buenoi. The sequence goes on from KZ651245.1 coordinate 238,467, forward strand.
TTTTTTCACCCAAAAAATGTCATAAAAAAATACATATTGGGCGTTTAATTATCTTTAAACCACGAAGAAAGCCAATCTAAAGTAAAAAAAAAAAAAAAGAAGATTTTTTGTTATAATGAGTAATTGTATTTCTATTACTTTTTCAGTCAAAAAACAAAAGTTTTGTGATTTTTTCTGACATAATATATTCTAGAGAATTATGTATATTTTAGTTTTTTTTTTTTTTGTTTCTTAGTTTTCAATTTTTTTAAGAAAGTAAAGTCAGTAGATTTTATTTGACATTAGATTCTTGTTCTTCGCGGTTTGAAGATAATTAAACGCCCAATACCGATTAATATTTTTTACGAAAATTTTTTGCGCGAAAAATTGGATCGAAAACGCCCCAAAACACCATTTAGGTTTATTACACAAATCTTTAGGCGCATTTTCCGGGAAAACTGTACGTATAGGAGAAATTTTGATTTCAGATTCGGATTCATCGACCTCAAAAACATAATGTTTAGATAACATTTTCTTGGAGCCTTATTTTTTGTCACATTTTTGCGGAACAGTGTTATATTAGTTATATAATAGACTTATTTCCCTGAAATCTTTTTACTGATAGCTTCTCTTATGTAATTCATGTCATCGTAACAATTTAACCAAGCTAATCATGAATAAATTAGCAGACGTTTAAAACATTCTTCTTCCTTTACCAATTTATTTAATAGTCATATAATATGGTGTATTATTAGCCTTAGATAATCTGAATTTTTTGCTCATTAGACCGAATATGTTTTTTTTAAAAACGATCCTGGCTCATGGCGTTATCTAGGTGATTTAGACAGGGGCAATGTGGGTGTGAAATGCAATGGTACTGTTATCCACACTGTCGAATAGTATTTCGTACTACGTTACCAAGAGATCTTATTAGAGAATAATTAGGCTCGTCGTATGCTGGTACTGCGTTCACTTCGTTTTTATCTACAATGGTTTTGATGATTTGTAACTCTATCATTATCTTTTGGTGAGATTGATTTAAATTTTTATTTTGTCTTATACTTTGTAATTTATTTCTCGTTGCTTCTTTATAAAATTAAATTATACTTTCATCAAAAACAGTTGTGATTTTTTTTTTTTTTTTTTTTAATATACATTTCTACCTGATGTCAATGCAATTAAAGTTATATAAATGATAGTGTGCGTGTGTAATCCATACAATTGTATAAAAGTGAAAACTCTCACTCATGAAAAATTCTCCTACTTCCAAAATAGATAAGGATTCGCCAATTTACTATGTTAATTCATTAAGAGCTATTTCTAAAAAAATAAAAACTTAGAAGTAAAATTTATGTTCTAGAAACAGTTGATTTTAATGCATTGATCTCTTTGCATTTGTTGACGATTTTATTATTTAAGTATTAAGAAATGGTTATGCTGAATATAATTGAAAAATAATATATATATAGTGTATATAATTTTAGCGAATTGTTTAAAAATACTCTGCCAATTAATGTGGCACATAGCTTCCTCGCAAAGAAAAAAACAAATTAATATATATACCTCGATAAAAATAATCAAAAAGTTGGAACGGCGCGGCTGTGTTCCAGTAAATATTTAATAAAGTTGAAGAAATTTAAACATTTGTTGCAGAAATTTAAACATTTGTTGGAGAAACAAAGCCTCCAACAAGCACCAAAAGTTAGCGCACCTATAATTTATTTAATAAACAAATATAAACCTGCAACCAAATCGTAGAAACCGCTGTATAAACAGTTTTTTTTTTTTTTTTGTTTTTTTTAAATTTTAACACCTCTCAAAACTAAAAATAACACAAAATAGAATATAGCAAAAATTAATCTACTATGCCAGAGCTTTTTAACGATATACATCATATAATAAAAGAGTAACTTTAACATTTGTACCCTTGTACTCTAAAGGTACCAAATTAATTCTAAATAAATCTAATTATTCTAAATTATATTTTTAAAAAACAAACAATACAAAAGGGCATTCATTTGTCTAATAAATACATATATGTAATTAAAAAACCTAATATCAAACACTATTTAAACCCATTAACCTACAACAAAATTATAAATCGGTACAAAAGTACACGTACAAAATTTTTAAAAAGTCAACAAATAAAATAGCTTTAATGTACATATCAAGGCCTTTAAAATGATATACGACACGATACTAAATCCAAAAATAGTGGTCACGAGACACGGCGCACGGGAAAAAGTTTACCCTCAAGTTCTCGGCAAGTAGGATGAACTAATGAAATAAAATAACTCGATTTAAACAGCATTAGTGTGAGATTCAATCGCCGCAATCAGAAATAAAATCGGCCAACTATTACAGAATCTATGGCCATTCAAAAATGGAAAAAAATAAAACCAAAAAATAACAAAATGAACACCATCTAAGGTACAACCGATGATGATTCGACAAAAACTCATAGGACTAAAGTTGTATATCTTTTAAAATCAGCTACCACTTGTACAATCCATTTTCGAATACGACTTACCGTTTAGCTGCAATAAGCCCCCAAACTAGCTTAAAAAAAAAGTCGGCCATTTTTATTTTTTTAAGGGTGGAAGGAGGGGGAAAAGGGAACTTTGTATAGTTATTTTGGTTCACAATAGATTTGGTTCACAATTTTGGACGTTGCGCGTCGAATGGCGCAAACCGCAAGTCTTTAGCTCTTCTGGAAGTGGGTAAACATTAATGTCAGTCAGTGAGTCAGTGAGTCAGTGAGCCATGCGGCTTTGTAGTATAAGACATATTAATTTAGTACGATTCGAAGTGCGCAGAAGGTTGAAGTTAGGCAGGCGCTACCTGCAGGCTACTTTCGATAAACCATCAAAATTTCATAAAAATTAGATGATTACTTTTAAAGATATGGCTGTAAATAAATGTATGTTTGTGTGCATGTGGAATAGAAACTATTAGGCGCAGAAGGTTAAAACTTATATGGGACCAACAATGGGCTAATTATGACCTACCACCCAAATTTCATTAAAATTGGACGTGTAGTTTTTAAGATATGGCGGTTCGCAAAATTGATGGACAGACCGACAGACAGACACGGAACCAAAAATGATCCCTGATGTCTGAAACGGATTTCTGTCTTGGAATTTTTGAAATCGGATACATGAAATTGTTTCGTTCTTCGGAACAATCACATAGCTTCCGTTTACCTTCGGTAAGCTCGGAAGCAAAAATGAAAATTTATATAAAATATATATATTTAATATTACGCTGATATACCAATTCTGTATATTGAAAAATTATCTACCTCCGTGGTGCAATGATTAGCAATCATGCCTGCTGAATCAGAGATCGGTGGATCGAGACTCGTCCTAATGAAAGCTTTTTAAAGGTAAATCAACTTGCTGACTCAAGCCAGCAGTTGATTTACCCTTTACCAGTAAAAATCTTTTGCTTAGACGAATATCGAAACAGAAACTTTGTTACATGCAATTTCGATTCATCCAAGCCAATTTACTCTACCGCGCCTAAAGATGTTTCACTTCAAAAATAAATATAGAAAGTTTAAGTTTAGGGCCAGGCTTCTATTTAGAACTTAAGGACCTATAGGGAAAATCTTCCCCTTACGGAGAAGGCGAGAGGTGAAAAGAGAATAATCAAGCATCATGGCCCAAAAGATCATATTTTCATGATTCTGCTCTTAAGATCATATTTTCATAAGGCTTATTCTTAAGACGTGAGTACCAACCAAGTAGCAATTTTAGGAAATATATGAAATTTCAGGGGGGGGGGGATAAGAAAGTAATCGTGACCAAAACTAATAACTCCTTCGGACGTTAAGCCCTTAAAAATTAGATTTATAAAAAAAGATGCTGGATTCTATATATAACTTTTTCTCTACTACTACTGCAAACTGAATATATTATGTATATATGTATGAATCCTTTATTCGGAAATATTTTTATAATATTGGGAAGAAGGTTACTCATAGTTAATATTTGAGTGAAAAATTCTTTAACATGATTATGAGTTGTAGAGTAAAGGTTGATATGAGGAAAAAAAAATATATCATAATTTTCTTCTATTTGCTTTTCGAGACGATGTTATAAAAATATTGAAAATATTTCACCGTATAATATTTTTTAATACTCTGTTACTTTTATTTTTTATCACAATATAAAAGATAGTATAGTGTAAGTGTTAAAAAAAAAACCTGAAGGAGGGGGACGGTTGGATAGGTTGTATATTTTTTATTGGTGGCTGCGAAAGGTTTTCGGTGTTGGGAAAAAATAAAGTGTAAGATATTGAAAGAGTGATTTCCTCGGTGAAGATTTATCCCTTTCTAGGGGGTAATGGCAGACCCTCAACACTTGAATGATATCGGGGTTTAGTATCTGGAAGGGCCCGCAGGCGCCCGGGAAGGCAATTTCCTGGCTTACACCCTACTCCTCGCCTTCCTTTACCCACCTAACAGAGAAATTTGCTCCAATTCTGCGGGAGAAGAGGTGGTGTAAGGTTTTTGAAGAGGCTCCCCCCTCTCTTTTTTATTAAGGGTTGCTTATCTCCTTCGCCCGGGCGAGCACAGAGGGCTTATCTCGACTGCTCTATAAGGCTCGGCCCTGTAAGATTCCCTACTCCCTTAAAGCTGCTCGAAATTATGATGTCTTTATTAGATTTATTGCTCGGCGTTATATACCCCCTCCTATTCTTCTATATACCATCCCTTCTCTAATAGCCCTGCGGCCGCCATTATATAACCTAACCCCGCGTCCTATAAGATAGCACCCAAGCCAAATATAATAATAGATCGCTTGTCTCGCCTACAGCTCGCTATATATAAGGTGAATCGATATCTTCCCAACAGATACCCACTTCATCGCCCTTTTTAAACCTTCGACAACAATCCTCCTGTCTCCTATATTACATCTTTCCTCACAATCATTTTTTAAAGGATATTTTATGGTGATAATCGGCCATTTGTAACTTATTTTGTCAATTCTTTACTCTGGTTGAACAGCTTCTTTCTTGCATATCTTTCTCATGCAGTTGAATCAATCATCAGACTCTTTGGTGTCTGAAGTTGCATAGAAGTTAAAATAAATTTCCAACAGCAACTTGCAACTTGTATCACATTTCGACTTGTAAGACTTTTCGAAAAATCACTCTGCCATTGGTGAGGAAATGTTTTGACCAAATTTTAGAACTGTGGTTTTTACAGCTCTATCACTTATCTTCTCATATAGTAACATTCCACTCGCTCTAAATTAATTTATTTTATATTTTTGTTACTACCAAAATTCTTTTTCTATTTTATTCTTTAAGGATATCAACGACATCCTCCTTTCCTTCAATCTTGGATCCCAAGTCTGAATCTTCAAAATATTATCAAATCCTATAGAGCAATTCACAACTAATACACTAGACATATAATTAAAATCTGAACCAACTGAAATAAAGTTGTGTTTATTATCGAGTTTAGGGAAGAAGCAACGAAATTATTAAATTTATCCTCTTAATCAGGGATGCTCATCCCTCATCAGGTATGGCTATCCCCCCCCCAAGGCTTATAATGCAAATTTCCCCACAAAACTCACTTAGAATATTTAAATAATCTCACCCAATCTCTACAAAATACCCCTAAATTGGATTCCCCAATAAAAATTCTGATGGCGCAAGTTGCACCATCAAACCCCGCTGTGGGCACCCCAGCTCATAATCTGCTGTTTGATTTGTTATCCCATGATACATGGTATAGTAATGAATTAGTCTTTTAAGACCTAGTATGACTTCATCTAGGTTTGAATTAGTCGCTCTTATATTATTTTTAATTTCAGTTTATTATGTGTGGTCTTTACTCAGTGTAAAAAGCCTTGTTCGCACTTGGCAAGTAATTTAGTCGAGTGGCGAGTAATTTAGTCGAGTGGTGAGTAATTTAGTCGAGTGGCAAGTAATTTAGTCGAGTGGCGAGTAATTTAGTAACCGAGCTAGTAAACTTATCAAAAATCGTTCGCAGTTGGCGAGTAATTTAGTCGAGTGGCGAGTAGATTAGTAACTGACCTAGTAGCAACTCGCCAAAAATCTTTCGCTCTGGCACTTTAATAAGCTGTCAAGTACGATAGTAGCTAGTGTATTTGCAACATGAACAGGCAACGCAAAAAATTAAATAAGCTAATAATGCTTATTGCAATGTCTATTTTAGAAGAAGTTGAAGATTCAGAGAAGGGATGAATTCGGAGGTACTTCTTCTCTTCTCAAAGAATTGGCATTAGAAGACCCTAAAGAATACTTCGGAACTTTGAGAATGACTGAAAATTGTTTTAATTTTCTGTAAATGAAAGTGCAGTCACAACTAAACAAATAATTATACTAAATAATAATTATTTTATATCAAATTAAATTATTACATTTCCAGTGTAGAGGTCCGTGGTTTAAATCCTGGCGCTAAAGTCTATTTTTTTCTGTCTCTCTCCCAGTGTTAATAATAATAATAATTTTATTTAAATTTAAACTTTTCATAGTATGAATACTACCAAAAACTTAAAAATTGAATTTATAATTATTATAATATTAAAAAAAAAAAAAAAAAACAGTTAACACTTACCTGATGTTTTTGTTTTTATATCTCCTTCTCACCAAATCCAGGTATATCCATATCTTTTTCAATATTAACATAAGCAGATTGCTTGATTTGTTTATTTTTATAAAGTGGAGATTTAAAGTTCCACAGACACTCGTGTTGCAAGTAGTTCGCAACAAACTACAACGTTGTATCTTCATTCCATCGTGAAATATTTGTTGTACTGCAGATATCAACTTGAATGAAATAAACTAATTTTAAAACTCGAACTTCCTTAGTGGATAGTATGTGGGGTGGGTAGAGGCTCTACTCGCCCGAAAAAATAGAGTAAAATGAATTGAGGATTTAGTCAAGTAGTTTAGTAAGTGACTAAATTACATTACTAAAATGTTGCCGTTCGGATACGTTTATTTACTAATCTACTCGCCACTCGACTAAATTACTCGCCAACTGCTAATGATTTTTGGTGAGTTGCTACTAGCTCGGTTACTAAATTACTCGCCACTCGACTAAATTACTCGCCAACTGCGAATGATTTTTGGTGAGTTGCTACTAGCTCGGTTACTAATTTACTCGCCACTCGACTAAATTACTCGCCACTCGACTATATTACTTGCCAAGTGCGAACAAGGCTTAAGTGTGGGAGCTTAATTTTGATCATTGTTTATATTTATATTTTTTGAAATTTATTTATTTTTTGTTGTTTTTCTTATTTAATCGCGCTCTGTCTAAATGTCACTGGAGTTGAGTTGTGTATATTAATAGAAAAGTGATTTTATTTTATTAAGTTTGTGATGTAAAAAGTTCGAAATGTTTGTAAATATAATTATCTACTTCCGCATACTTCGATTTTCTTGCTTCTTATCTTAGCCACTATATAATAATTGTTAGTAGTTTGTTGAAATTATACTAGAAAGAAAATCGTAGCCTTTGATTAAGATACCCTTTGACAGTATTTAAGGAATTTATTGATAAATTCAATTTTTAAGTTTTTGGTAGTTTTCATACTGCAGAAAGTTTAACTTAATTTGCCTTCCGCATTGAACGGCGGAAGGCCCGTTGTTCAAATCCCGGCGCTGGAGTCTATTTTTCTCTGTCTTCCCCAGTGTTAATAATGATTATAATTTGATTTAAATTTTTATTGATAAATATTTCAACAGATTTAAACATACGGTTATTACAAATGATGTTCATGATTTCAAGCGTACATAAATGTAGTAAATGTAGGTACTTTTATTTATCTTTTTATGAGTTTTTTTTTCCCAGAGGTACCAACTGAAATTGTAATAACCCTGAATTATAGTGTTTATAAGAAGACACAGCCGTTCATGTGTTTCTCAGTGTGGATAATTCACACTAAGCTCCTTATTCCACACACAACAATTTCTTCTACTGATATTTGTTTGTGGTCTATCTTTAATTTTTTTACTCTCCAGTTTTTACGTCATCGTTCCAACAATTTCGGTGCTAAAAAGGTCTCAATAATATCAATGGACCTTCTCCTTTATGCTTCAAGTGCTAATCTCAAAAGTTTTTTTTTTCGTGTTACCTCGGACACAGGTCTTCTATCTCTAACTACAAATCATTCTACTGTCTCCTACTGACCCTTTTCTACAACTTGTCTTTCTATATGTTTTTCCCATATTTACGCTTCATCTTCCTTTCATTTTTTTTTTACCCACGTTGATTCCACCCCATTCCATTCAAAACCACTAAGTTTTCGACTTTTTTCCCCCCTGTAAAAGTGTTTTATAATTCATTCATCAGTAAACATCGAAATGTGGCTGGAGACTTTCAAAATATAAAAAAAAAATGCATTGATATTTTTCTTTTCTTTCATAAAAATCCCATGGTCACAGGTCATAAATAATATTAATTGATTTTTTTTATACTATCTATTACTTAACTATAGTTAGGCGGCTTTTATCAAAAAGAACTTTATATTATTCCTGTTCATCTCCTCTTAAATCCTTAAAAACTAATATATCAATGTTATTTATTATTATTGATCCCTGGCTTTCGTGCATCGGACGGTGTATTGCTTTATCTTTATTGTATATATTGTATACGTTTTTTTTCTTGAGTCATGATGCACAAATATTTTTCTCCTCGAATAATTATCTGTTACTACCTTATTAATAATTTGCATAATATTCCAACTTGCATCGGATCTTGTATAATGCTAAATATTTTATAGCTTTATATAAAGAGAAAGAATATTATGATGTGCGAAATTTTTATTTTGAGGTATTGTAAGGAAATACACGTGTTTAGTCCCTCTGAGTCAAACAGTAGTTTTTAGAATGTGTCTGTCGTCAGTCGTTTGTGAAGACTCGTAGAGCTTAAACTAATAGACCGATTTTAACGAAATTTGGCATTTATGTTTAGAATAATCATACCCTGAGGTGAAATGGAGAAATTAATTTTACCTCCAAATTTGGCGGTGCTACTCTCCAAAAGCTCAGAAAATTAGTAGAAACAAATTATTTCTCGAAAACGGTTCGAGCCTTTTTGATTTAAATACGAATCTAACGATATAAGCCATTTTCCCGGGAAACATTTAGTTCCTGAGGACAGGCTTTAAATGCGGTTGTATGAGATCATCTGCAATAAGAACTTTAAGTGTTGATATGGAAGTTTTAAGTTGAAGAATGTCGTTTAGTAATGTGTTTTTCTTAGTAGTTTGATATCAATGTCGTTTGATATCTGAGATTGTTAAATAATAGTGTAATTGACAGGACCTGATTTCAGGAGAATTGACGAGAATCTGTATATACGATTTAAATAAGTACTTTCAAAATTATTATATAAAACAATAACTGTGACAATGTAATAAGCTAGTCAGTCAACTTGTGAATGATCTAAGGTGGGATAGAAATATCGCAAATGAGAGGCGATTGAATTACCCTAAATGACCTTACAAATTCAGAACTTATACCAGAAGGAACAATATACTAATTTATCAGAACTTCAATGTTTAGCACTTTATTAGGTCTAAGTTTGTAAAGTTCTAACTTTAACGAAACAATTTAATAACAGCGGCTGTTTGAAAAATAACTATGAATGGAACAATTCTCTCTGATAAATGTATTAATGAACGATTATTTTTAGACCTAAAGGTAAAAAATTGCGTAGGAGTAAATTAATGACGAGACGTTCATTCATTTCGTTTCCCCTTCCTCTTTCTTTCCGCCTGTCAATTGAAATCATTCATTGAAACCGAAAGTCATTCAATATCCAGACCATTAATAAAAACCTGCTTGGAGAAAGATGAAGAGGGGAGAGCTTAAAATAGAAATAAAAACAAAATCGTAATATTGCAAATTCAATATAGCTTCAAATATATAATAGTCTGTCAACTAGTGTGGCACAAAGCTTCCTCACGTCCGTATATTATAGTGTCAGAATACTTTGATGATTTAATGCTTCAAAACTTATGGCCAAATGTATTTAATTTTCTCCCATTTAGGCTTTCAAGCTTACCGAAGGCAATTTTTGAAAGTCTTCGATTTCAAAAATTTCAAGACGGAAATCCGTTTCAGACATGGGACAGAGGGAACATTTTTGGTTCCGTATCTGTTGGTCTGTATGTTAATTTTTGCTAACCAACATATCTTAAAAAATATTTGTCCAATTTTAATGAAATTTGGATGGTAGGTCATAAATAGTCTATTTTGGTCCCATATAAGTTTCAACCGTGTGCACACTTTTATTTCTCTTTCACATGCCATGCATATCAAACATACAGTTATTTACACCTATATCTTCAAAATTACTCAAATTTACTTTTATGAAATTTGGATGGTTTTATCGAAAGCCCCAAATTAACCCGACTCACAGTTCTTATTTTTAATTATAAGTATTTTATTTTAGCTACAAACAATATTTTCATCGCCATCTTCAGCCCCTGCGCAAGAACCATGTGTTTATTCTTTACAAATTCAAATATCAGCATGGGGTGTACCGCATACCTTTACGGTCCTCTGTGCCCCAAGCCACATGATATTAAAAAACATTTTATGACAAGATACACGACAGACTTAAACAAATGAAAACAATTTACATTATAAATATAAGACCTAAGTTTATCAGATACAGCAAATTTGTTTAAAAATTCTGTATCAAATTAATGTTACATTTAATTATATATAACGTAAATATTAGATCACTTTCCATGAAAATTGAAAAAAAGTGTAAAATTGATCAAACTTAGTTAACTCTGCCAGTGATTGCTCACGTCTGGAAACAAACTAACTCTAATAGATCATACAGATTTCCGGTTTGTAGCGCCACTATACAATAAAAAAACTCAGTGGACCTCTGTGCCCCGGTCTCCCCTACATCAAAAGTTTTATTTTTGTCGGTAGAAAAGGAATTATGTTCTCTCTTATTAAATAGGGCATCTAAAGTTTAAATCATTTAGTATCAAGGGATATTTCATTGGTGGTTCATATTACGCCTTTATTTAAGTATATATTTAGAAATTTATTAACGAATTTCAAAACTCGACTTTTTCTATTAAAAACATTTTTTGGAGAAGAAACTTCAATTAAATATTTAGAACGTGGAAGTTATTTAGCACCGGTAATTGAGTGAGGAATCAGTTTATTGTGATATATTTTTTGGAACATTTAAAATAAATGTTTTGATACATGGCTCAAGCGAACATATAACAAATAAATATTAGAATTTATGTATAGTATGATTTTTTTTTAGGTAAAATGTATTTGAATCTTTTGACAATTTGTTTGATTTACGTTCTATCAACCAGCTTACATGACTACGTGATTATTTTTAAATAAAATGTACATTCCATACGACATTTCATTATTGAATGTAAAATAAAATGAAAATGTCATATCAATGTAATGTCGGCCCTTTTCACACAGTTTTCCGCCCCTTTTGAAAATTTATTTTAAAGAAACATATTCAATTATTTTCAATGTCTCTTTCTATATAAGATATGTTTTCCATAGTGTAATAATATTTTTAATCAAAAACCATATGTAACATTTATTGGAAAGGTAAAAGAGAATTGATATGAAAGGACAATCAACTGGACATTTTCATTAAATTCTGTTATGCTCCCTTTCTTTGTTTTTCTATTCTTGAATACAGGTATACTATATTATATAGACATGTATAATTTATTTTATTTTATTATCTTAGTCTGTCCCAATACAGACATTTCCATTTATAGCTCTCACTCAAAAACCTACGTTGAATTGAATGTAAAATGATAAATTTAACAATTCCAAAGTCTCTCTATTTTTAAGAATCAGACTTCGACATGCTTTTTGACATTTTGTTATAAATAAAAATATTATTCTGACTATTTTCATTGATTGTCATATCATATAGTTAACTGTAGTGTCATTCCGTTCTATTTAGAAATAGTACCTGCATTGAAATAGATTTCTTTTTTTTATATGAATTCAAAAACTTTTCAAACATGACAAGTCTATTGTACACTTAGCAACATAAATTTCATTTGTTTTATCCTTAACTTCTATCCTACTGAGACAATAATCTGTGGATATCAAGGTTGCTTTAGAACTAGGGGATAGTGGATTGACCGTATAGCAACAAACAAATATTGGTATTGCAGCCAATTATATAAGAATTACTAGCTAGATTCCCGTCCTTTAGAAAGTTATAGTAATTTAAATTTATATAGGTATATACACAACATTTTGACCGTGTATGTGGCTTTTTGATGTTTACGCAAACATGATGTTTGATGTGAATGGCCTTTGCCCTACATCAGGTTTTAGCAAAATGTTTGATTGTGTATGGGGGCCTTAATTGATAAGATAAGTTGGTTCTCAAAAATTGAGTGACAGACAGACACGGAACCAAAAATGTTCCTGTCTGAAACGGATTTTTATCTTGGTATTTTTTTTAAATCGGATGCACAAAAAATGTATGCGTTTTTAGAACGATCGCATAGCTTCTGTTATCTTCGGTGGGCTCGACAGCAAAAAGAGTTCTTCTTCAGCTACAGTTTGCGCATTATGATTTGTGAATTTTAACAGCGCAGAAAAATTGGAGTTGGGAACCAATGAGAGGTCAGGATTTTGATTTCTTGAAGGTCGGGCTAGCTAGGCAAACAAAAATCTCACTGGCCCCAGCTCTCCCAAAGACCTAGTAGCTTTATTTTTTTCTTATTTACGTTGGTCAGTCTAAGTGTCAAAAGTCATAACTTGCTACGCGCATACTTTAGGCAAAAATGAATGAAAATGTATTAGATCCATAATTATGATGGTTTGTTCTAGCTAGTTTTATTTCTGCTTGAATTTCAGAATTACTCTGGAATCAGAGACATGCCACCTCCCCCTATTCTTTCAATCGTCATGTTTACCTCGTTGTCGTTGCTATCGCTCCTAAGTTATCCCCATTCGCAATTATTGTATACTCTCTCCTTCATAGAGCCTTGGTGGGTGAAACTAATGCAAATAATTTTGTTTGTATTTAATAATTAGAAATATTTGATTTAAAATTTAATAAAACAAATAATATTAGACACAATAACATTTCACATTACCAATAAAATTTAGTTAACTAAGTTATCGTTCTCGGATATTAAAGTAAATCTTATATTTATTGTTATTTACATACATGTACGAAACCATTTTATGGGGATTAACGCATAATCACATTTCTTGTCTGGTTTTAAACTTATTAACAATGAAATAAAGGAAACAAAAAAATATGTGAATATTTTCATTAAATCGAATGGAAAACGTTCTGATAGTTGAACCAATTTAAATTTTTAAGAGCGAGAGGGTTATGGGCGTAATAAAGATGTCTGTATCAGAAGCAGCTTGGAAATCCTGCCACCCCTCTTTTACATGGCAACCCAACAATTACTATAGAATTATATTTCTAAAAGAGAGGGACCCCGGAGAAGAAGATAATGGAGAATTAGAGTCTGAGGGCGTTTCCATTCCTCTCCTAGAGGGGGGGGGGACACAATTTCCTGAAATGCCCCCAACTAGAAAAGCAGAAATTGTGAAGAGGAGCTTAATCTGAGTCTCGGGGCAAACCCCTATAATGGGGCAATCATATATAGGAGTAGAGTTTGTAGCCCCATAATAGCCCCTTTTCAAGAGACCGGGGAGAGGGGAGTCTTCTGGGTAGAAACGGAATTCTAAACCGTTATCAGAAAATGGCTCATTCAGGGAGGGGGACGACAGACAGCCCAGGAAATTGGAATAAGAAAACTCGGGCGTAAATGAAAGATAGTCCCCCCTAGCGTAATTTCCCTGTCTCCCCTTTAAAACTGTTTTTGGGGTGAAAATACCCCCCTTTTCCCCGCTCCTTTCGACCCAATAACGTTTATGTAATTTGCATACATTTTACCTCTTCTCGATTATACGACTTTCGGATAAACTTTTTTTTCTCTCGCCAAGGTAGTTTATTTTTTATTTCCACCCTTTCTCTGGAATGAGAAAAGAGGTTGGAGGGTAGTTTTTTTCTCTGAATTTGGAGCCGGTAATAAGAACTCCATTTTCAACTTCTAACTCTGGAAGTAGGGGGAAGGGGTCTCCAACTCCCTTCCAGGGAGGGGGGGACCCATTTCCGACAAAAATCAAATTAAAAAAAATCTGAGGTCTTCTTTTCGTTTAATAGGGAGGACTCGGTCTTTCCCTTCGATCAATACCCGATAATTCCCGATACCTTTAATATATTTTTTATTGCTTTTTTTGAAATTTCCGTAGAAAATTGGACTAATACGGTTTAGTTGAAAGATTTAACTGATGGTCGACTAACTACCATGACCTTAATCCGCCTTATTTATTTCCTCAAACTAAAAAAATTGTTTTCATAAGATCATATCTATTATTATTTCATATTTCAACAGTTAATTTGTAATAACTGATATTTGTAGCTTTATAAGATTTATTAAGTTCACTATAACATTATTCAAATGTATAAAGATGAACTGTAGCTGAGACACCAGGAGCTTCTGAATTAACACCTAAATTTGAAAACTATTATTTTTTATGCTTCCAAGCTTGCAAAGGTTACTGAAGTATTGTAATATCTCTGGATAACAAATTTTTATGTCTCCATATTAAAATTTCCTTTATAGAGATCCATAGACAGATTTCCGTTTAAAAAATAAGGGATTTTTTTCAGGGTTGTGTCTGTCAGCTGATCAGTTGTTTAACTTTGTCACAAGTATCACCCTTATCTTTAAAACTATACTCATCTGATTTTGAAGAAATTTGGAAGATTGGTAAAAATTGGCCCAATGTTGTCCTATTAGTTTATCTTCCTCATGTGCGCAAAGGTTTTTTATTTCTTAAAAAAAGTAATCTGAATTCTTAAGATATTTGGATGGTTTGTAAATGTAGCCCACAGATGGACCCTTATAAATTTCAATCGTCCCCGCACACTAAATTTTGCTAAATTAACACTTTTATTTATGTAAAAAATGGATATGACGATTACTTCAAACTCTCTAGTGATTTGTAAAAATTTATTTTATACTTTTCTTTTTTATCCATCTTCTGAAAGTTAGACAGTTAAGTTATCAACACAAAGTTCGCACGAAATCTCTTTAATTTTATATTTTAATAATTAATTTACTCTTATACGTTAAATTAATGTTAATAATTTATTTATGGTGTAATATTATGTTTATATATAGTTCATATGTAAGTAATAACTTAGATTTCCAATAAAATCACGAGATATCTATATTTTATTTTTCATTAGGTAATAATTAATAAATATTTTACTTTCTAATTATTGCGCACAATTTTTTTTATAGAAACGTTGTTAATATATTAAACAATAAAAAAAAGTAATACTACGGATATAGATAGCTAAAGAGAAAGTACAATATATCATTATAACGATACCATAAGTTATGTCAAGGGACAAATTTATATACTGTAATTAACTTGTGTTTTGATTTGGTCAAAAAACTTTATTATATAGCGGTGAACTTCGACAAAATTACAAACCATATAAGTAAATCAACATTTGGTCTCAGATGAAATATACATTTGTTTCCAAATAGGTATCACATAATTTAAATATATATATA
>KZ651245.1:267137-283549 GCA_001010745.2 Gerris buenoi
ATATATGAAGATTTGATAGAGGTTTTTGACTTTACACGTTGAAGAAAAGGATATACAGAACAAAGGTTTTATTTGTTACCTTAAAATGGATCATCCATCTTATTTGATAATTTTATTTTTTAGTTCTTGGTTTGAAAAATCAGTTAGGCTAATCGAAGTATCAGTTATCGGTAGCTAATTGAATAATGTAATTCTTTTATTGGAATAAATAGAAAAATAAACATCAGAGGACTGAGCACAGCTTTATCATACCTGACAGGCTATGAAAAGTTTTACTCGACCTTATAATGAACAAGAGAAGATATAGATAATAAATAAATATGAAAAAAAAATCGGGTACAGGATAACTCGGAATTTTTTCTCACTTTGGAGACTACTAAAGTGGCCTCTCCTGCTCATTATCATTTTTCAATAAAGAATTATACCTTATTTTATTTCAATGATTTAATTATTTGAATTTTGGCGGTATTTTGACAGATGTAAACAAACTGAAGTATCTCTTTTATAACGTTCAAACTAATTAATGCAATGTTATCGCTTTTTTACTTTCTCATATAAAGAGAAAGTATTGTGATGGCGCAAAAATTCGATTTTGATGGATTTACACATTTTGAGGTCTCTTGAGTCTTAGTCCAAAAAAGTGGTTTTTAAAAAAATGTCTGTCTGTGCAGACGCCTGGAGCCTAAACTACTAGGCCGATTTAAACGAAATTTAGCATACATGTTTAGAAAAATCACCAGTTTTACTGACCCCAAAAACTGGGTTCAAGATGGCGAAAAATGTTGATTTTCCGGGCAGCACAACTATATGTAAGGACTGACTTTTGTACAAGGTTTCGACTCTAAAAACTGTGGGAGTTATGAGTGACACAGTCAGACAAACACACTCATAGACAGACCAGACTGACATCCAGCTAACAATCACTCAAATCGTCTTTGAAACACCCAATAGGGATAATTCCGTTGAAATCTCGGTTTCGGATTTCTTGGGCGCGAAAACAATACTTTTCCATTACCTTTGGAGAAGGTGAGGAAAAGTAATATTTTCATTAATAAATCCGTGGTGCTTCAGGCTAGGGTTGGGACATCAATAGCTAAACATCGATATTTCCGATGTTCGACATCTAGCTGAATGAACCTTGATGTACATAAATTATTCAATACATCGACATCGACCTCTCAACGAGCAAAAAAAAAAAGTTTTTTTTGTCTTGTCAAACAAAAACTTCGTAGTTTTCGTCTTCTTTTTTGCGATGTTGCTTCAGAATCAACATCGATGTTTTTGTTCCGATTCTTCGATGTTTTCAATACATCGACATCGAGATGTAATAAACACTACTTCCATGTATAGACGGCTTAGTCTTGTCAAAATTCTTATACATGCCACAGGGTCAGGATTTATATACAGCGTGACCGGAAATTATCCAGCCAAACTTCATGGTTAGATTGTATGACCAAATTGGAACAAAAAATGTCGAGTAAGCATATGCCCATTTCTCAATAGTTAGTTAGATAGTTCGAGAGAAATTAGGCTAAAAAATACATTTAGAGAGAACAAAAACCCTTTCAGTGTCTCATTTATTTTCAAATTTTAAGCAGCTAAGCAAGTCCTGGTACATTTAAAAATCGACCACGAAATTCCTGAGCTTTCTACTCTTTACTGAGGGATGCTAGAAGTGTGACGATTTCAGGAAAACGTCTTCTTTTCATAAGCTTTCAAATGTTATAATAAAAGTTTAAGATGAATGGACTAGTTTTCGAATTATGTTGGATTCAATGTTACCAGACAAGAATTTGTTTATGGTCAGGATCACAAACAATAAACAATTCTTGTACAAATGCAAAAAAAGGTTTCCCCGAACGAAACCTAAAAACTTCGGGGTTTCTTATAGAATATTTGACGCTGAAAAAAATGTTTCTATAAACACATGGTTCTGGAAAAGCTTTGTTTTCGAGATATTAGAAAAAAAAAAAAAAAAAATTGTGGATGTCTTTCATTAAAATTCTCAAATGATACACATCATAAAACACCTTGCGACAAAAAATTTCCTACAAATTTTGGTCCATTTTTTTAAAAAAAATTGTTTCCTCAAAAGTAAGCTGGTTCACTGACATGATTTTTTTTTTTTTTTTTTTTTTTTTTTTTAATTTTTTTATTTTATTGATAAGTAGGGCAAAGGGCTCTGATGGCTTGGGCCTCATCTAAGATGGTTCTCTGGATTTACTACTTTCTTGATCATCTCTCCTGCATGTCTTGAAATGAAGATTTATCGCATAAAACTTTTTTCCATGTAATCTGTTCCCAAAAATTGCGATTTTTTTTTAAATTGCACAAGAGGGAACTGGTATAAAATTTAATTTTATGAAAAAAAGTCATTATTTATACTACTTATTAATAAAATACTTTTATCAATAAAAAAACGTCCAAATTCTACAAAAAAAGAGGAATTATTTTGAAAATAGTGTTAAATCAAAAATTAATTACTAATACACGATAAAATAAACATAAAAATTTATTAAAAATTAGAAATTAAAGTAATTAATTTTTAGTATCCATTACTAAGATATCATTTTAATAACAATGTTAAAATAATTCTAAAAATGTCTATTCAACAATCATTGTTGTACTCAAAACATTTTTAATTTTTTTATTTATTTATTTAAAGTATGTTAAGTTGCTAATTAGAATTTTTAATTATATTATTTTAAGAGTTGAAAAAATATTTTCCCTCAGCATAACGTTATGAAGATAAAGTAAAGGGTTTCGAGTAAGGAGTAAGTAGGGTAACCACAACACCAAATTAGGTACTAATTCTGATTTGAGAAAGTTACTGATTAAACTGAACTGAGCTGTCTGAATGTCTGTCTTAACTCTGATAACACTTAAAATTAATCNCTATATTAACATATATATATATATATATATTCTAATGTTAAGAATTTGGGAATGACTTCACCTCCTTGAACCAAGTCTAATGCTTTAATTAAATGTTATCCAATATATTTTGTGTAAATAGAATTATTTCCTTACATTGATAATGTCCTCGACCTGCTTCGTTAAATCTGCAATCCGTTAATACATAGAACAGTTCAAATATGGGGAGGATAAGTATATGTCTGTCTCTATCTCACAATGGTTTACCTTATTTGGTTTAGTTGACTTAGTACTGACAGTTGGTACTTTATTAGCCTCGTATGATTTTATTGACGAGGTGGATTCGTTTAAGGATGGGTGGGGCATTTCAGCCAGGTTGACAATTAGACTTGAAGAGTCCAAGTATAATCTACAGTGACAGTCCTCAAGCTCCTGTGGGACTCGGGACGTGAAAGTTTACCCCCACTCTTCTTCTACCTGCTAATGGCCGGTTAACTGAGAGACATGTTGGGAGTCTTTTATTGTCCTGCGATCCATTCCTATATACAGAAAGAAGCTCGAGATAGAAGAAAGAAAAGAAGGCGGGAGTTTTTAAAAAGAATTAGAAAAAAAAGTTTCTCGCGCGCGAATCTTTTCCATCCCTTCTATCTGTCTTGTCGCCAATTAGATACAAATAGTTTCCTAATTGAGGCCGATAGGAACTTCCTTTTCTCCGTGAGCAGGATTTTGTCCAATTACAAATATTTCACCTTTTCAAACTGGATCTTCTGGTTCTTTTGATAAAATGCCGGCGTTTTTACATTGTCTCATTAACGCGAGACGATTCTTCTAAATCTGCCGCTGCTCTGGATATTATTCGATTAATGACTCTTCAGTTTCTTGCTAATTATTTTTATTTTTTTCTTTATCCTACGATTTATTATACAGTTTTTTATAGCTGTGATGTGCTACAAAGACATCGATGATATTGATTTGAGTGTCTAGCTATATAAAGGTACAAGTTTCTGTTATTAATTAAATTATGTCTCTGGCATTTTTTAATTCTTCCTTATTGTCAATGTCAAGTTTTATGCTGTTTTCAGGACCTGACATACAATTATTTTTAGTTGGAAATATTTTAATTAAAAAAATCCATTTGAGCTTCTTATAGACCTAAGTTTATGCCTGTTAACACATCCCTGAAGTTCGTTTAAGCATCTTTTAGGCCTACGTTTATGCCTATATTAACACATCCCTACAGATCGTTTGAGCTTCTTTTTGGCCAAAGCTTATGCCTGTTAACACATCCCTGCAGTTCGTTTGAGCTTCTGATTAGAAACCCATATAAATTGCCCATTAGTCCATCGGCAAAGTAAATCCACGTATGTATGATACTTACTTAATAAATATGAGCAATTTAATGTGAATTTATCTCCTTTAATTTAGTAGTTTTAAAAATACATTTTTATAAAATTACGAAAAGCTTGTAAATCTAAATGATTGATTTAACACTTTAATAAATTTGATTGATCACTTTCCCCCTAATAAATATTAATTAATTCGCTTGCCTGCTAATATCGTGAATTATGATTAAAAAAAGAAAAAAAATGTTTTATGTAATTAAAACATACATACATTTATTTAGGGTTAGTGCTCCAAATATGAGACCCGTGCCTAATATGAGACCCCCACTTGAAGAGGCTGGTATGTGCTGACAGCCTGGCAAGTCAAACGAAAAACGATAGTATTTATGGCTATCAGTAGTCTCGGAGTTAGTTGGACGCCTACCGTCGAGAAGAGAGTTTCTGTAGATTTTATTTTATTATACTCCTTATAAAAATTTACTAAGAACATCACAGAAAGCTTGTTTAAAACATCAAGGAAAGATTAACTTAAAATCTATTCATAATATAATGATAGCTATTTAGACAAGGTGAAGACATGTACTTCACTTTTTAAGTTTATACTAATCCTAACCTCACAAATTCGTTCTAGAATATATAAACGTGGTTGTTCCTAATATGAGACCCATCACGGGCCTAACATAGGCGGGGTCACATATTAGGCACAGTTTCTTTTATATTACCAAATCATGCCTGATTTTTGTTTTTCAGATGTATGTTAATGCAAATACTGCCATTAATGAGAGGAAAGTGTATAACATTGGTTTAAAAATCATGCAAATGTTTTAAACAGAGGGTCTCATATTAGGACTACTTTTGTAAATCTCAAAATTTTGATTTTTTTTAGAAAACATTTCTTTTAAAAAAGAAATATTTAAATTATTTTGAAACCTTTGCCATTGAATTACAATATATTATTAATTGTTTTGTCACATCAACTGTTTGTTTATTTATTTAAATCCTGAGTTACACCAAAACCAAAAAAGGGGTCTCATATTCGGGTCACTTACCCTACATCTATATTTTCAACATTACTCTTCTGGTTTTTATGAAATTTTGATGGTTTGTCTAAAATAGCCACCAGATAGCTGTAAACCAGATTTAAACCATCTGCGATCTTCAAATTTCTTAAATTGTTACTATAATTAATGCAAAAAATCAAAACAATTTTGGCAGATAAAAAAAAAAAAAAAAAAAAAAAAAAAAAAAAAATGGGTCCATTAAATAAATTTTTGGATAATATGTTTTAATAGAGGAGAATTATTAAAGTATACAAAATAGCTCGTGAGGAAACTATGTGCCACTAATAGGCAGACCATATAAAAATAGATTATTTGGTAATTATATAAGTGTACTATTAATAAACACATAATAGTTTATAAGATAATAATTTGTTTATGTTTATTAAGTCTATTATGTTAGTCGTAACGAGGTATGATTTGAGAAATGATTACTTTTTAAGGGTAAGTGAGTAGATTAAAGTGCTCAGAAGCTGTTGCTGGGGCCTTAGAACTTAAGGATCCAACATGGCTGCCTGTTTCCTTTAAGAGAGATTTATATGGCCAATTAGTGGCATTTCCAGTGACTCCTCTCTACCTTCCTATTCACCCCTTTTGTGTCTTCTCCACATTTGTTGTTCCATTTCAAGCCGAGCTTCTTAAAGAATGGGAAGTAAGTACTTCTTATTCTGGGCCCATTCTCACTCTAAAGGTCTCCTTTTTTATGGAATTTAAATTTTTGTTCTCTGTTAAAAAGGTATCACTAATATAATAATATTATCATTTACGATTTTTACGACCTCAAGACGTTTCATTTTATTATGATGGGATAGTTACTCTAATAATAAACTGCTAGATAAGGGCTCGTGCAATATGAAGGTTGTTGTCATTGAAAAATGCTAATTTGGAAATATTCTATCTTTTTGCGTAAAATGTAACAATTAAAAGATGTTTTTTATTTTTCCACATAAAGAGAAAGTATTGTGATTACGCGAAAATTCGATTTTTAGATTTGATGGATTTACACGTTTTAAGGTCCCCTGAGTCCAAAAATTTATTTATTGTTATTATTATTTTTTTTAAATATTTGTCTCCTTTCTATCTGCGCAGTCGCTTGGAGCCTAAACTACTGAGCCAATTTTGACGAAAATTGGCACACATGTTCAGACAAATCCTACCCCGAGGCGGAATCGAGTAATGCAATTCAACTCCAAATTTTGGGGCGCTACCACCCAAAAACTGTGAAAAAATGTCTCGTAAACGGTTCTGACGATTTTTATTGAAAAAATTTAAAATGTAGTCCATTTAAATACTCTAAATAAGCCGTTTTCACTGGAAAAATCTAGTTCCTGAGAAAATAGCCTTAAACGCGGATGGTTTGATTCCATGCCAAGGAGAAGTAATATTAATGAAATGTTCAATAATAATTCAATGTATTTAAAACACGAAAACTAATAAACACTGGGCTAAGTAATTTATTTAATAAGTAAATTATTAACTCGGATATGAGAAAGTTTGTATAAGTTGTCTCGGACCGATTTGTTGTATCATACTTTTGTGTTTGGAGCGTTTCTTAATTACTCGAAATATGATCCATTTAACTAGTCTTATTTTTAAGTTATTTATATTGCCAATTTCTGTACAACATGTTATTTAAAACCAGATAAAGGTTTTGTGTTATGACTGTTGTAAATCCATTAAGTGTACTTTGTTTTATTTTATAGCTGATTTTTAATCTACGACTTGTAAAACTTCTTGATTGTTCTCAGCGTAGGAAGGCACTCGGTGATTTAGATTTTCTTGAACGAATTTGTTTCCCTCTCATCTTCCAATTAACCTAATCCAATTTATCCGCTATTCAGTTTATATCTCAAGTCCTTTATAGTCGCCGGTCAAAAGGTAGCTATTGAGACCGAAATATCGATAGTAGGAGGTTCTTTCGGCGGATGAAGGATATTCGGGGATGAGAAATGGATGGATTTCCATTAAGTGAGTAAGGTGGCACCTGTAAAAAAAGCCGTCGGGCCTCGGGGGCTATTAAAAAGACAAATCAGTGGAACGGAGAAGGAAGGTAAGCTTCTCGGGATGATTGACTGCCCTCTAATAGCACTTCTCTCCCGTCTCTCCACCATTAATTAATATTAATTTATAATTCATGAATGGGCCTTCGGTTCGTCGTCGCTCTCCATGAATTACTACTCCCGGAGCCTTTGAAGGAAAATTGAAGGGCGCTCCCGTCTTCCAAACGGCATCCGATAATCGAGGCAGGAGGATTAAGTTATCGTTTATCGCAGGGTTCCGCCGCGCCGAAGTGATATATTACCCTCGGCTTATTACCTCGCCACAAACTCTCTTATAAGGTTTACTATCCTAACGGCATAATTACGGCGCCCCAGCTCCGTTTCTCTTCACTCCTGGAAAAAAAAAAAAAAATCTCTTTGATGTTTTAGTTAAATCCGGTCCTTCTTCACGGATTATCAATTAAGTCTATGAACTTGATGTTGTGAATTCCATGTTTCCCCTCGCGATAGCTTCGAGTAGACTCGACTTTACTTTCGAGTTAAGTAATCTCTTCCTGTCATATTTTATCTTATGACGGTTAAAAGGTCAAAATTAATACCTTATATGAACTATATCTTAATTATCTTAACTTTGCTTGCCACTTAAAGTAAACGTGTTAATTGCCTCCATGTTTACTTTAAAACATCTAATTTTTGTATAGGGATTAAGGTAGTTTACCTTCAAAGCATATATATTTAACGAACCTACTTATTAATGTTAAGGTCTTTCCTGAATGTTAAGTTAAATTCGTTCGTCAGTCCGTTCATAGCTAAAAATAGAATCGTAATTACATTATGTATAATAAATTATTGTTGAACTCTGAACTGATCACGTTCTTCAGAAAAATTTAAAAGAATATAATTAATTTGTAGGTACTACACTTTTTAGTAACACTGCTAGTTACTAGTAATTAACATTTATTTTTATTGCTTTAATAGAGCTACAAACAATTAAATTATGAAAACCAGACTCAATAACAGCGAAACATAAAACATCCTATCCTGCAGGCTTCATGCAGAAAACATAGATGACTATTAACTCTAGGAATAAGACTTTTTCATTCTTCTGCATCTTAATCAAATTATTTATAAATTATATTTTTGATAATTTTATTTAATTTTTTTTTTAGACTAGCTAACTCTAGCGTATTTATTTGTTACTTTTCAGCCCCCTTCTGAAACTATCTTTCTCCTTGACAAGTTTTAAGTCCTCCGGCTTCCTATCCATTCCAATCAACCACTCAATTCCATTCATCAACCAATTTTTAAGTCCACTTTCTTCCTATTAATTCAAATTAATAGAAAATTTTCCATTTTCTTATCTATTCTAATATCTTATTTAGTTTATCTCCTGTTTCCTATCCATTCAAATAAGCCAAATCTTAAGGTTTCCGTCATCTTATCCCCTTTAATTCCTCTTTCCTATCTATTCCCTGCCACTAAAGATTTCCTTTCCTCTTTTCCACTTTAAAATACCACTGAAGTTCTCCTTCTTGCTATCCATTCTAATATACTATTAAGCGGATCTCCTGCTTCCTATCTATTCACCATCTCTTATGTCCTTATTTTTCCTATCCATTCAAATCAACCATCTCTTATGTCCTTCTTCTTCCTATCCATTCAAATCAACCATCTCTTCCTACTAAATTCCACTAAATTCCTTTTCATTCCAGAAAAAGCTTAATTCCTTATTCTTCCTATCCATTCCAGCCACCACTAAATTCATCATTCTTTCCATTCATTCTAGCCAACATCAAAGTTTATTTAATGCTTAAATTAAACCATACTCAACTCTTTTTCCTTCCTTATCATTTAACCACATTTGAAATTTCATTGGTTTCCTTAGAAGGAGTTTTCATTCAGGCTAAAAATATTAATTATATTAATATTCGCTAGCTTTATCTTTTGTCCAAAATTATCTCCGTCGCATTTTTCAAAAAGAAATCATAATTATATATGTATAAAATTTGAAATTTATGACGTATAACCTTATAAAGAAGTTAAATAAAATTTAAATTTATAAAACAACAAAAAATGCGTCTTTAGAAGAACAAATTTATTTACTAAACAAACATATTCACTTGCTGTCAATTATTCTAAAATACAAGCACTCATATTATTTAAATAGAAATGTAACACCTGTATTTTTATCATTTTTATCTTATAACCGTTCAATTATATTAATTTTGACATGTTTCGATCTAATTTGAGAATATCTAAGTATTTAAAATATACCTTGTAAATTTCATTCAAGTTTTTGTAAGCTATTTAAAAAAAAAACGTATTAAAATTCCTCTTTTTTTATTTTGTCCGATTTAAAACTTATTATCTCATAAAAATAAAATTGGTTGAAATTGCCTCATGCTAGGGAGAATATCTTAATTGTTGATCTTAAACATTCTTTATTTAAATTTTTGTCTCTTGGTATTTTACTACTCTCTCTCTCTATATATGTATATACATATATTTATTTATTTATAGAGAGAGATAGAGTGAGTAAAAGTCAGAACTTGTCATCGCGTCCTCTATGTATATTTTATTTATTAAATTGCATTGAAGTTGTCTTGGTGCGCAAAGAATTTTATTAAATTATAGATTTGCATATTATTATAATCATGTACTTGTTTTTTTTTTCTATTTCTAACTTGTACTTTTTTAAAGCCTGTCATTGAAATACTTGATTTGTTTATTGAAAAACATCATTCAGATTAACATTACATCTAAGATTTGTTGATTTAATTGGTAGTCGTACACAATGTAAGCTTGTTTTTATACATAAGTATACATACATTCATACATATATATATATATATATATATATATATATATGNCTATATATATATATATATGTATATATATTTTTTTTCTTCTTTCTTTCTTTTCTCAATTCCTCTTAATTTGATGAGTTAGATTTAAGGCAAGATAAAAGTATCTGGTTATATATTTTATTTACATATGTATCTATTTTCTAGTTGTTTTTTTCTGTTATTTTAATTTAAGGTCAGTTTGACAGTCTCTTAAATTTAAGTGAATGAAGTGGCCATCATTAAGGAACTGTTTACATTATAAATTACAAGGCTTTGCCCTATGTAGGTTTTGGGTATCAATTGTGGTTTTTACATAAAAGCTAGAGATGTAAATAAATTGTAAATCCAGAATGAAAGTTCTTAAGTTTGTTGTATTTAACAAGGATTTTTTGTATGTAAATATTTAAAGAAAACTTAAAAAATTACTTAATTTGATGTATCCCTATATATTTTATAATAATAAAGATAGACTGTGAATTAGTGTGACACATAGCTTCCACGCATAATATCACGTACATTATTGATTTTTATGGTTTTACAAGCTATAATTGTCTAATTTATTCAATTGTTTCCCCCGTTTTTAATTTTAATATTCCAATATGGTTTTGATTATTCACATGAATTAAAGTATCAATTAAGCAAAAGTGTAAGAGCGCAGACGGACAAACCATCCAAATTTTGAATATGTGTAAATAAATAAATGTTTTGTGCGTATGTTAAAGAGAAATAAATGGGCGAAAAAGGTTGAAACTTATGTGGGACCAAAAATGGGCTCATTATGACCTACCATACAATATTTCATTAAAATAGGATTTAAGATAATATGTTGGTTCACAAATATTGAGCGACAGACCGACTGCTTACAGACAGACACCAAACCAAAAATGTTCCCTATGTCTGAAACGGATTTCTGTCTTGGAATTTTTGAAATCGGAGTCATAAAATGTTTTCGTTGTTCAGAATGATAACATAGCTTCCGTTACCTTCGGTAAGCTCGGAAAGAATTAATGAATCATTTCTTTAGATTAAAAATATCAGTAAAAGAATTAAAACAAGGTTCTGAAAGAGTTATTGGAAGCCTGGGTGCAATTTTTGACTTACTTATTTTATTTTCTAGCTCTACAGTCTTAAGTTAGATGAAGCCTGCTATAAGATTATTTAATTATTATCAAATACAGCAATAGCCCAGCAGTTCCCCAGTAGGTCACCCAGTATTCATTATCATCAAATAATGAGTATTCCATGTTATTCCTTAGCTGGAATGAAACTTGCGTATATGCTCAACGTTTAGACCACTCTGTGAAGTTCAAATGTTATAGCATGTACAAAATATTGATAGAAAAATTTTTAATTTTCACCATTTCATGGGAAAACATTGAATCATGGATATGTTTTTCAATCAACATTTCAATGCTTTTCCTAGAGAGGTTAATAAAAAGTAATGAAACAATATTGTTGTAACTTTTTATTAACCTCTCTAGTCATAATTATGAAGTGGTACCACAAAATCTCAGTCAAAACAACCTACTTCATATTTGCTTTTCCGTGAAGCATAGAAAACCCAGTATACATTTGACTAATTGATATAGTAGATGGATCTTAAGAAGTGAAATTATGATACACTAACCCATTTTTCTAAATACAAGTTCTATCGGATAATGAATAACAAACAAGTGACAACCAATCTACCTCCAATGATATTCTAACTCCATGGCACGATATTTAAGAGCGTCACATTGCACATGTCGTTTATTGAATCTTTAGCACGCATGTCGTCAAAATACTGAACTATAAATGAAGTAATAACCTCCTGTTATAAACTAATTTCCCGGCACGATGTTGAAATTGTCACATTTTCCATGGCGTTTTATACGGAAATTTCTTCTGTACCACACAGCTAATAAATATCCATGTTACTAAATTGTCTCACATCCATGTTAATAAGTCACATCCTGGTTAATAAGTAATCTCATATTCATGTTAATAAGTTGTCTCTCGTCTTATTATTAACCATGTGAGAAATATACATTATTTATTTATCTATGTTAATAAGTTGTCTCATATCCATGTTAATAAGTTGTCTCATATCCATGTTAATAAGTTGTCTCACACACATGTTAATAAGTTGGCTCATATCCACATATTTACACATTATTATAATGTGGTATTGATGGCTTGAGCTTGATTTGTATTTGCGGTCTTGCTGGGTTTTCAGACGTATCTTGATTGTTCGCGTCTGGTCCGATCTTCGTAACTCCGAGTTAAGAATCTTCCTCAGAGTAATTCAGTGAGTCGCTCACCCCTCAGAGTTCCTCTCGCTGTATTTATTAATTGGCGAAGGAGTATGGGATAAGTCCGCCGCTGTGGACCATGTCAGGGACTTCTCTTCCAGAGAGTGGAATGCCTATTTATCGTGTTTTTCTTTTTTTTTGGTAGACTTGTGTCTTTTTTTCGTTTTCGTTTAGCCTTTAGCCAGCGCCCAATTAGGAGAGCTTGTTGCTCGTTCCACTTGTCTTATTAGCTTCTTCTTGGATCTCCGTCAGGGACAAACCACCCAATCCACTAAAACAGATCGGGAACCCGAGATAAAACCTCTTTCCCTACTCACTTGTGACACAGCAGCCAAAACACTCTTAACGATAACTAGACCCGAGTCACACTATCTCGCTTGCTGAAAGCATCAACCAGTGTTACCTCTATTGATTTTATTTTTTTAAACATTTTTTTTTTTTACCTTATTTCATCGTTTTTATACCTTTACAGTCGGCCCTTTTGTTTAATACTTTTTTTCATAACAAGGTTAAAACCTTTTTGCCGGATTTTTTTTAATGCCCCTTTGTTTTTCGTCACAAAGGATAATTGGTTTAGATTTGTGAATCCCTCGCTCCCTGTCTTTGATTTATATTTTTTTGGAGGTCTAAAGGAGGGAGGAGGTCGTTAAGGTAATACCTCCCCCCTCCCCTGACAAGGTATTCATTTTAAATTAGAATGCAACAACTGTTTCCATTCTAATTTAGATTGAATTCGTCGAATTTTTTTTTACATCGAGATAATTAGAGATTAAATATATTTTTAAAAATCTTCTTGTATAAAAAGGAAAGTATTAATTGGACGTCTAATTAGTTTTGTTTTATAATTATTTTGTTTTTCTTAAATTAGGATTATAGTAATGGGTTATAAGATTTGTTTCTTTCAAAGTCCTTTATCACTGTAAAGTCGTTGGTACTTAGTTGGTATGAGGAATTATCATGAAATTCTTTTTAATTTATTGTAAAAAACAAAGTCACTGAACGAATTTGTAACCTTTAAATATTTTTATATTTTCAGTTTTCTAAACATAAACAAAATATTCAGTGCAAGCAGCTTGATATCTATTTATTTACATTCACACCCCAAATTATTTGCCGGGAAGAAGTGCAAATTGCAGTATTTTCTGCTACGTGCTTATTTTTAAGATAAACTGCTTATGATAGACCACCTTAAATTTCGCATTGATAAATAATGATAAATGATTTTAACAAAAATTCATATACCACCTCGTCTGAAGTACAATTAAAACAAGCATGTAAAATTTTAACTTGCAACAGCAAACGTTTTTGTGTAGTGGAGGTTTCATTTTATAATTGTTGAAAAGGAGATGTAAGGCTAGTGGAATAGTAAGAATACAGGGTGGCTCCCTCACTACTAGACTCTACTACAATAATACAATTTATCATGATAATCAATTTTCTCAATATTTAATTCATATTTATAACTATGCGCTCGCTACAACGATATAGAACCACGGGATACCAAATTTAAAACGGCAAACCCTTTTCTTCCTCTTGTCACCTTGGGGCAGGGACTGCCTCTAGATATAATTCAGCCTCAGCACTCAGGGCACGGCAGACTTTGCTGTAGGGTAGAGCAACCTAGAGCCCCCCCCCCCCACCACTGCCACTACAGCCTTCGCCCCTTTATAAATACAATACTGTCTATCTCAGGTTTTACTGAACCAATTTACTCTTACAATTTTTATTATAATTAGTGTATTATACGTCTCTAATACCTTGTGTTCCCTCCTTCTATTTTCAATGAATAAATAATTACATTCTTTTACCTGGGGGCAGGGCAGTGCCCCCGCAAAGTTCCACCCTTTACTGGAACCAACTCACGGCTATTTGGACCCCACCCCCTCTATTATCCTATTGGAAATACTTACATTTTTAAAATTAATGTTAATTTAAAGTTCACGACAAACTGAACCAGAAATAAAAATTTCACACCTCAACCCATAGTAGTTCATACGATATATGAGCCAAAAGTTTTTTTATTTAGTCACTCACTGACTCACTCATCATAATTCTAAGGAACTTTTAACAATCCTAGAAACTTGAAATTTTGTATATAGGTAGAGTTTAATGTACAAAGAAAGGAAAAATTAAAAAAGCTGTTGTTTGTATTCTTTTCAAGTCTAATAGAAAAACCGCCCATTCAAAGAATTGTAAAAAATTTAAAAAAAATTGCAAACAGCGCCACTAGAGCTACCTAGTAGAGAACTTTGAAATAATGAGGTTGATTTGACGGTATTAATTGACTGTTATCTTAAATTGTAAATATATAATTAACTCCCGATAATTTTAATGTAATTTTAATAATAATTTAAAAACATTTTCTGACTTGGCAAATACACACCACAAACCCTGAAATTAAATGCAGTGACGAATAATAATGTGTATCTTTGTGCTGCGACCTCCAAATGAAAAAATAATATTTATTATTTGATTAAAGTTTGTGGCATGTATGTATTTGCAAAGTCAGAAAATGTTTTTAAATTGTTTAATTGTAAATTTAAATGCTATTAAATTTTACATAATACTTGGAAATATTTAACTATTAGAAATCTTAAATTTTTACCATAATAATGGAGACATATATGTGTATTTCGAGTAATGAAGTTTCGTGTGATTTTAATACACATACTTTTATTACTATTATCAATAGAATTATTTTTTTGGTTAAATAATAAAGAAAAAAATTATGGATGATTAGCGAAATAAGCATACAGACTAATTAAGATGATTAAATATATTAATACATTTAAATTTAAAACACAGATGAATGCTATTCTATTACTTAATGTTTTTGAGAGGAAATTTTCTAAACCGTCAAAACATAGAAGCAATGCAGACTGCATTTTTAAAGTTCGTAGTATCTCCAATAAGAGCAATAATCTCTTATTTCTGTCATGTTCTGCAAAACTTTCGAATTATTTAACTTTATCTTATAAGATTTAACATTATGCCAATAAGTGATAAAGGAAGAATGTCAAAAGAACGCTAGTTATGTACTTCATGTGCCCAGTATTTTTGTTACCTAAATACGTAAAAACTTTTAATTTATTAAAGATAACATTTCCATGGCATAATTTTATAAAATAAAGCTTGATTGACGCTAATTTCGATCCTTCAGATCAATTGTTTTCCATGGACTGACTGCATTCAGATCTTTAGAAAAAATATTTATATCACTTCTGTTTTAAAGCCCCATACATGGTCAAAATGTTTGCGCAAACATTTCGACTGTGTATGGGGCTGTCTGATGTTTGCGCAAGCATGATATTTGACGTCTATAGCCTAAATTTGCCAATTGCATCATATTTACTTCCGTTTAGCCTTTACTTCTTTTGGGAAGACTTATTTTTAAACTATTGTTTAAAATTAATCATTGGTGGTTATCTTGAACCACGTTCCAGTGGCTTCGCCGCTTCATGTGTCTTATTATCTTTTGTCTTGTGTTCATTCTACGCAACTGATAAGGACACGGAGCATTATCAACTTTGTCCGATTTTACCATGGATATGTCATAGCTCTGGTGTGTAGAAAAAAATTCCGTCACGCAAAAACGACATGAAAATGTGACGACTTTTAAATTTCGTTCCTGGAGTACATTGTTTTTCTTTTGTACTCATTGTAGTACTATAATTTACCGATAGAAGTTCTAAATTTTATACAAAACGATATCAGAGCTTCAAGTGGACCAAATGGTAATATAAATGGATTAATGGTAATATAAATGGATTAATCTATATATATATAAAATCCAAATACCACTCACTGACTGACTCACTGACACATCACGATATCTCTGAAACCGCTAGACCCACGACCATGAAATTTTGTTGGTGTGTTCCTCTTACTTCCTAGGTGCTCGCCAAGAAATATTTTAAAAATCCGCCATCTTGATTCAAGATGGCGGCCATTTATATACAAAATTCGACAAGACGATATCTCGGGAACCAATTGTACTAGA
>KZ651245.1:284156-297361 GCA_001010745.2 Gerris buenoi
CGTTGAAAAGCTGTTTAAGAGAAAAGTAATTGTTGTTAAGTACAGTTTTGTCTTACTTTCATTTAGAAGGGGTATATGGATATAAAAGTCATCATAAGGGTGTACATATGTATAGTCTTTTATACAAATCTACAGTTTTAGTCCGATCTCGATGAAAATTTGCACACTTGACCTTCAAAGCAAAGGGGAGGTTACTGTTCACGAATTTTCGAACTATAAATTTTGGTTCAGAGGGGTACGGGGTACAAGTAATTAATACCCTCCATCTTCATGATGCATATCGTTGAAATGCTCTTTAAGAGTACACTAATTGTTTTTATGTACAGTTTTGTCTTATTTTCATTTAGGAGGGGGGTAAATTTAGGATATTTACAAATTAAATTATCAAAGAGGAGTGGGATATAAGTAGGTGGGATAGAATCTAGATATTCTCGCATAGTAAAATAATTTGTATGCTTTCCTGGTAGTTTATAAACTTATCAAATATAAAAACACTCCGTAGCGAAGCACGGGTATCCAGCTAGTGGTAATATAAATGGATTTATGGTAATATAAATGGATTAAATTTATAATTTAGCTACTTATGATCCATCTATACTATAACAATTAGACAAATGTATCCTGGTTTTACCCACTTCATGGAAAACCATTAAAACATCGATACGTGGATTCAATGCCCAAAAGTATACCCATGATTCAATGTTTTTCCATGAAAGAAAATTAATGATTTTATTTTAAACTAGGGGGTCTGCTCCTCGCTTCGTCGGAAAAGTGCCTTGAACCATCTCGCAATTTGAAATTTTACAATTTGGCACATTTGTATGTTCGCAAACCTTTTTAACAATAGATAGATAGTTATTGTTGTGTTATTTGGTCATATTTAATTATGTATTTAATTATAATTATTAGAGTTCGTGTAGACCCCAGTTTCTAACGCCCTAAAGAAAAGCTAATTGTTTCTGTGTTGAAAACTCTTTAATTTTATTATTCGAATTAGCTATTTATTAATAATTAACTATTTTAATACTATAATAATTTGTACCTAGAAAACACCAATTACTTATATTATGTAATATTTTTAAATTTGCATTTTTTTTTTTTTTTTTTTTTAAATCTAACCAAGATTGTGATTCTGAGGTCCGGTTAGAACATCTGACTTATTTATTCTGGTTATACATCTTCTTTTTTTTATAATAGATATTTTTTATTATTCGTTATTAATTTTATAGTTACTAATATAAGTTATATAAACCTGTCTTTGATAATTAGTTGTTATTTTGACAATAAACAATCAAGTGCATTCTTTATTTTATTTTATTTTTAAATTTTAAATTTATTAGCTCTTTTTTTCAAGATCTAACTTAATTTGCATGTGCAGAAAAAAATATGCTTATAAAAATCACAGCAAATTGGTCATGTAAAAAAGCTTAGCTATTTAATATACATATAAAAAGAAAGGTCTTAAATGGATTTTGTAAAACAGTAATATTTTATTAAGCTATAAATAAAACAATCATTAAAAGCCGTATAAACGGCTGTTCCAAGCTAATATGATGGTGATCATCCCATTCAACTTGTCCCATTAATGTTTAGTGCTTAAGCCCTTTGCAGAGTTCGTTTATGACCCTATAAAGATTCAACATTGTGATAAAACTGCATCAATATACTTTGGTTAATTAGTATCATTATTGGAGTATATTCCGTAATATTCTTATCATTATCTAATAATCGTGTTTTCTAATGTTGAATACGATGGTAATTTCGACGAATTATAGTTTATAGCTCTGTTTGGCTCCATTATAAGGAGGAAATGTAAATGTTTGGAATTTATTACGTGTCATTTAGGTTTAAGTTTGTTGAAATTGCAATGATAGAGAATATCGGCTATTGTTTAATAGTATTTGAAATGCTGGGTCAAATATAATTATTATTAAAGTTTAATGTAATTATTATTTATTCTATTTCAATCTGTACAGCATGAGAGAAAATTATTTATTGTTAATTTTATATGCTCAGTATTCATTCGGTCTATAATCTGTACAAAAACATATACCTACTCAGTTTTTTTCATTTCATGGACAAAATATTGAATGATGGATATGTATTTGGACATTTAATCCAGGAGCTGTTCAATCGAAATTTCAATATTTTTCCTTGAAGTGCGGGGAAAATGATTTGTCTAATTGATAATTTTTTTGTCTAATTGATATAAGTATAAATGGATCTTAAGGTGAATTTATCAAACAATAATCTATTTTGATTACCATCGCTGGTCCACTAGGAGCTCTGACATCACTTTATATAAAATTTATGAAATAATAATATAGTGCTGAAGTAAACTACAGGATTTCTATCGGTGCACTAAAAGGCTTTGGCTTGGACCAACATCAACCAATGTCCAAAATTACAGTTTTGGAAAAGTTGATCACAACCATGGATTGTCTTCAATCTGTGAGGACATTGGCTGGTTGTTATGTGATAAATATAGCCAAGGATAAGATTTAGGACATTAGCTGTTGTTGCAAACAAAACTTGACATAGTAAAGTGGTTGGATAACAAAATACCAGAAATGTCAAAACAAGCACATTGGTTTTTGTTGATCCCAGCTTCAGTTAATGAATACAAGTGAAAACCAATCTACCTCCCATTATATTCTAATTTTCGGGCCCAAACTTTCTTTTGATCTAATAGAATTAACTGAAATTTTGTTTCCTCGTAAACTGAAACTGGTTTATTAAACATAGCAGCTTTCAGCCTTCATAAGGCAATCATCAGGGTCAGGCCATCATCTTCTGCCTTCATAAGGCCATCATCAGGGTCATGCCATCATCTTCAGCCTTCATAAGGCCATCATCAGGATCAGGCCATCATCTTCTGCCTTCATAAGACTAACATCAGAGGCTTATTGTGGATGAACAAATCCAATTCGATTGGAGGATAGTAGACGTTTTTATCTCACCTATGTGAAACCTTAATTCAGCAGTTACCGGTATGTTTTATATAATAAAATTAAAATACTAAAATGTAGATACTCTATCAGCTATTTTAAATTATTGTTCTCGATCTGATGTTTTGATATTATGATGTTACAGGCACGAATATGCCTCGGAGAGGCGAAATATAGCCGTTTTAGATGAATATCTATTAAAAAATTTTCTTAATTACCCTTACCGACCCACACCTCAACAAACTTGATTCTAAAAAGGGACGAACTAACAATCTACGTAAATCTACCTCCCATTATATTCTAATTTTCGGGCCCAAACTTTCTTTTGATCTAATAGAATTAACTGAAATTTTGTTTCCTCGAAACTGAAACTGGTTTATTAAACATAGCAGCTTTCAGCCTTCATAAGGCAATCGTCAGGGTCAGGCCATCATCTTCTGCCTTCATAAGGCCATCATCAGGGTCATGCCATCATCTTCAGCCTTCATAAGGCCATCATCAGGATCAGGCCATCATCTTCTGCCTTTATAAGACTAACATCAGAGGCTTATTGTGGATGAATTGGCGTTTTATATACTCGATCTCTGACAAGGAGTAGACTTTCTCAATAATATTAAATTTCTTCTACATTTGCAGCAATGATGATTCCCTTCATGAAGGCTGAAAGCTGCTACGTTTATATACGTTGAAGATGCTGGTTTAATAAACCAATTTCAATTTATGTGGAGAGGCAATATATGTTATTCCTTCAAGATGATACCATAGACGCTTCTACATCTAGCATAATGATTTTAATTCACCTGTTACACTAGACTGTATTAGCAACAAGAAACTAATGATGTAATTGTTCCACAGCTGCTTACTTCTGATTGAATAGGGTATCATCTAGGTACTATACATATGGTTTAACAGCTGTTTTCTTATAATTAAATAAAACAAATTCAAATGAACTAAAAACCCTATACACTGAGAAATGATTTTGATGAATGATTAATTCTCATTATCTCATCTGTAGGTCCTATTAAGGCTGTCGAAGCTAATGTTCATAATTAATCGAATTCTCCCTTTGGCTATATGTCCCTAAGTGAATTAAGTAGCCAATAAATTCTTTTTTTCCAGCTCTTCTTAATTTTTATAAACCAATTATGCATTTCTAATCTCCTTCCCCTTTTAAATTTAACATAAATAGTCTGTTAATTAGTGTGACACATAGCTTCATCGCATCCTATCACATACTTTGATTTTATTTCATGATTTTACAAGCCATTGTTGACCAATCTATTTAATTGTTTCCCCCGATTTCTTAATTTCAATATGTTTTGATTTTTACATGAATTAATGTATTATTTAAGGAAAAGTTAAAAGAGTGTTAAATTTAATCTGGTGCTATCTGCGGTTTAATTTTGATAAACATCCAAATTGCTTAAATGTGGGTAAATGGGTAAATTTGAGTCATATTGAATATATAGTTGTAAAAAAATGTATGTTTGAGCGCTTTGAAGAGAAACAAATAGACGCAGAAAGTTGAAAATTACGTGGGATCAACAATGGGCTAATTGTGACCTATCATCCAAATTTCATTAAAATCAAACAAGTAGTTTTTAAGCCATCCAAACTTAAATTAAAATTGGACGAGTGGTTTTGTTCGCAAATTTGTGCGATAGACTTTCAGAGACGGTCTTGGAATTTTGGAAATCGGAGACAAACGATTTTCGTTCTTCAGAACGATCAAGCTTTTCTGTTACCTTCGGTAAGCCCGACACACTATTACATTAGAAGCAGGAATATTAATGCCTATTAAGTATACTTCGGAGTCACAACCTGAAAATAATAATCATCTGCACAAAACTTTTCAATTTTAAAACAATAATAAAAGCAGATTAATTTTCGCAGCCGTGAGAATTAATTGTAAGAGTCTATATACCTTTAAATTTGGCCTGCAATGAAAGGGATAAATTCGAAATTATTTGTTTTATTTTATGTGTGTAGAAAATGTAACCTAGATCTATACGTTTTGAATTCTAATACTGTTAATTGTTAAAAACTTATCGTTGGTTTAGTTTACAGCAGTTTTTATTTATATATAATAAACAGATGATTTGTAATTTAGATCCTCTTTCAGTAAAACTGGTATTTTCTCAATTAATCAATCTATGAAGTTCTCTTTTGTTTTAAATATATTCTATTCACGTTCTTAAGATTCATAAAACTATATACGAGACTATTAGCAACATTACATTAAAATAAAGAAGGGCGTGGTATTGTATCAGAAAGTTTCTGCTATCAGTTTCTTTTATACAAGCTAGTCTAACAAGTATGATACCATCTTTCTATTCTTCCTTAACATTTCTTTTTTTTTACCTTAATAACAGGACTTATAAGAGCTTTAGCAGGACTTATTATCTTTGCTTGGCCTCAATTTTATATTGGAGGCGTTAAAATTACATCAATGTAGTAAATCATGTTGAAACACTAACAAC
The DNA here is from genome assembly GCA_001010745.2 of Gerris buenoi. NCBI lineage: Eukaryota > Metazoa > Arthropoda > Insecta > Hemiptera > Gerridae > Gerris > Gerris buenoi. Next base: position 289,585 of record KZ651245.1, read on the forward strand.
ATAAATCATGTTCTATATTTATTTAAGGATTAGAAGGACACTTTTTTTCTTAACCTCTCCCTCTCATGTGCCCTTAGTCCTTAATCTTTTTTCGACATTACAAGTAGGTATATTGCTCTAACATAGGTGTAAAAGTCATGTATGCTGACGAGACCATCTCATAATACTCGTTTTATTAGGCTAGGTGTAGTTCATGAATAGTAATTCTCGAATTTCCTACTCATTTTGATCCTTTGATATTACATAATGTAAACATACACAAAACTCTTCCATTTTAAAACAATAATAAAAGCAGATTAAATTCTCGCAGCCGTGAGAATTAATTGTAAGAGTACCTATATATACCTTTAAATTTGGTCTTTCATAATGAAAGACCAAACACAGTCTTTGCACAAAAAAATAAGACTGAGACTCTCACGCATAAGAAGTAAAACTTAAGTTCAAGTAACAGCTGATTTCATGCATTGCTCTCTTTGCATTTTTTGATAATTTTATTATTTCAGGATTAAGAAATTGTTTATGTGGAATTTAAGTGAAAAATAAAATATTTTCAATAAATTTTAGCGAATAATGAAGAAAAACATGAAAAAAATATTTATATAATATGCAGTAGAGGAGTAGAGCAATAAGTCCCAAGTGGGCTAAAAGGCAAGTGGCAAGTTCTACTGAGTAGAACCTCTGTTAACCGGAACACTTGCCTGTTGATTCAGAGTTCAGTGGATCGAGACTTATTGCTCTACTCCTCTTTCATATGATGAGTCTTTAATTTTTAAAATAATTTTTTAAGTAGTTAGTTTTCTTATCTATATTCTTAATTTATTGAATCATCCAATGATTTCTTTATTTCATTGATCAAGTCAATAGTATTTTTTTCCTCAATAACTCTCTTTTATTTCTTGAAAAGGATAAGAAATTCTTGCGATAAGGCGAAATAGTTTGATCTTTATTGAATCAAGTTGTTATTGATCAAGCTAATATCAATTAGCTACATTTATATAGTGTTTTGAAGACTATCTCAATGCGGTTATTGTTTTTCAATTGATGTCTGTTTATGACCGTATTGAGTGGTATTTGAAAATATCTAGATATATTTCTGACGTCATTTGAAATCAGCTGATTTTGACACGTGATAATTATGATGCCTGTTAAAAGAAGGATATGCTAGAACGGTTGAAGTGTTTGGTTACCCAAAAGAGAAAATGAAACTTCGTATTCCCGAATACGATCTCAATTCAGTAAAGTGTTCAATTCATTAAGGTCTACTGCGAAATTGAGATGAACTATAAAATACGGCGTGTTTACTGTTTACATGTACTTTGGTCATTGGTCACTTATCGTTTTGAAAGCGAACCGCTAGTTAAAAACGCTTGTGTGTATGGAGAACGACGGATCTTATCGGTTCAAACTTGTTCCATAAAATATAGGTGATGGAAACGGGGGATCATCTTCATAACGCCCGCATGAAAAGGTCGATGAGGGGATCGAGATATCAGGTTATTTTACTTTTTCCCACTTTTTTTAGTTGTTTGTTTTCATAAATTTCCTTTTCTTCTGGTTTCTTTTTTAAATAAAAACTGCAAAATAGTTTTGCAAGAAAAGTTAATATTATAACGAACCTGTATAAAGTTTTAATAACTTGTAAATAAGAAACGTCAAAATTCGCGGGGATATTAGGTAACATAGAAGTTTTTACTCGCGACGTCACCGTTATATGAAATATCGAATAATATATTTCGATCACCTGTTGTTTTTGTTGAGTGAACATGTATCGTTTTAAAAATGAATCGGATCCAAACGCTTGTCGACGCTGGTCTTTCATCGAATAATTGTCAATATTTGCTGCTTTACTGAATATTTCGGACAAAGGACACATCCTTTAATAGCTGTGAATTAATTATTCCTGTCGACAAGAGCTTGACGACTAGAATTATAATTAGATGTAGATGTACTATAGGTTCAGGAATTATAATGAGGGTCGTTGATCGATGACTCAATGGAGCTAGTAGACTTTGAATAATGAAGATTACAAATTTTCGTAGTCGAATTTTGTTGAGGTAATTTCAGAAGAAAATTAAGACAGTGAAACATTTTATTATTAAATTATTTTCAAAATCTCGTTGATGTAAAAGTTATAAGTAGATCTAGTGCAAAACCTCATTCTCTTTATGTTTATTGAAGTTGGCGTTAACTGTGGTTAGAGATTATTTTCATTATTTGAGCACTTGCAGTTATTGACTACCAATTAAGTGTATATTACAAGAAACGCTTTGATACGCGTGGTTGGAAGCTTACTGCGACGAGCCTCACCACTTGTTCTGCCTCGAGATCGGACTGAACTGCCTTCTCCGGCCGCAGTCAATCACGACCTCCTCGTTTTCCCAATGGCAGACTGGACGGAGCAGCCGAACTCCCCCTGCCTGGGCGTTACCCTGGGCGGAGCTCGCCGTCGAGTGCGACCAATGGCCGTTACCCTCCTGGGCGGAGCGGGCCCCAGACATCAGATGAAATCGTCAGACCACGGTCGGACAGATTGTCCTTTCGACCGGAGTCGGGAATAAATCAAGGGGTTAATGAGGCCGGTTAGCGGCAGCGCCGAGGTGCAGCGCCACTGTCGTTTTGTTGTTTGACTACGGACGCCGCTTCTGGTAATTGGACGCCCCGTTTAGACCTCACCATCCTTTTTAATTGCTACATCTATATTCTTTGCTTTTCAATACAATAACTCCCTCTTTGCTCGGCTTTAACTAGGTCTCTTTAGCATACTTCTCGTCAGGTCGTTACATAAAATCTAGAATCATCACTAATGTTTCGACCATTATTTCCTTTACTTCTTCAGTCGTTTATTATTCTCGATCTCGAGTATAGATATAAGCACACTGTTTCTGCATCACTACACATCTTTCACGTGGACGTACACGTACAGTCCAACACATAAACTTTCCCAGGAATACTCAGCCTAAAGCCATTACAAATATCGTAACATACTAATGTTATTTCAAATAATATGTAGTTTAGACTTTTTTGGGATATTAACAATTAAGACTTTAAAAAGAAGAAAAAAAAAAAAAAAAAAAAAAAAAAAAAAAAGCGATAATTACAATATTTATTAATTAGTTGCCATAAACCACGATTTCATTATTCATTAATAATATAATATATAATATCTCATACTATTAGAGTGGTTCAAACAAATTCGTTAAAGATTCCATCAATTTTCTTGTTTTATACCTAACTGGAAAGCTATGAATGCGGTATTAAAATTGAATAATTAAATATAATTATATATTTTGGAAGAAACCTCTCAAAATTATTTGTATACCATTAATAAAAATTATAAAGCATTTAAATTAATTTAAATGCTTCTTCTCACATGCTCACTATTTTTGCTTCCGCGAGCTTACCGAAGGTAACGGAAACTATGTCATCGTTGTCAAGCACGCTTTTTTTTTGTACCATCAAGCATATTATAGATATTGCAAAATTGATAAGTTTATTCATTTATAAAAACAAAACAATTTTAACTGACTTACTAGCATTCTATCATGTACTTTATTGACGTTTAACTTTTAAACCCATTATTATTATTGTTTAATTTATACTAAGTTACTCAACTTCTAAAGTTGAATACATGAAAAATTCAAACATTCACAAATAAAATTATCTTTGGAAATAATAGTGGGATTAAAACTATTGACAATCTTAGATATCGTGTGTCAGATGACCTTTGGCCTTTTCGAGTTGATTTGGAACTTGTCTTTTTGTTACCTGTATGTATGGTTCAAAATGTGAGTAACATTGAAAAAAAGTTTATGAGGTCAAAGAACAAAAATACTTTTTTCTCTAATCAATAACATGCTCTCTCCTTTAGTTCTCCAGCATCACTTTGATAGTAAATTTAAATTTTTCATTGTTGTCAACCAACTAGTAAGAGTGCAGGATTAAGTAGTAAGTGAATAATTTTACATATCAATGAGTGAGGCACATGGCTTCCTAGCAATAAAATGATTTATAAGAGAAATTTAAGTGATGCTAAGAAATTAGGCTATATCACATTCTGTTTAGATAATAAAGGACCATCGGTGAGCTAACTTTGACAGATGATCAGGCAGATGTGATTTAATGCGGGCTATGGTTTCTGGGGTTGGTTAAGTATTTCCTGTTTGAGTTAAGTATTTTATGTTGAGTTATTATAGTTATAAAGTGTAGCTTAATACAGATTTTTGTCATATTAACATTTTGACTGAAAAACATTCAATTTGAAGATGCGAGGTCTTAACGTGTCAATATTGAATAAAGATTTAAATTATCGGTGATAAAGTACAACTACGGAAAAGTATTTTGTTATAAGAACTGATATATAATTACATTATACATGGAGAATATAATTAGTATATAAAGTTGCCTATAATTCTTTGGTTATAGCCAGATATAAACCAATAATTATTTATTTGTTATTATATTCATTAAAAATGACACGGTGATTGATTTACAGTTTGATTTATTTTCAATTGTCCTCATAAAGTTAAGACTAATCTTCCAGATGAATCTAATAAGGAAGATCTTGTTTTATACCTTATAATTTAATCGAACAACGGCATGCCGGATATAAGATAGTAACACAAACATTAATTAGAATTGTAACGCAATTAAATAAATGTATCAAGGTCTTAATTAATAGTCTCGAATAATTACTGGCTATTATCATACTGGGTGTCTAGAGGAAGTGATGTTATTACAGTATATTTTACAAATATTTTAATTGCACTAAACAAACAAACATTCTTAATAACTAACAAGTATTCTGTTCCGAGCACTAGTATAATTGAATTCTTTGATGAATACTAGTACTTAGAAAATAATACATGTTTCAGAATATTAGGCGGTTGCATGATAATCGGTGATGATATTTTATGGGTTTTATTAGGTAGGTACTTATCAATTTTCAAAAGCCTCAAAGTAAAAAATAAATCTTTTTTGACAATACTCGCACTTGGCTTTCTTACATACAAAATTAGCTAGATCCGTCTGCCTCGGTACGGAGATATATTAAATGTATTTATTTTCATTTTGACTGTTAAAAAGTCTCTACCTCTCCCCCTTCCTGGTGTATTATCGTATCAGGTGTATTAATCTTACAAATAATTAGTTGTTTTGACTAACACATATTGTGACACTAGAGAGGTAAATAGAATAGGATATGACTCAACAATATATTTGTGTTAGTGTTACTGTCGGAAATTTTTTAGTTTGTTACTCCTCTTATAAAAAAAACAGAGGATTAACAATCTGAACAACGTGTATGGAATGTTCTTCTTTAGAATGTTACTCCCTTTATAAAAACAAAAGTGTGATATTCCTTTATCCCAAAGTACATTGGGCTAAACATCCCTTTGTCTTTAAAGTTACTTTGTCAGTCTTTTAATTTATCTACTCACGGGTGTAACATTAAGAAGCATCGTTGTACAGTTTTCAATCTGCAAAATATCATTTTTCTCAATGAGTTAAATTAATATTAATTTAAGAGTACACCCTATGTTCATATATAATCAGAAGTTTTATGATGAACGGTGAGGTGTAAGAAGCTGTAAAACTAAGCCGTTATTTAACCTTTTTGGAGACGTTTTGACTCTGAAAATGGCTCTTCAACCATTTTCAGTCAATTTATTTATGTTTTTGGTCACATCAATATCATACATCTGCCTCCGTAGGAAGGTGTCTTAAGTTTTAATATAAGAAATTTTAATTATAAAATTTTAAGTTATTTAATAATATAAAATAAATTCACATGGTAAAAGTGGCTAGTAAATATCTTTCTAAATTTTGATATAACAAATTAACAATGAACAACAAGGATATCATTTTTCTTGATTCTTATCTAAATAATAGTGTTAGCAAAATAACTAACAGACAGCAAAATTTTAAGAAAAGGTTACTATATCGCAGGTTATGACCTCTCCCACATTGCTCCTTGTTTATATATATTATGTTTAAGTGTAATATTCTGCTAAATATTTATATCTTTTTGAAATCACCTTTAAAACTTTTAATAATAAAAAAAAATGTTATACCCTCTTTTACCTTCCTGGGCTTCGCCCCGCCAGTTAATTTTCATAGACTGTGCTCAATTAAAAAATTAATCACTTGTCATTTAAATTCATTTTTGCTACCTAGTTACATAAATAACTATTACCGAATTATGTCAGTTGGAAGTTTAAAAAAAAAATCCTAATATAATTTAAAAACAATCGGAATGTGGCGCAGTCTGGTAGAAAGCATTTAAAACAAACAGTTCATTCTAACAACACTTCCCGAAAGAATGAATGAAAAAAAGAAAATAGATTTTTTAAGTGTTAGTTTTCTTAAGTGATCTCTTATAATTAGATTTGGGGTTTGTTATGTTAAGAACCTCCCACAAGGCAAAGCTGCGGTCGGAAACAGTTTGGATCTTACATGTTANTTTTTTTTTTTTTTTTTTTTTTTTTTTTTTTTTTTTTTTTAAAGAGGGAAACAAAAATAATTGAATTCTAATATCAAAGAGGAATAGTAGTATAAGAAATTAAAAAAAAACAAGCTCGGAAAATTCATCCTCTATTAAGAGTTTTTATGTTGGAATTTTATCTTTCCGGCTCAACTCACCCCATTAGCTAAGGGTTGGGGTAGGGAATTATTTCGTGCGAAAATTGCCTTCAAGCCCTAAGGGTCCTTTTTCTTCCTGGTTCGTCGCTTGTATAGGAAGGGGGATTCAGACAAAGCCTGCCCTCTTTCTGACCCCTACTTTAATAAAAATGATTTTTCCCCTCCTTTCTAAGTCATCTCTTTCTCCCTTGTATTTTAATTAAGTTTCGATTACTATCTCTTTTTTTCAGTCCTTTCGTTTTATGACATTGGGACATAAAAATAATTTCTTTTTTCCTCAAATATATTTTTAGCTTTTGTCTAATTCGATTTTTTTTTTTTTTTACTTCTTGTAATTTTAAGTTTATTTCCTGATCGAAGAAACTTTTTTTAAAAAGAAATTAATATCATTCTATCACTGACTGATTGACATAATTGTAACAAATTGTTGATATACATAGATATTGATTCGATTCTGGACTCTTCCTTTGAAGTATTAGAAGTTTAAGTTTATTGTGAAAATTTTGCATCAAAGCTTACCCAAAGTAGTGGAAGCTGTGTGATGGTACTGAAGGACGAAAATATTTTGTCCAATTTCAAAATTTCTAGGACAAAAATCCGTTTCGGCCATCTGGGAACATTTTTGGTTCCGTGTCAGTTTGTCTGTCACGCAATTTTTGCGGACCAACGTTTTATAAAAACTACTTATCCAATTTTAATGAAATTCTAATGGCAGACAGTTGAAATTTATCAATGGGGTTATCTGCTGGCTACTTTTGATACACTATCCAAATAGAAATCAGGTAAGTACTTTTAAAGATATAGGTGTAAATTTGTAAATATTGTATTTTTGGGCGCATTTGGAAGAGAAACAATGGTTTGCATAAGGTTGAAACTTAAATGGAACCAACAATGGTCTAATTATGACCTACCTTACAAATTTCATTAAAATCGGACGTGTAATTGTTAAAATAGAGCGACAGACATCACGGTATACCAAACTCGTCTCGAACTGATTTCTATCTTGGAATTTTTGAAACCTTAAACAAAATACTTTCTTTCTTCGGAATGATCCTAATAGCGTCCGTTACCTTTAAGCTTGGAAGCAAAAAACAAAAAAAAAAAAAAAAAAAAAAAAAAAAAAAAAAAAAAAAAAAAAAAA
>KZ651245.1:315673-327067 GCA_001010745.2 Gerris buenoi
TTAAGGCCGAAATACACGGCGACACTTTTGTTGCTAGATTGGGTGTCTAGATTGAGTGTCGCAGTGGAGACACCGCCGAGAGTGGACGCTAGACCACCCCCACTCCTACTCACTCCGGTCTAGCTAGTTGTGCTCTCGGTGTTTGTTTTCCTCGTGTAGACAAGACACCTGTCATGTCAATTTGCTCTCGCACTCGGTCTAGGCTAGTTTCAGCTAGGTGAAACCTTTTCTAGAGCAAGCATGATCAATACCTCAGCCGGGCAACGCGCGTGGACGACGGAGGAGACGTAGATTATTAGACAAACGGTACACCGTGTAGACAGTTCGGATACTGATCTAGGAACTTTATTCAAGGTCACACTCCGAGAGCACTCTCGGACACCATTCTAGCCAAATTTTGGCTCTCCGTGTAGACAGATCGGATACCGCTCTCGCTAGACTCTCTCGCTCTAAGTGTCGCCGTGTATTTCGGCCTTTACATTAGTGTTGTCCAGTTAAGTTTCCAGGCGAAATAACAGATTTTACTTTTTTCGACGACAATCTAATCAAAACTAGTGAAAATTAAACACTCGAGCAAACTTATAACAGTCTTTATTATTTAGAAATTTTGACGCTTAATGCAACTGCCTATTTAATAATTAGAATTAAAAAGTATCTATTTTCTCCCAAAAACGTCACTAGAAATATTTTTGAACTGGGTTATGAAAATATTGTCTAACTACGTTGGATTCTTGAATGTCTTTGTTACTCTAAATTTCTCAAAAACTTCTGCTTACTCCACTAGATACTTAAATAGCAGCTAATTTGTATGGCACATAGCTTTCTCGTGTCCATTTCGTATATACTTCAATTTCTTTATGCATTTAAAGCCGATTAATAGCTGGCCATACACGGACGGTATTTCATTTCGAAAATAACGGCGCCTTTCCGAATCATTTCTAAAATCTCGTGTGTTTGTGGACTGTATCTCGCGTCATGAAAATACGGGAAATGATTTGACAAACAATTCGCGAAAAATATTCTTCTGATTATCATCTGCGTTAGTGGGCGTTAACACAAGAGAGGAAAATGGGAAGGGATTCGCCCCACGCCACGTTAGCGATCAACGTGCGACGCAAAATGACACGATAAATTAAGGTTTTCTCCCACACACCAACGTTTTTTCGTTTCAAATGATAACGCGCCATATCCTCCCGTATCCTTTCACGTATCCTCTCCCGTTTCCGCATGACACGATTTACCAAGGGGAAAACTTACGAGGTAAATTTATCTCTACACTTTCCTTTCCCGTTCTTTCGTCTCCCGTTTGCACATGCCACGATTTTCGGAATGAAAGAGCGTCCGTGTATGGCCAGCTAATTTTTACATGAATAAAAGTATCAATTTTGAAACTTTGAAAGAGTGATATTAATCACTCTTAATGATTAATGATACGGTTTATATTAATCTGGGGCTATCTACTGCCTACTTTTAACAAAACCATCCAAATTTCATTACAATAAGATGATTACTTTTTAAGGTATAGGTGTAAATAAATGTATGTATGTGCGCATGTGCAAAAGAATCAAAATGGGTGAAGAAGGTTGAAACTTATATGGGATCAAGAATGTGGGCTAATTGTGACCTGCCACTAAAATTTTATTAATATCGGACTAATAGTTTTTTAGATAGTTGGTTTACAAAACTGAGCAACAGACATATAGACAGACAGATATAGACGCACAACCAAAGATGACCACTGATTGATCCGTTACCTTCGGTAAGCTCGGAAGCAATGTTATGAACATGTATGGATGAAAACATTTTTATATGGATACGTATTTCTTTATTTATACTAAATTATTGGAATAATGATTTTATTGATTTTCATGTCAAACAAGATTATACATTATGCATAACCTATTAAAATAAATTTTAAATTATTAAAAGCAATTTCCCTTCCGTATCTCTTGCGATTTTGTTAAAATTAGACGAATAATAAATTCATCATCTATTTTTTTATTTTTTTTTATTTTTTTTTTTATTATTATAACTTCCCACTTATTAATTTGATATTTTATCTATAATTGTTTTATTTTTTGATATAATTTAGCAATATTTTTATCATTGGAAAACAAACTGTTAACAACTCCGCCTTAATAGACCCTTCTCATTTCCTCTTGATAAATTAAACTGTTTTATAATAATTAACTTATTATTTCTTGTTTCACCCACTTTGTCTAAAAAAATTACGTTGATTTCCTTGTCGAGGCATTCCATTGTACAATGTTACAAAAATAAAGAGTTTGTCAGTTTTACAGATGAAATGAATTTCTGTACAAATATAATAGATAAAAGTAATTGTTAATAGATAAAGTAATTGTTTGATATTAATTATATTATTGGTCCCAACTTGATACCAACTTCATTATTATATTTAATAATATTTTAATTTTGTCTACGGTTTTTTAATATTTTTTTTTTATTTTTTTATTTTATTGGTGGTTAATAATTATTTTGTTAGTATCTGTTAAAGTTATTTTTTTTATTTATTTTTTGCTCTAATCATTTCTGGTCTTAAAAATACTATGGCAATGAGAGGCACATATAGTGTTCTATTTTGTATACTTTAAGGATTTTACACTATTATAACCTATATTTAATGTCGAATTTATTAAATTTTCACCCCTTTTTAAATCTGTAAAAAAATTATGATTTTTTACATGCATTGAAGTATCAATTTAGCAAAATTTAAGGAGTTCAGACGGTTCATTAATCTGGGAAACAATCCATTTTATTGCCATCATTTTATAAAAATCAGATAAGTGTTTTTGTCCATGTGAAAGAGAAACCAATTGGCGCAGAAGGTTAAAACGTATATAGGACCAATGAGATAATTATGACCTATCAAACAGGTTTTATTGAAATGAGATGGTGTGTTTACAAGATGAATTGTTCGGTAAAAATTGAGTGACAGACAGACCGACAGAGAGACACGGAACCCAAAATGTGGCATGGAGCGTCTGAAACTGATTTCTGTCTTGGATTTTTTTTGAAATCGTGAGATCTAAAAAATGTTCGTTTGACGTTCACATCGCTACTGTTACCTTCTGTAAGTTCGGAATGATAGTATAATTTATTATTCGACACTTCGACTCTTATTATTTTAAATTTACCCTTTTTGGATAAGTCAATTCAACTTCATATCTGTATATATTAAGGCTTTATGGAAGAATGTATCGAGGGATCTGAGACTTGCTATGATATTATTGGCATGAGATCTAAGATATGTATTTGAAACTTGTAAAATTACAATTCATTTATGTTTGAACTCTAAATGTGATGCTATTTCCATTTTGTTGTTATAAATCTTGAGCTTTGCAGATAAATCTTTCTTTGTGTCATGTTTTTTTTTTTAAAGTTAACAGGTATTTTCTAGTTGCTTCTCAAGGAAAATCTTTTTTGAATGGTGTAACTTTAAAAGTGTTGTCTAAAAGAAGATTATATACTTTGCAGGTGTCAAATGTCAATGATCTTTTTTAAAAGCATTTCATAATGTAATAACTTGTGTGAAATGGGTATTTGAAATGTTTGCTGTTTAAGATGGCAGTAATCTCTTTAGTACCTGGCAAACCTTCGTGGGATTACTGCCAAAGTAAAGTTTAGGACAAGGGATTAAGGGTGTTTTCTTGAAAGGTACTGGATGTCGGAGGTATCTCCTATTGACGCATCTTTGTGGTCTTACCACAAATAGAGTGTAAAAGGGTTGTGGTCCTCTGGGCTCTAGACTGTCTCAAGGGAACGATGATGGGAAGTCTTGTCCTTTGGGAGGGTTGGTTTTAAGGGTTTTAGGTCCCTTACTAAACGTAAGCTCTTGTGATTATAACGGGTTGGTCCAAGCAACTGTCGAGGGCCACACAAGTTGGACCCTTTTTTTGGCTACCTGCCAATCATTTTACCAACAACTGGCACGTGCTTCTACAACTGCTAAAACTCGTAAGGGTTCTTATGGACCGGAGTGCATTATCTTCTTTCAAAGTACTCTATTAACTTAAGAACTTCTGAATTTTAATCCTCTTTAGGCCATTGCCCTTGTAAAGATTAAATAGACAGGATAGCGCCACTTTGTTTAAAGTGCGGTTTTTAGCAATAAATCTTTACTGATAACATTAAATCTCCATCAAGAATTGTATGCCCTTTGATGTCCATTTATACATTTAATAATGATATTCCCATCCCCGAAATAATCTTTTACTTTACTAAAAGCTTTAGTTGATTAATGACCTTTGGCTAATATGTATACAATGGATAAAGTTTTAAAAGAGATTTCGTGACACTTATACTCATATGGAATAAAAATCAAGAAGTTCGATGCATTACTCTATGTATAACGATAATACGTGAAAATTCACAAATGAAATATAAATTCAATCTGTTGTTTATTACTTTTTTCGCACCGACTGTTCAATGGTTTATTTAAATAATTTTGTTTCGTGATATGTTATTAATTATTTATATTAATACTTATTTGTGCAACTAGTGTGCAAAGTGGCACTTGGCTGCACTCTAGAGAAATGTTTACTCATGAGCCGTAAAGGTGGCTGGAATGGTTTCTCAGGTGCAACAAGGCACTTTGCTCGAATTAATGTTTTCCTACAGTTAGTTTTTAATCTATACATAAAATATAAAAGTAGAATCATCAGCTGCTGAAACTCGACAATGATAACAACTATGCTAGCTGTTCTGTTTATAGACAGTGTTGCCAATTAGTCATTCATGCTTATACGATGTTACCTTGCATATTACAAGTATTTATGTTCGTAAGTTATAACACTGGATTGCGGGAAATTAAATGCAGGAAGTTGCTGTTTTGCTTATTATTTAGGATGCAATAACAATAACTTTGTCGAGCATTTATATGAATAATAGTAAAAATTAACTTCTGCTAAGATAAACAACCTCATTTGCCAAGATATACAATTTTTGAATCATAGATATTTTGGTGATGATAAATATCTCCTATTTCCCTTTTATCTTGTTTATTTTTTTGCGTATTTTACCTGCTAATTAAAGTTAATAGAACTTGGTTATAGAAAAAGGCTCTTAGTGTTTTTAACCTGTCAATTCTACAGTTTTGACTTTTTCCTTTGTAAAAGAAATAGAATTAAAGAAAGGAACGTGCCAGTAGCAATGTTACTCCTAATTATCGAATGTTTTACTTCTTTCCCTTCTGTTTCTTGGTGGGCTTCAAGAAATCCCTTCCTCAGTGACGTTCAAGAAGTGTCAAGGTAGATGTCACCTTTGGGACGCTGTTGAATATTATTGGAAAAAAAAAGTTAAACACAGACAGAAGGTAAACTGTCACAAGAAACACTGAGTTGTTGTACCTTAGGGTATTGAGGAACTGTTTATACGATGGTGGTCCATTTTAGGTACAATAGACGTACTGCAGAAGTTATTTGGTATATTTTTGTTAAACCTTCATTGGTTCTTGTCAAACTAAGGTTGTTCTAAAGATGTATTTTCTCGTAGGTTTCCAATAACAATAATCTATTCTTCCGCTATTCGCCATCAAGTGTTTATTTGAAATGCTCTGTCAATGTTTGTAGGAGTTCATAAAGCCCACACACGAATACGATTTGTCTTAGTTGAAAATATCTTCCTGACGTTATCTTTTATAATTAGTGTTTAGTTGTTTTTACTGAGATTTTGTGGAATTACTTCATAATTATGAATGGAGAGGTTAATTGAAATTAATACAACAGTATTGCCACCAAAATGTTATATTAATAATTAACAAGCTTGTCTCGATATTTCATCTCATCTCCAGTGTTAATTGTTAGCAGAATAATCTTTACCCACCGAATCTTAACTCAAACCATGTTAACATTTAACTCTGAAGATTATACAATGTCAAAACACGTTTGTTAATCATTAATATAAAATTATGGTGACAATATTGTTTCTTTTTATTACTCTTTGAATATTGAAAGTAGTCTTAAGTAAATATTGGCAAACTACTTTAACACCCTTTTTAGGGTTTCGTAGATACTTCTCGAAACCCTTATGCCGAGGTTAATGTGTCCGTCTCAATTTAGTTCATAGCTCCCGAACCGTTTAAGCTAAAGAGCTGAAATTTAAAAAATTTTAAACACTGATTCAACTTATTGCTCTGACCATAGGAAAAATATACAGAAGTTAAAATGTCCACTTGCGAAATTCTCATACATGTGGTAAACTCAAAAATGTGATATGAATATTTTAATTTTGAGGGGGTATCAAATAAAAACCCTATGAATATTAGGTTACAAATATATATATGGTTATTACAGGTTTCTAAATGTGATGCTATTTCCATTTTGTTGTTATAAATCTTGAGCTTTGCAGATAAATCTTTCTTTGTGTCATGTTTTTTTTTTTAAAGTTAACAGGTATTTTCTAGTTGCTTCTCAAGGAAAATCTTTTTTGAATGGTGTAACTTTAAAAGTGTTGTCTAAAAGAAGATTATATACTTTGCAGGTGTCAAATGTCAATGATCTTTTTTAAAAGCATTTCATAATGTAATAACTTGTGTGAAATGGGTATTTGAAATGTTTGCTGTTTAAGATGGCAGTAATCTCTTTAGTACCTGGCAAACCTTCGTGGGATTACTGCCAAAGTAAAGTTTAGGACAAGGGATTAAGGGTGTTTTCTTGAAAGGTACTGGATGTCGGAGGTATCTCCTATTGACGCATCTTTGTGGTCTTACCACAAATAGAGTGTAAAAGGGTTGTGGTCCTCTGGGCTCTAGACTGTCTCAAGGGAACGATGATGGGAAGTCTTGTCCTTTAGGAGGGTTGGTTTTAAGGGTTTTAGGTCCCTTACTAAACGTAAGCTCTTGTGATTATAACGGGTTGGTCCAAGCAACTGTCGAGGGCCACCCAAGTTGGACCCTTTTTTTGGCTACCTGCCAATCATTTTACCAACAACTGGCACGTGCTTCTACAACTGCTAAAACTCGTAAGGGTTCTTATGGACCGGAGTGCATTATCTTCTTTCAAAGTACTCTATTAACTTAAGAACTTCTGAATTTTAATCCTCTTTAGGCCATTGCCCTTGTAAAGATTAAATAGACAGGATAGCGCCACTTTGTTTAAAGTGCGGTTTTTAGCAATAAATCTTTACTGATAACATTAAATCTCCATCAAGAATTGTATGCCCTTTGATGTCCATTTATACATTTAATAATGATATTCCCATCCCCGAAATAATCTTTTACTTTACTAAAAGCTTTAGTTGATTAATGACCTTTGGCTAATATGTATACAATGGATAAAGTTTTAAAAGAGATTTCGTGAGACTTATATACTCATATGGAATAAAAATCAAGAAGTTCGATGCATTACTCTATGTATAACGATAATACGTGAAAATTCACAAATGAAATATAAATTCAATCTGTTGTTTATTACTTTTTTCGCACCGGCTATTCAATGGTTTTTTTAAAATAATTCTGTTTCGTGATATGTTATTAATTATTTATATTAATACTTATTTGTGCAACTAGTGTGCAAAGTGGCACTTGGCTGCACTCTAGAGAAATGTTTACTCATGAGCCGTAAAGGTGGCTGGAATGGTTTCTCAGGTGCAACAAGGCACTTTGCTCGAATTAATGTTTTCCTACAGTTAGTTTTTAATCTATACATAAAATATAAAAGTAGAATCATCAGCTGCTGAAACTCGACAATGATAACAACTATGCTAGCTNTTAAATGTTCAGTATGAACTTTATAATGTAATTGTATGTACGTAATGAACATACATGTGTACATTCCTATCAGTTTCCAACTGTTAGCCAATACCAAACAATTTTTTTTTTTATTAAATTTATTATTTTCAGTACATTTTCAAGTTGTCATTGTGTATGTGTATATAGGGTCAGCGAGAATGTACCTAAGAAGCGATTTGCGTTATACCTAAATTTCATTGTTGCAGGCTCCCATTCTCCATGGAGAGGACCTTCCAGTTTAGCGTGGGTTCCGGATTACCGCCGGTCAGTTTATGAAGTCCTACTGTACTAGTTTACTGATAATAGAAACGATGAAAGCGATCGAAATCGGTCTGAAATAAACATTTACTATTGTGAGAAATTTATAAAATATTTTACTCTTTGATGTTCATTAACTGTAATAAGCTCTGCCACACCCCTCATCAATTTAAATTCGAATATAATTATTATAATGTCGCATTCCCGGGAGAATCTAGTTTCTGTGATTTTGATCAAATAATCTCAACAAGTTGAATTCGAGAAACGAAAGGAAATTCATGACCTGTTAAATAACTTTTAAATTGATTTAATAATATATGTATTAATATATGGAAGGGTTTTAAATTTTGTGTTATTAATGCAATGAGAAAGTTTCAATGGAATCATCTGTTCTTAGTTTTAGGATAAGGAATTATTTCAATTTCGAATTGAGAAGAGAGGGAAGTTCATAATATTTTACTTTTCAAAAAGAAAAATCCTTTACAGGTCTAATGGGTAGTTTAAGTAATAATAAAAAACTTTTAAGTTTCCATACTTTTACTTATGTACGCTACAGGTGCGATATTTCAACCACTCTAATATATTAGGGTAATTATCAAGTTTTTCTTAAATCCTTGTGTATGCTCCACTTCGGGTGGCTCAAGGATATTAAAGCAAATATAGGAAATAATAAATAAGATGTAAATGGGAACGCACTCACCGGTGATTGTTTCACAGCGTGGTTGCAATGGAGAGGTCCCTCGACGCTTTCTCTCTTCAAGCCAGGTTTTCCACGAAGATACGGTACCATATATAAATAATAATAATAATAAGATAAATGATAAATTATAATATGACTTTAAGAAACTGAAAAACACTTGACGTCAGTCAATGAAGATGGCGGTTAAAGACGCCTCAAGAAGTTAGAAAAAATCACACAGTCTACCACTCGATATCAGTTAGGAGGTTACTAGTACAACACGTGACTCACTCAGCAACTAGCGTAAGTCACGCTCACAGATAACAGGTGACCAATGAAAATTACGGACATAGGTCATGAAGAACAAAATCAACAACGGAGAAAAAAAAAAATAATAAAGCTGGCGCTAACACCTTGAATTACTTAATAATTATATATTCGTTTTTTACGATTTTGGTAGTATTCATACNAAAAGCTTTAAAATCGGGTCAAGGTATCAATAACGTCAGTAGAAAACCATTCTCCTGCGTAGCTTAGTTGGTCAGAGCAATGTACTGGAAATACAGAGGCCCGGGTTCAAACCCCGGCGCTGGAGCTTGTTTTTCTCTGACTGTTTCCCGTAGTTAATGATGATTATAATTTGATTTAAATTAAAATTTGATAATTATATTTTATTTAAATTCTCTAACTCCTAATCATTCTTTTCCATATATTTAAATGTGTGCTACAGATCATTGTCACATCTTTTCCTCTTATTTTAAAGCAGTTTTTAATAAAAATTACTATTTTCTCAAGGGAAAACAAACGATTGATTTAGATTTACTAAAAATGATCACTCAATACTTATAACTTGCGAATAAATTATGATTAATGACACTTGTGGATTTTTATTACTGTCGTACACCTTCTCTATAAATGGTGATACGTTAGAGTTCTAAAGATTTCTATAACATTACATGTTTTTTCCATCATTTTGACCATTATGTACTTAAGTGGATATCGCTTCCTGATCCAGCTGCTTTCTCCTATGCCTGAACTATTGTTTTCCCCCTTGGCTCTTAATGGTTTGCTATTAAACTTTGGTCTATTCGTAATTGGCCTTTACTATTAGGATTGTGTTATGTTCAGCTGAAGATTCAAAGATTGTATAGATGTCATCATTAACAAGTTGTTGTTAACCTATTTCGATTCTATCGCCTTTCTATTATTTTACATCCTTCCTTATTGTAGATTTTTATCAAATCCCCTTTCTAGGAATCCTTTAAAGGTTCTGGTTTATTGACACTAAATAAACCTAATAGATTTATATTGTTGGCCCGTGCATCTAACATCTTTTGACCATCTGCATTTACTATCTTGCTAACAGTGACTAGATTATCTTAGTGATAAAAATCTAAGTATTCTAGTAGAACCGATGTCGAAGAAAATTCTTTCCATTGCGTTATTGCACTGCCTAATGTTTTGTATTTGTTTATGAAAACTAATGAGAAATAAGAACTTAATCCTGATTATTTAGTTTTTTTTTATTTTAAAGATTTTTTCATGCGCTCTGCGAGAGGCTCATGCTAGGAATCAGTGGCTATATTTCCTAATATTATGATAATTAAATAAACTATATAGATTCGTTGTAAGCCTTATATTCGTAGAAAAGAAGCAGGACCTTATTATACATAATTCATTCCATTATTAAAAATTAAATACCCTGCATATCGCTGTTTGGAGGCTATCAATTACATAAAACTTCCTTAATTTTATATTTAGATACGATAAATCATCATTTTTATTCCTGAGCTCAACGAAGGTAACAAAGGCTATGCGGTCGTTCTGAAGAATGGTAGTGCTAAATTGATACTTTAACTCGTGCAAAAATCAAAACAATTTTGACAGATTTAAAAAAACAAGGGAAACAATTAAACCAATTGGACAATAATAGCTGGTAAAAACATAAAAACAAAGTACGTGATATGCGAGGAAGCTATGTGCCACATTAATTGGTAGTCAATTTAATCAGGATGGAATTTAATCTTACAATTACCTAAATTTATCTATCTAAGTATATTAAAACCATCCAAAAATAATTTATTTATGAAGATTATATATACATATATTATGACAGTTTTATATTATGTTTTATTATTATTAATTAATTGTTATATATCATAATATATTATGAAGTTCTGCATCTTGCGCACAAGAAGTAGAAGAATTTTACTATGTCTGATTTTGTACTAGGTACCTCGCATCTCGAAGTGAAAGGCGTCTAACTCATCCCTTGAATAGGCTACATGTCGTAAGTCCTACCATAATAAAAACCGACAAAAATATTAATATAAATAATGAGAATGAGGTTGGGGATTTATTGTGATTAAGTAAAAGGTAATGGGCTGAAGAAGAAGCGTGACGAAAGAACTGAACAACCCTCGACAGCACTTGGCAGATGCCAGCCGACATTCAGTTAAATCCTAGTAGCTTATTATTAATAGGGGAAAAATGCACAAAGAAGAGGTTAAATAGTCTGCGCGTTCAATCATTATATTAATATAATTTAATTTATGTAGTATGTCAAAATAATTGTTTTATTGGCAAGGACATTTTAAACTTTCAGCACTCTTCGTTTAACATGAAGTACGAATTCAGGTTGTTTGCAAACATACTCTATATTTTTAATATCTATTTTTTTAATTTTATTATTATTATTATTATTATTTTA
>KZ651245.1:352119-367876 GCA_001010745.2 Gerris buenoi
TTTTTTATTTTTGTCCCTTAATTTTTTCCCGTTCCAACGATATGCTGTAAGTCAAAAACCTATATTTAATTTCAGTATTATTAACCGTTAAAGTTTAAAAATTCAAAAATTTATAACTTCAAAATGGCGGCCAATATTAAAATGAAATTTGGCGGGGTTGTTTGTCATAGAGAGAGGTACATTCGTGCCAAATTTCAATTCAATCAGAACTATTTTCTATTTATTACGATTTTTTTAAATTTTTGCTGACTAAGGAAACTGGGTTCAAGATGGCGGAAAAAGTTGATTTTCCGGGCGGCACAACTACTGGTTAGGACTGATTTTTTGGCCAAGTTTCAACTCTCTAGGTTAAACACCTTGGGCGCTACGATGATAACACACATACACACATACACACATACATACGTCATGCTAAAAACCACTCAGGAGGTCTTAAAAACACCTGAAACGGATAATTCCGTTGAAATCTCGAAAAAAAATTTTTTTGTGAAAACAATACTTTTCCTACTATTAGTGGTGAGGAAAAGTAAAAAATTATCTGTTATGTGTCTGAAGTTATTAGGCGCGTGGAGTGCTGAGGCAATTTCGTCGTAAATTTTTATACAACCCAAGGCGAATCTCTACATTTTGGGCCACTGGTACCCATAAACACTTAGATATTTTGAAATTTCAATTTATTATTAAGTTCATATGGAGAAGTATTGTTCGAGTTTGCACAACAGATTTTTTAAATGAACCAGCTGATGTTTTATGAAATAGTTGATGTTGAAACTAATCAAATCATTTAAATAATACCTAAATTATAAATTAATTGAGCTTTTTTTAATATTCATAATATAGTATTATACTTATTGTTATTACATTTACAGCTGAAGTTGTACGATAACTTTTGTTGTTGGAGTTTGTAAGGTTTCTATCTGCGGATCCTTAATGTGACATAAAAGGTGGCAGAGAAGCCTTACTAATTTCACTTCAGTGGGTGCCTAAATATCACCCTAACTGTCCGAGATTTATATACATCTTCTATCGAGCAGAAATTATGAAAGAAGATCTTAAAAACGTGTCCTTTTTCTGTCTGTATACCGAAATTTAGCTTCTTCAGATGTTTTATTTTTTCTGACGTGTTTTTCACGGGTTAATTTCGTAGATCTTTTTTGATTCAGACGACGATGAGAGTTAAAGAGAGTTCGCCGACAATAGTTTTCGAATAGACAGTTACGTCTTTGAAAACTGTGAATGCAGATGAATTGAAAAAAAAGTCACAAATCACCATAGAACGGGCTAAATATGAAAACTTTTTTATACACACCAAACCGAGATATCGAACAACGATAAATAATAACCTATTCCATTCAAATAAAAGGTTTCTGAGTCTATTAAACCTTTACTACAATAGACTCAACCATGCTTGAAGTACCGGCAAAAACTGGTGGGGCCTGTCCTTGGGGTCTCCTCGTCGTCCCTTCTACTATATTATAGTTCCGAAGATTTACCCATTCTCATATCCAAACCTAATCTATCCACTCGAATTTCATAAGTCCCCTTACCTCTGTTATCCAATTTGTTCCTCTACCAAAAAAAAGTTGATTTTTAGCCACGTGGTATCTTCCCAACTAGAAATATATTTAATACTATATGTGATACCCCTTAATACACCAGAAAAAAATCCAGGCATCTGTTTCTTTTATAATACGGCAATAAATATTAAATAAAATATTTTTAACTGAATTTTACTACTTTCATTATTGTCCACGATTATACACACTCGTGTCTACACCTATTAAAAACCAAATATATTTTTTTTTTGGAAAAATGTTTTCAACCTTTTTTTTTTATTTATTTTAATTGTAAAAGAGCGGCTTTTCATACATAAGTAATAAATCCTTCTAAGTTGGCACGAAGACGGTCACGCGATAACAGGATTCAAACGTATTAACATCACATATGAATTATAATACAAAAATATTAAATATCATTTCGAATTTACAACTTGTGACAATTTTATAATAATTATTGATAAAAATTAACAATAAATAGGACTTATATGGGATCGTAATTTTCATCTTTCGGATTAACGTTTAAAGAAAATTATTATTAATGACATTAAGGTACTTGATAGCGACTGGTCTACGTCGTGGAAATAAGGACGACAAGAAAAATATATTAAATTATTATGTTATAAACATACATTGTGTGTCGGTTTTGTAATTGACATTCATTTTTCACATTAATCTCGTAAGCTATCAGAAGAAAGCACCTATCTATTGACCACTGCAAATGACCCACATGGTTGTGTAAGAGATCCACTTATGCAGGGTTATGCCCGGATAATAATATCATTGTGTTGGCGAATTAGCTTTTAATTTTTTGAAAAATTACTGAATTGATTAAATTTGAATTTATTACTTTAGTTGTTTTGTCAAGTTATGTATATTCTATAATTTCCGAATTATGTTTTATTCTTATTCTAATTTTTAATGGTGGTTTCTTCTATACTTTTGCATTCAAATGCTATTATGTAAATTTGGTAGAAATTTGGCTTTATAAAATAGCCATATATTTATGAATGTTGAAGCCATTTTAATTAAAATTAATGAGTTTGATCCTATTATCGGATGTTGTAATGTTTTGGGAGGCTTATTACTTAAGGCTTATCAATCATTAGTGCAATTATGGAAAGCATCGGAGTAACATTAAGTCATATTTATATTGTATAGATATATAAATAACTCTCTCCACGTAACATATTATGTTTATTTATCGGTACAGCTTCGATGCCCATCATTAGTGCAATTATAGAAAGCATTTGAGTTACATTAAAATCATTTGATAAATTATGTCTATGTTGGAGGCCAACTTATCACTGAAAATTCTTCCAATAAATATAGACTTGAGAAATTAATTGAAAATAACACAACAATATTGCCACTAACATGTTGTATTTATTTTTATAAAACATGTTTCGACATTTTATAACATCTTTAGTGTTGAAGTGAAAGTGTTAAGTGTTAGCATAATATAAAAGGGTAAAGATTCTACTAGCTATATACTTATTTTACATAAAAAATATGTAGCAAGTGCTAGTAGAATCTTTACTCTATGTTAAAACTAAAGATGGTGAACTAACAAGATGAAATTTCGAAATGCGTTTGTTAAATCATCATGAAAATATATGATACGTCGCAAAGAAGCTTTGTTCCACACTATATTTTATTACATTATTTTTTAATTTCACACTCCTATAGCCCTATGATAGTTGTAATGTGTAAAAGACTATGTTTGATAGGAACTTTTTCTAAACAAATGATTTTTTTTTTAGAATTTCGAAATTTTAATCTTAATATCTCAAGTAAGAAGTGTGAATTTTTCTTAGGAAAATCAAGCTTTGATTGTAACTTAGCGTGGTCAAAGTAACAATAAAAAAATATACCTACCAAAAAGGCAATCAAACATATTACTCTGTTGAAGAACAGTTACTAGCTAGCGAATTATAGTCTTCAAAGTTCAATTACTCATTTAACTAACTAGTACACTACTCATTTTAAATTTTATATTTATTTCTTTAATGAACCTTAGTTTTGTGAGGTTATGTCATTTTTTTGGTTATTTAACTTAAGGGTTCGCAAGTTAAAGAAGAAAACTGTTTTATAATTGAGAGTTTGGCAAGAATTGCTTTAATTAATTGTTCTTCCAGTTTGGTTTGGGACTAATCAGACTGCCACGAACATTCTCTAATAAGTTGAAGTTAGGTCAGGTTCTAATGAGAGAGGTCAGAAGGCTCGGACGCCTCGTTTAACAACGCTCTATAGACTGCATGAGCAGCAGCAAAAAGGGTTAATTTCAAAGGCAGATTTGTTAGACCGGGTGGCAAGGGGTGAAGGCCGAAAAGTCACGGACTTCGGTTAAGGAACTCGGCCTATCTGATCAACAACGCCGCTGGGCGTCATCATTAACCACCTGGGAAGTTAACTATCTAGTAGTAACCGAGCCAATTGTCACATTTGCATAAGAAACTCCCTTCTAGACAAACGTTTCAGCTCTTTTCCATTACGCTACGTGTTGAAATGCGAGGGAAATTTATCTAGAAGTAGTTGTCTAACTACCATCTTAATTACCACAATACCTTCTTGTATATTACTTTAACTTCAAGATCAAAATCTGTAAACGACGACTTTATCATCAGAGTAATATGAAACAATCCTTATGTTAGCGAAGACGAGAATTCTAAACATCTGCATTGTAAATTTGACGATTTAGATTCACTTCACAAATAGGATCATATTTGCCTATCTTAGCGACTAACTAGTAATAATACCTTGAAGAAATAGAATTAGTGCCTCACAATAATCATCATGCATACTCAAATCGTGGATATTTAAATCATGGATATTTTAACATATATATGTTTCAACTCTGATGGAGAGCAGAAGAAATTACCGTTACGCAAAAAACGACGGAAAATTTGACGCTCTTAAATATCGTGCTAGGAAGTTAGGATATAATAGGAGGTAGATTGATTTTAACTTGCATTTAATTGCTGTACAATTTTCCAAATATATAAAGGATCAAAATTTTATTTTAATATCAGAACTCCAAGCCAACAAAAATAGTAATCAAAATGGATTTATCATCCCCTTCGTGACGCGGATTTCACCGGAAAAACAAGCAGTTTATTAAAACCAGCGCGGAAGCCTACGTACCAAGTTAAAATGGATTATTGTTTGATAATTTCATACCTTAAGATCCATCAACTATATGAATAAGACAAATGGGTAAATCTGCACTATTTGGCCCACTAACTTCTAACTGTCCGATTTACT
This sequence comes from Gerris buenoi, assembly GCA_001010745.2. Lineage (NCBI taxonomy): Eukaryota > Metazoa > Arthropoda > Insecta > Hemiptera > Gerridae > Gerris > Gerris buenoi. The sequence goes on from KZ651245.1 coordinate 356,940, forward strand.
TGCAATTTTTTTAAACTGTTCTTTTTTACATATTATGCGAATAATCAAAAACTGGTACGAAGGGAACACTGCAAGAATAAGATTGGATAGAGTCGGGCCTAACTTCCCAGTAAGGAGAGGAGTGAAGCAGGGAGACCCGTTGTCTCCTATCTTGTTTAACTGCGTCTTGCAAGAGGTTTTTAGAACTCTCAAGTGGGAGGAAAAAGGCGTCAAAATAAATGGAGTTTTTCTTTCAAACCTCCGATTCGCAGACGACGTCGTTCTTATGGCTGAATCCGCACTGCAACTCTCTGATATGCTATCGGAACTTANTCCAATATTTAGTTAGCTGTTACTTTTCACATCTGAACGATAGATTAGAGGTTTCGAAGAATGCAGTGGATAGATAGGGTGTCAAAGAGAGCTTATATACGAAATGGCATTTTGACCCACGGCAGCGTAAGAGCGTTGACTTATGACAGATTTAAAGAGCTAGCTAAATAACACCTTTAAGTAAATCAACATTTTCAAAGTATTACACAAAATGTAAGGCATAATGTCAAGTTTATATTACTTAGTTCCTTATAAGGCCATAGCAGAAACAATCTCAAATTTAAAATATCTTATTAAGTGAAACTAATCACACTATATTATTTATAAATAAATTATCTAATTATTTATTTAATAAAGTTTCGATTTAACTAGGCATCGTGTGGCTNTTTTTCTTAGGAAGTGACAATTCACGTATTTTTTTGGCTAAAGTTAAAGTGATAATTTTGCGAATTTTATACTTCGATTTGGACATCTACCTGGTCTATATGCAGCAGGATTGTTTTTCTTCAAAAAATCAGAAAAGAGCACCGCGAAGCGGTGCGGATCGGCCGTTAAAAATAATTCGTTTCTCTAAACAGCACTGAACACTTCACTTTTACGTATTTTTACGAAAGAACTATTGAATTTAACGAGATGGTACAACCGGAATCGTTTTTAATATGTAAAAAGGAACAGTTTAAAAAAAATTGCAAGTAAATCGGACAATTAGAAGTTAGTGGGCCAAATAGTGCAGATTTACCGACAAATGTATCCTGGTTTTCTTCACTTCATGTAAAAGCAATGAAATGTCGATATGTGGATTCAATGCTCAAAATCATTGAATCATATTCAATGTTCTTCCATCAAATAGAGAAATTCAGCCTTTCACAGGTCAAACATCAAAGCTAAATTAGTAGATAAGAATTCTAAAAATTAATAAATTGACTATTTATTCCTTGTTGATATCCATTTGACATTTATTTTACGAAATTTGGAATAATTAATATTCTTTTTAATATTCATGACCCATAGCGAGGTTAAATCATAATAATAATCATAATTAAACCCGTTAGAAGAGAACGAAAAATATTTCTGTGAAATGTTTATTCGTCGTCTATAACAATAATGAATATCTAATTATTGATTAGTCAGTTCTTTTAAGGAAAATCAAACTCCTCTCAATAGATAATATATTTTGATCCCTTCTTGGATCATTCTCAAGCTGAATGTCTAGCTGATTACATTGTTACATTTATTGTTTTCTATAAACATTCTTGAGAGTACATAAATACTTATCATAGAAGAGGTGTAGTTCAATAACCAAACAACGTCTTCACACAAAATAGTTGTATTTGTAACAATTGACAGGTTTCGGTTGTTCTAATGCAGCCTTGTTCAGATAATCTACAAACAAGGTTACAGAGAGTAGATTATCTTAGGAAGGCTGCATTAGAACAGCCGAAATCGGTTAATTGTTATATAGCAAATTTTTTTTGTGAAACGTTGTTTGGTTATTAAACTACACCTCTTCTATGATGAGTCGCTATCACACACTGGAGATAATCACAGTCGATAAACATAAATACTAATTTGTATCTTGCAGCTCCTCGTCTATTTGACTGAAATCCGGCGAACTAAAATCTGGTGACTGTCAATTACTCTAATATTTAATATTTCAGACATCGCATTACATAAAACCACCAATAACAAGAGATTTATATTCCCTAATTGTACTTAAAACTTCCCTATCTCTGGTTACATAGATAATATATTAACTTCCTTGGGTCCAGTATATGGGTACATGGGAAGTTTTAAGTTGAAGTAGGTAGTAGAAATGGTATGTTCTCATTTTAGTTTGATGTAATTAGATGTCTGAAATATTGTTAAATACTAGTGTAATTGACAGTACCTGAATTCAAGTGTATTTACGAGAATCTGTAAGATTCAAACAATTATTATATGTATTTTCAAGAATTTTTATATAAAACAATAACTATGACAATATAATCAACTAGTCGTGCAGTTTGAGAATGATCCAAGGAGAGATCGAAATATCGCAAATATGAGGTGTTTGAATTTTTCCTTAAAAGACCCAACTAATTAAGTATGAAATTTTGATGATTTGTCGGAAGTAGGCTGTAGATAGCTCCAGATTAATTTTACCCACTGCGCTTTGTAAATTTTGCTAATTTTATACACTTCTATAAACGTAAAAATTCATAACAAATTTTGAAAGATTTAAAAAACGGGGGAAAATTAAAATGAATTGGATACTAGTAGATTTTAAAAGCATTACATTTTACGAAATATGACTTGAGGAAGTTATGGGCCACACTAATTGAATAAATTGTATAATAATAAGTTTTAAGCGCATAAAAAATAATTAAATTTTACTATGCTATGTGCCACACTAATTGGATTAGTATCTTTGTTTGGAATCTTGTTTATTCAAAGCATTATAAATATGCATTAATTATATTAGAGAAGTTTGATAATACGTTATTGCAATGATATACGTTATTTGAAATGTATAATGATTTTCTTGAGTTATTCAACATGATTAAATTGAATAGGGGAAAAACATACTTAGTCTGAATAAGGAAGGGACCGAGTCCATTTAATATTAAGTCTATATAATATAATATCAAGTCGTGAGTTGATGTATAATTTATGATGTTGATAACAAAGAGCTCTTAGAAGCGATGTAGGGGGAGATGGTGTTAAAAGTTAGCTAGCGGACCACATTTAGAAACAGTCATACAGTCATCTTGCTAGTCGAACCGTGACTGAAAAAAACGTAGTCATATCATTCATGGTACAGTTTGTAGTGACAGCTTACACNATCGCAGATATGAGGTGTTTGAATTTTTCCTTAAAAGACCCAACTAATTAAGTATGAAATTTTTATGATTTGTCGGAAGTAGGCTGTAGATAGCCCCAGATTAATTTTACCCTAATAATATACACAAATTTTATACACAAATATTGAAAGATTTAAAAAACGGGGGAAAATTAAAATGAATTGGATACTAGTAGATTTTAAAATCATTACATTTTACGAAATATGACTTGAGGAAGTTATGGGCCACACTAATTGAATAAATTGTATAATAATAAGTTTTAAACACATAAAAAATAATTACATTTTACTATGCTATGTGCCACACTAATTGGATTAGTATCTTTATTTGGAATCTGGTTTATTCAAAGCATTATAAATATGCATTAATTATATTAGAGAAGTTTGATAATACGTTATTTAAAATGTATAATGATTTTCTTGAGTTATTCAACATGATTAAATTGAATAGGGGAAAAACATACTTAGTCTGAATAAGGAAGGGACCGAGTCCATTTAATATTAAGTCTATATAATATAATATCAAGTCGTGAGTTGATGTATAATTTATGATGTTGATAACAAAGAGCTCTTAGAAGCGATGTAGGGGGAGATGGTGTTAAAAGTTAGCTAGCGGACCACATTTAGAAACAGTCATACAGTCATCTTGCTAGTCGAACCGTGACTGAAAAAAACGTAGTCATATCATTCATGGTACAGTTTGTAGTGACAGCTTATACAAGATCATTTCATATAGAGAGCAGTATTATGATGAAATTATTACCCTCTAATATTTCTTAAGAGTCATCGACATCTGTTGTCAATTTCAATTGTTTGTTTTGTTGGTTTGAAAACTGTATTCTGTCCAATATTTAGTTAGCTGTTACTTTTCACATCTGAACGATAGATTAGAGGTTTCGAAGAATGCAGTGGATAGATAGGGTGTCAAAGAGAGCTTATATACGAAATGGCATTTTGACCCACGGCAGCGTAAGAGCGTTGACTTATGACAGATTTAAAGAGCTAGCTAAATAACACCTTTAAGTAAATCAACATTTTCAAAGTATTACACAAAATGTAAGGCATAATGTCAAGTTTATATTACTTAGTTCCTTATAAGGCCATAGCAGAAACAATCTCAAATTTAAAATATCTTATTAAGTGAAACTAATCACACTATATTATTTATAAATAAATTATCTAATTATTTATTTAATAAAGTTTCGATTTAACTAGGCATCGTGTGGCTGTAATAGATAGGATTATTGTAATATATAGCTGTGTAATGGAAGAACAGAATGTGTAAAATGTATTTGAAGTGCTACTTTCTACATATTTCTTAACTTACATGTTCCAACATCTTGGAACATGTAAGTTCAACTATAATACANCATAATAATATGATAAAACTTCAGTCTCTGCACTAATTATAATAATTCATTAAGATAATATATCTAATTATTTATTTAATAAAGTTTCGATTTAACTAGGCATCGTGTGGCTGTAATAGATAGGATTATTGTAATATATAGCTGTGTAATGGAAGAACAGAATGTGTAAAATGTATTTGAAGTGCTACTTTCTACATATTTCTTAACTTACATGTTCCAACATCTTGGAACATGTAAGTTCAACTATAATACAATGTATCACTTCACTACTCAATAACCACTTTTTCTATCAAGTTGAAATTTTACATGCATGTTTCAATAACACATTAGATTATTCAAGTGAAGTTACATTAAAAACGATTGAAACGTAAAATATTAGTGATAACGTTGTTATTTTAATAGTTTAAATGTTTAAACGATCTTTATCACTTCATAGCGGTATTGCTGTCGAATAGGTGAAGGTAGAATCTTTTCCTGTCCTGAAATTCCAATTTTACATTCGAAGCCCATCAGGGCCGTAACTAGGAATTTTGCGCCCTTGGCGGAACCTCCTAAATGCGCCCCCCCCCCTTGAAAGCTATAAGGTTAAAACACTCAAAAATTATTAGGTTGATACTTGTACTCGTGGCGTTCTCCTCTTTTAAAGACCTCACAAGACGCATTTCCTGTAAAAGAAAATTTCAACCCTCTAGTTTTTATGGGATGATTTCTTGGGGATTTTCTATCATTTTGTTGCGATATCACTCGTACAGTTTAGTTACTGTTATCAAAAACGGATGATTTACACTTCCCAGAATGCTGTGTTGGGCTAACCTTTTCATATCTAGTATGTCAAACCTGACCTATCACTTTTTGCAATTTCTTCCTTGCAATAGCTAATTTTTAATTATTACGTCTTCATACAAAGGGTGGATCTGGTCAATTTTTAAGGGGGACTAGACTCTCTTTGAGGGGTGTCCGGAGGTGCTCCCCGGGAAATTTTTTGTAATTTAATTACTTCAAAAGTCTTTTTAGACTACTCCAGGAGTATCTAAAATGTTATTTTATACCTTTAAATTTAAGTTTGTTATGAACGTAACTTGAAGACCTGGGTATTTTTTTAAACAAAATTAGATTTGAATAATATTTTATTTGTAAAAATTGAACATTATATAAAATAATAATGTTTCATTTTAGTACCCAGTAAAATAAATTGATACATTTTAAAAATATTTTAGTTAAGTGAATTAACAAAAAAAATTAAGTACGCCAAATGTTTTGAGTTCATCAAAAATTAGCAGATAGAATTAGGTCAAAAATAAAAATAATAGGGTATCCAACAGTTCAGTCAATAAGTACAAAAAATATATAGTCTTCCTTGCGAAAAGTCGGGTATCTACAATTTTTGGATATATGTTGTTAGGACCAATGCCAAAAGTAAAATTCCAAATTTGCAAAAAAGAAAACCTTGTTCAAGCAGAGTCATATAGAAAAAATGTAGACAGTTTCTTTTTTATTTTTTTTGGTTTTGCTCAATACCTCTGTGCTTATGCATCGGAGAGCTAAATTAGTAATCAATATTGTAGAGGATACACTTTTCTACAACTTCTTTATTTATATTTTTTTATCTCTTTAAAATTATATCTTCAAAATTACAAACATTGTTTTTTTGTTTTTTTTCGGCACTCCTGTAAGGATGTCGCGGCTCCCCGCAGGGCCCCGTAACGCACACTTTGGCGCTTCACAGGAACTTTTGGGTTAATCAGCTTTTGCATATTCTGATTCAAGTGAGAAAATATGTATAAATAATAATATATAAGATGAAATAATAAAATACCTTTTGGTCATTTGGTCAAGCCCCTCAAATACGGCGCCCAGGGTAGGCTTCCCCCTTCCTAGATGATATTTTGACTCTACTTTTTTGATTTTACTGTAATTAAATAACAATCACTAAAATTAAATCAACAGTTTGGCGCCCCCCTTCAGGTTGGCGCCCCTGGCGGGGGCCTTTCTCGCTACCCCCTAGCTACGGCCCTGTAGCCCATGTTAACGCAAGCGTAAGAGCGCGAACTCTTAGCAATTAGTAATTAGTAGTTTTCAAAATGTAATTAAAAGATTGTGTAATATAGAAAATTTCTCTGCCAACATAGTTCAGTAATCTATGTAGCAAAATCCCAAAAACTAATTTCTGAGTTTTTTTGGGGTGAAAAATAATGTTGTAAGGTGATCAAGTTAAACGGTTTTGCTTCCGAGCTTACCGAAGGGAACGGAAGCTATGTGATCGTTTTGAAGAACAAAAATATTTTATGTTTCCGATTTCAAAAATCTAAACTTAATTTCGTAACTGCTACAGAATCTATCGATGTATATCAAAATAATAGGTTGTAGATCCGCAGTGGTGCAAATGTGAAAGATTAGTTGTAGACAATTTAGTATAAGCTGTGAATCTGAGAAGGAAATATGAGGGGGGGTGTGTTCGGATGCAGCTGGTAAACAGGACGAGTATGGACCCTTGATGAACGGTCCATTACCTTCTTCATTATCCTACCATCCCGTTACTAAGTGGATAAAGGGATACCAAAGCTTTTCTAGGGGACAGCTAGAAGAGGGAACAATTCTACCGTCGCGTCGAGGAAATGGTGGATCAATTGACTTTTCACTATGTTAAATCGACAACAGATAAACTCTCTCCATTTTTAAATGGACTCTAGGGGGTGAAACACAAAGCCTTCTGTTAATTTTCTTGTTCATACGAGTCGTTCCAGCACATGGTGTCAATATACTTTTTGAAACTAACTATTAAGGGTTTTATAAGTACACTCTGTGGAGTCACCCCAATCTTTAAAATGATGAGGGTCGAACAGCCCTGACTAAACGTTAAATGATCTGGTAGTAATTGATGCTCCATTTAATACACACCCTTATCTTCAACGTAGATTGAATTGTGTCATACTCTANAATACATGAATATTTCATTATCAAACGACTTGTTTTAAAATAAGTTCGTTGAAAAATTTTACTTACAATTAACTTAAATGGTTTAGTTATTTGTTTTACAAAATATACATAGATTTAAATATTTCTAGCACTAATTATTTGCCAGTTATGGTTTTTGCACAGTCCACGATTAAAGTCGTGAACATGAATCACGATGTCGAAAGTTTTACCCATTGGGTCTAAGCAATTAATCTTTTGTAAGAAGGACACTGCCAATTATGAACCGGTTCTGTTAAAAAAAATGTCCCTATAGTTAATAAGAAAAATACTATAATTACTTCCATATATTTACCTAAAAGATCACTTATCATTCGTTTTTCAAACTCATTAAGGGATTTCAGTTTGTTCAGAAAATCATTAATATTCCCTTATACTTTGAAAAGAAAGAAAAAAATGTTTAAAACTCTGAGGACACTGAAATACCCTAAATGTCCTTAATATAACGGTAGCCCTTAACAAGTGATAAATAGTTAAGGTGAATGACATACAGATAAACTCTCTCCATTTTTAAATGGACTCTAGGGGGTGAAACACAAAGCCTTCTGTTAGTTTTCTTGTTCATACGAGTCGTTCCAGCACATGGTGACAATATACTTTTTGAAACTAACTATTAAGGGTTTTATAAGTACACTCTGTGGAGTCACCCTAATCTTTAAAATGATGAGGGTCGAACAGCCCTGACTAAACGTTAAATGATCTGGTAGTAATTGATGCTCCATTTAATACACACCCTTATCTTCAACATAGATTGAATTGTGTCATACTCTATTTAATCGTTGCGTACAAATTTGCTGTTTTGCGATTGTATAGCTTTGTTACTGTACTATGCGCATTCATTTCCTTTATAGTTACAGTATTTATGGATTTATTTTCTCAACATGCTCTTCATGTAGATGAATCATTTTAATTTTATACAAACATTTGTATTGTGTTAAAAAAAATTATTTTATCTCCAGTAGGGAGAAAAAGTTATGATTTTAGATTAATTAAAGCATCGATAAATTGTTAAACAATAGTTAAACCGAACCGAACAGAGGTTCGGTCGGAAGTCTGGACGAGGCATTAGAGGGACTAAATTAAGTCTTTTCTTCACTGAACTCAAAAAGTAGGGCGAAAAGGTAAGGTTGTTGAAATCAGGTTGGCGACACCTCTTTTCGACCTTGTTTATATCATTGTTTAAACCTGCATCTAAATTACCTTTAAATTTAATCAAGTTTAATAATTGCAATTCTTATGTTTTTAATATTGATTTAATATATTATGCTATTAAAAGTGTTAAAAATTATTGTTATTTATTAAAATAATAAATGATAACAGTGCAAATAACAACAAAAACTCCCTACTGGAGATAGAACATTGCATGCATCTCAGGAGTAAAGTGCTATAATATCCCTTTATTTCCCCAGGGGGACAGAATTCCGAAACTACAGTCACATACGCTACACAAGCTACACGGGCATCAAAATCTTCTGTAAACCAATTATTCGATTTTATTACAAGCGTAAATCAATGCAGTAATAATATTCTGTCAATAAGTAATCAATTACAAAATACTCTGCTATAATTAGAGTGGCATATTGCTTCCTTGCGTCATATTTCGTATACTTAAATGATTTTATGCTATTACAGCCCATTATTGTCAAAATAATTTAATCCATCCCCCCCCCACTTTTTTAAACTGTAATTTTTTTTAAAAAATGTTGTGGACCTTATCTTTTTTAGAATCGATTAGGGTTCCGACATCGGCGACGGCGACGCACCTTGAATTGATTTATAACGTTAATAAGTGATAAAGGCTAAAACCTAGATTTGAACCTGTGCCCTCCAGCATGTGAAGCAGTCTCTCCACTGTGCTATCCGATCGTAGTGAACACATAGGCCAAAACTTTCTATAACAGTGTATATCTATTATTTAGCTTTATATTAGATAGAAATAACGACATCACGTAGCTCTTTCATTTTAAATATAACTGGAGACCGCAAGACTCATTCTTATTGAATAAAACTAATAATTTTTCAGATAATTTTCTTGCATTTTATTTTTTTTTATTTTTTTTTAAAATTATTATTATTATTTATATTTGAATTATTCATTTATTCATTCATAATTGAGTAGTATCCCGACGATGGCGACGATTCACCTTGAAATGATTTTTTATTGATAAGGCAACCACATTTCTTCTGCCCGTTGCCACCGATCACAGTGTAAAAACGCTTGCTACCTTTTTGTCTTATGACCCATATATTGCTATNGTTGAAAAATTTTACTTACAATTAACTTAAATGGTTTAGTTATTTGTTTTACAAAATATACATAGATTTAAATATTTCTAGCACTAATTATTTGCCAGTTATGGTTTTTGCACAGTCCACGATTAAAGTCGTGAACATGAATCACGATGTCGAACGTTTTACCCATTGGGTCTAAGCAATTAATCTTTTGTAAGAAGGACACTGCCAATTATGAACCGGTTCTGTTAAAAAAAATGTCCCTATAGTTAATAAGAAAAATACTATAATTACTTCCATATATTTACCTAAAAGATCACTTATCATTCGTTTTTCAAACTCATTAAGGGATTTCAGTTTGTTCAGAAAATCATTAATATTCCCTTATACTTTGAAAAGAAAGAAAAAAATGTTTAAAACTCTGAGGACACTGAAATACCCTAAATGTCCTTAATATAACGGTAGCCCTTAACAAGTGATAAATAGTTAAGGTGAATGACATTCTGTGAAAAACAGTCCTCTGGGAGGATTCAAAAAAGAGTCAGAAGTGATCCCTTAGGGCCATTAAATGAAAAGCTGATGTACCCTTCGATACTATTGATCCCTTATACCTATTTAAAAATGGACTGCCAATTGGTGTGGCACATTACTTTCTGGCATCCTATCACGTACTTTATTGATTTTATGCTTTATCAAATCATTATTGTTCAATTTGTTTAATTGTTTCCCCCGTTTTTTTATCTTTCAATCTTTTTTTTAAATTCTTACATGGATTAAAGTATCAATTTAGCTAAAGTTAAGACGCAAATGGTTCAAATTAATCTGCGGCCCACTTTCGACAAACTATACAAATATGATGGTTCGCAAACATTGAGCAACAGACCAAGACGGAACTAAAAGCATGCTCCCTGAAGTGTCAATTTTAATTACCTACATGTTATAAATGCAGTCGGAATTATTAGATGTAAATCCTATATCTATATATATAAAATCCAAATACCACTCACTGACTCACTGACTCACTGACACATCACGATATCTCTGAAACCACTCGACCTACGACCATGAAATTTTGTAGGTGCGTTCCTCTAACCTCTTAGGTGCTCGCTAAGAAATATTTTTAAAATCTGACATCTTGATTCAAAATGGCGGCCATTTATACACAAAATTCTACAAGACAATATCTCCGGAACTATTTGGACTAGAACCTT